>JAVKLA010000054.1:19503085-19515626 GCA_034782735.1 Sagittarius serpentarius | reverse complement strand
GTTTAATTAAGGAGGGGGAGTGAGAGAGCGGCTTTGGTGGGTACCTGGCGTCCAGCCAGGGTCAACCCGTCACAGTTCTGTTCAAAGGCCGTCCTAGAACAATAACTAACTACACATTTTGCCAGGCTTAGGAAAGCAGTTTATGTTTTACCTGCTTCGCAGATGAATTTACGAAGTGGTGCGTTTCATAGCTTTACAGTTTTCTAGTCTTGTCTGCTGGGGAAGGCGGTTCAAAGTTTCTGTTTCCTTCACAAACAGACAATGAATTATAGAATCAGTGGGATCCTCTTCTCTGTACAAATTGCTGCATAAAATCTGGCTAACTTGTGAATTTTTCATGTTTAAATATTTGCTTATGTACTAAGCTGTACCAAACTGCAGATTTTCATTATTAGTAAATAGTACTCATTTTGCGGTCACTGACATCAATGAATTTTCATTGTGCTGGCAACCACTTTTCTTGTTTATTAAACAATGGCAGAGGAAAAAATATTCACTTTGGAGAGGTCTTATCAGATCGATTATATTTTTATTTTCGTGCAGTTTTTCACTTGATGCTCCCCACATTTCTAGCTGGAAAGGGGGCATCTCTGAAACCGGTCCAACCGACCTGACTTTGGAAGCTGCATGCTCTGTTCGAGCGATGTCTGTCCTTAGCAGGTGGCAGACCCAGAGACGTCTCGGTTTAGGACAGAGCAAGGTACTCCCTGTTCATGGTATTCCGTTGTAGCTGAAGGGATGCCTGACTACTAGATGCATAAAGTCAAGTGAAATCTCACTAGCAATGTTATTTAATGGATTGATTTGTCTTTTGTCTTCTTGCTCTGTTGTTTGGCCCTATGCTGCTATCTACATATGACATCAGAAAAATGAGGGAAATTTCTTTTGGATGTTCCTTCCAAGCTGCCCAAAGCTGGTATGAGTTTTGCCCACCCACGTAAGGGATGCACACCAGTCATGCATCTAAGAGCATTCCTCGTTCACAGTTCTGATTGGTCTTTCCACGTGTGTTGTACCTCGTTTATTGATGATCTGTCCGATCCCTTTTTCTTTAAAGCAAGAGGATAGAGAACCAAGAAGGTGAATATGCCTCATCAGCGGAGAATCAGTGTGTGTGAGATATGAAGTTATATCGTTTCTAAATCCTGCAGGTTGTCTGATGCTCCAAAACGTGAAGTTGTGGTAGTAATCTTAATGGTAGTATTACAAATATTACAAAGATATTAGGGACAACGTAAAGAAGGAGACCACGCAGGAAGGGAGTCTCAAGACAAAATGGGACTGCTGTGATGGTGCACCTGGGCTCTGCATATGCAGCCAGTAAAATGTGCCTCAGGATCTGAATAGAACACCTACCTGTTGGAGGGATGCCTAATCTTGTCGTAACCTCTACAGTGAACAACTCTAAAGCTTCCCCTTATATTCTTTTCCAGTCCCTAATTGCCATTACACCGCTAATGGCAGGAGCACTTTTATTTCAAGGTTGAATAGGTGCAGTTTTGTTCAGAATCCAGCCATGTGATTTTGCTGGCTCTTTGTGAGATTAAGAAGTCCCTTGCTATCAGATACTGTTTCTGTATGTAATTACCTATGCACAATGATTGAGTCACCTCTCAACCTCCTTTTCAACAAGCTGAATAAATTGAACTTCACTTCATAAGACTGTATTGAAGAAAATCCCTTTTTTACACATTTAACAATGTCAGGGCAGACATAAGCTGCTCTGGTTGTCACTGATATATTTTCTTCTCTATACTCTTCCCAGCTAGTGTTTATACACACATTTGGACAGATGTAACACACTAACTACACACTTTCAGCAACATCCCCCTCAAGGTATTTAAATATACCTGAAGATAGGGGAAGATTGCACGTTGTTCCACTGCACTTCTTGGAGCTGTGTCTCCATCCCCGGTGCTGGATTGACCTTCTCAGTCCTGGGACTCAACCCATGGAAAGCAGTTTGTCTCGAGAGGAGAAATAGCGAGCCACTTCCCTGTGGGCCATCAGTGTCAAAGGCAACATACGGGCTAGCCTTTCTCTAACCTGTTCCCGCCTTCTCAGGGTTTTGCTAAATGGTAATTGCTGCGTTGAGTTTCTGCTTCAGTCACGTTAATCAGTTGGAACAAACCCAACATTTTGCCATGCTTGAGATTTTGTGGCCCGTCTCTGGTGGCTTCTCCCTCCTCCTTGCTCTGGGCAAGAGGATGGAGTTTTTGTCAGAGGTGGACAGTTTTCTGCTCTGGGGAAGACACTCTCCAAGAATGTGAAGAAGGGAAATGCCTTTGAAACAGTGCAGTTAGTGCAAATAATGTAGAGGCTGTTTAGCTTTTAGGAGCTTACTTTCCTGGAAAGCTGCCCGCACTGAGCATGGTCTGGTTGGGACAGGGCTGGACCTTTCCGGTGGTTATGGTGGCTCTCGCACCTAGCCATCCAAACGGGAAAGAGGGAGTCTCCCCTGCGGTTTCAGTGAAACTTTCCAAGCAAGGAGAAGCTGCTGGACATATCGCGGAAGGAAGGACCGGGCAGGTAAAGGTCTGGGGCTTGAGTTCAAAGATTTCAACACTGCTGGTTGCCCATGTGAATAACGATAGAATTTAGTTTTGACTTCTTACGAAAATCTGGAGAGTTACACCCACACAAATGTATTAAAAGTACTCAGGGGTGAAGGGCGGGAGAGAGTAAGATGGTAAAATCAAATACTGAAGGTAGTGGGAAGGGGCAGACCTTGTCTACCCTGTGCCTAATCCTCTGCAGGTTCTCAGCAGAAGGCCGGTTTCCTTTTGCACTCTGTTTTCCTTGGAGCTTAGTTCTCTTCCTCCAGCTGCCTGAGGTTTCAGCCCTGTGCATTGTTCTGAGGTTTCTTCCCCCATTATTAGAAAAGCAACAAAGCCAACCCAGGCAGCGGCACTGCAGAAACTAGGCAACGTGAACAAGAGACCCTACTGTAGACAGCCAAAAATAACATGCATATATGCAGGCACTGGCAGCAGGTGTGAATAAAATTCCTAGTCAAATGTCACAAGGAACAATGTTAACCTTATGGAGCCAACAAAAAGCAAAATCTGTTTCTACCAATACCCCTTAAAGCAACTCCACCTGAGCCTGTTATTAATCCTCATGAGCGTCCCGAGTTGTTACTCTCTCTGTCTTCAGCTGTCTTCCTGCAAAAGATGATTTGCATCTCAAACTAGTAGGGGCTTTGCAACTACAGAGCAGTCATCTTACAACGAGCTATTGCTCTGGAGAGGAGTTGCAATGACTGCAGCTTTACTCTAACAAGAGCATGGGCTTTAGATTGGGGGAGAGGTGGGGAGACTGGAAGAACGGAGGAAACCACACAGGGAAAATTTTAACCTTCAGAGCATCTTGCGTAGAGTTTCCTGATGTTGCAGAAACGCTGACGTAAGCCTGACTTCTGTGCCTGAAAAGAACAATTTTAAAAGGTGGTGCCTCGTGTTACAACCTGGCAATGCACAAAGACAACAGCGGACGTTTCAGGGTCAGAAAAAAGAGCGGAAACCACATTTATGCTGTCTCTTGATGCTGACCGTGAGCTCACGTACCGCCTCTCTGGCTCCAAGGGGCCGGTGGGGCTGTGGTGGGACCAGGCCTGCCTCTCCCTGGGAGAGCAGGGGGAAGCTGTGGGGTGGCAGAACTAATCTGGGCCTAGACCAGGGTTCTGAATTGAAGCACAATCTTCACTTTTTTCTTGTTTGCTGTCTCCAGTGTCTTCACTGCGATCACGCCAAACCCGGGCAGCTCTCACTTATCCATCAGCAGACAGTGGACTTCATGAACAAGGGATGCTCTGCAGAAGGGGAAGTGCTCTGCCTGCCAGCAGAGCATTTAAAACTAATAAAAGTGTTATTACTGTCTCGGTAATAAAAATGATATGGTTTGTTAGCTGTTAAAATTGCACACTAGAAAATTTATATAAGCCCATATAGTTGGGGGTGGTATTAAAAGGCAGGGGCTGTTCTGTGTGTAATCCCTCCTGGTACCAGGGCTTGGTTTAGCTCTGCTAACTTCACCGGGTTTCTTTCCTGTACCCCCAGCTGGGCCCAAAAGGGAAAGAAGAAAGCCCAGTGATGGTAACATGCTCTGCTTAATAACCGACTGCCCCGTGAGCTGAGGTCAAATGAAGGCTGTAGAACTTGGCCCCTGCTCTCAGAGCAGAGGCTACAATGCTCCTATGAACGGGTACGGTCAAGGAGGCAGACCGTCACTGACACTCTGGCGTCAAGCTGGGCTGGGGCACCTTCAGACAGCTTTGCAGGGCTCCTGATGATCTCCTGTGAAGAGCTGGTGGGGTCAAAAGTGAAAGAATTCTGGAGGCAGAAGAAAGGACTAAAACATACAGCCACATGCTACAAGAATAATATAAAAGCACAGCCCAGGGAGTCCAACACTATGTTCAGTCCCGACAAGTGACAATAAAATAATCTTCAAAGAGCCAGGCTGACAGGGCCCTTACCTATGGTCTTCAAACTGCAGCAGGCAAAACGAAGTGAGGTTTCGTAGGAGAAATACGTGCAAGGTAGGGACTTAAGCAAGGAACCTACCCAGTTCTGCGGAGGGGCTCAGCTCAAGCCCCTCCAAACTCCGCAGTGGGTTTGCCATACAGATGAGCCTTCTGAAGAGCATGAGTGAAAGCTCAACCCTGTTAAAATCCAGGGAGGTTTTGCTTCTCCTAACAGGATCTCAGAGTTAATTCCAGGTTTCTCCACAACAGGGCCAGTGCCTGTCGACAGGGGAGTACAATAAAAGCAAACTCACAGCTCAAACAGCTTTCATACAACAGCGGTTGTGAAATACAGCAGAAAGGAGTAAAGATCCGGAGCATTAACTCTAGGTAACTTTAACGAGCTCTGTTAATTCTAAAAGCAGTGTGGAGCTCAGTGTTGTTCCTTACTGGGGTAGACAGAATAACGGTGTTTGCAGAAAAAATGAGCAGCTTCTCAGACGGGAGGGCAAAAGGCTAGGGAGAATGGCTGTGCATCGCTTTCCCTCTCCCTGCCTCTGCGCCTCGTTCTTATCCACGAAAACTGAAACGGCTTTGAGTTCCCGCTATTTTTTTTTTTTTTTAAATGCCAGGTTACTATTTTTCTGCCTCTCTTTCTTGACCTTTCATATCCTCAGATAAGGAAGAGGCACTTTTCTGAACTGGAGTGAAAACTGTGCTGACCTGCAGCATGCACACCGACACCAAAGTTTTGGAAAAGAGAGGGCAGCTGTGCCATGCCCACGTAGCAGAGAGCGCTTTGGTGAATTTGGCCCAGGGAACACGTCTGATGGGGAAATAATTTCTCCCTTCTCTTCTCTGCTCAGACAGCACTGGTGTGAAGGGTCACTCCTACATAGTGATTAGCCTAGATTACCCTATTAGCATAGATTACCCTAGGAGGGTAAGCTGTCTTCTGGGCTCTGAGCTAAACATGGGCAGGACCCTATTGATTTCTGCGGGAGCTAGATGGGCTCATAAAGGCACCTCTGTAGGTATAATTTGCTACTCTGAGCTCTGGTCACTGCTTTCAAATACTTGCAGTTTCATTAAATCAAGAGTGCTTTCGAGGAGGAGATAGTCTTTACTAGTTCTGGCCTATCAAATCGCGCAGCTCAGACTCTCCTATTCTGTATTTTTTTGGCCCATTTTCAGGTGACATCAATGAATTGTTCGACTTCCAAAGGTGTCGAACACCCACAAGGTAAGGCTCCCGTACTTTAAAACCAGGAGAGCATGTCTTTGCCAAGCGGGCACTGGGTTTGAAGGACTGTCCTACGTGCGCCATGCTGTACGCATCCTAAGGTGACAGCGGTGAGTAAAGGCATGCAAAAAGCGAGCATCCTTTGCAAAGGGACTGCGCTGAGGCTCTCCGCTTGGCAGACGGGGATGGTGCGCGTTTCAGATGGGGGGACCTGTGTGTTGTTAGTGGTCGGGGTACTACACTGCAGCCTGCTTGGGAGTGATTTGATGCTCTGGGGGGGGAAACCTGGGACCCTGCACCCATGGCCAAGGACGTGATGCAGGCAACAGCGGCGTGCCTCCGTTGTGCCCTGCGGTGCTCGGCGCCGGTGGAAAACCGGGGCGATATGCCTGTGCTGCACGCAGGCTTTACCCTGTGACAACGGCCAGAAATTTGCTGCTTCTCGGGTTGGCCAAGGGGAGGAGGGGCGAGCTCAGCAGTTGAGGTGAGGCCATCTGCACCCCCTCTTCGAGCAACGTATGTGAAGGGGAGGGTTTGAAGGAGCGTGGCAGCTGCTGACAGAAGAAAACTGTCCCTGCGAAATTGCAAGAAATGTCTCTATTTTAGCTTATCTTAGTGGGTCAGCCTTGTTGGAAGAAGCCAGCTGAGAAATCTCACAGGTGCTGCTTTTCCAGAATAAGTAAGCAGCCCTCTGCCCCAAAGCAGCAGCACCTGGGAGGGTCCCTGGCTTCTGAAGATTTGTAGTTAGTTTTTAGCCCTTTTGGGTCACGAGAGGATAGCTACAGCTTTCCCCTGCCCTGTGAAGATAGTCATGCCATTTCACAGCTGTCATCTGTTAAGCGGAACCAGGCCTCTCCCAGCTTCCTTCTATCACTCCTCAGTGAAATGGCCATGAAATACATAAACACACACAGCTGGGGCAGCTCTTTTTCCCATGTACCTGCAAGCAGCAAGTCTGGTGGTCGCTCTTACTAGAAGACGAGACAAGTTCCCCTGGTCTGCACAAGCTGCCCCATGACTAGGGGACCTCCGTGCCTTGGCTTTTCAGGGGGCGAGGGGTGCTGTTGGCTCAGGAGATGCTCCCCCAAGCTCTGGAGCCAAAGGTGAGTTTGCTCCTTAGTGAGTAGCTGCTGCAAAGCTCGCTGTGTGCTGCGGGCTCCTTGGAGGGAGGAGCCGGAGGAAAAATTTCGCATTTGAAGTCAACGCTAAAGCTTGACCTAGGTGGTACTGGGAGAGGGGCCTCGTCCGCCTTGCTGTGCACTGAAACCGTGCTGACCTTCTCCTCTGTGTTGTGTTTGAGTAATCGGGGGCAGACGGGAGTTGCATCGCTGAGAGGATTCCTGAAGTGTGAGTTGTCCTGCCTTGCAGCAGATGCTGGGTCTGTAAACGTGTCTGTGGGCTTGGAAGCTTTGCTGGGTTCAAGGTTAATGTTAGCCGTCTAGCACTTGTGCAAGATTACTGCGTCACAGAGGGAAAGCCCCTTGAAAATGATTGTACCTTGAACGTGGTCTCTGGTTACAGCTCTGTGTAATTGCTCCAGAGCATGAGCGTGGTTTTGACAGCTTAATGTCGTGTCAGGAAGAATTGCAGGACGTGTATTATAGTTGGTTTGCAAATGTGGCAAATTTTGTAGGTTATCTTATTAAGTTATAACTGTTCTACTCGGGGGATAGGGATGTAACGCTTTGACTTAGGATGCAGGCTCATATGAAATGTCTCTAGAGAGCTGGTACAGCATCCTCTGTTCTGTGTTGGATAAAGAGACAGGCCTGTGTGGGTGACAAACATGACATACCTCGTTTCAGGTGGACATATGGAGGCAAAAAACTGAGACCACCCATGAGAAGAAGTAAAACTAAGACGCCTTCCATTTTTGTTCTCCTGGTGAAAATCCCCCTTTATGTAAACGGTTACTACAGGGGCCGTGTGTAACCCCCAGCCCCGTGCACGGGGTGTATCTTGGCAGTGAGGATGCAGGTGTGCTACGCCTGAGGGTGATACAGCAGCGCTTCCAGCCTCTGCTCCATCAAGCCAGAGAAGGGCTCCAGAGTTTGCCTGCAAAGCGATGTAAAACAACGGCTTCAATGGCATTTTTGATTACAAGCTTAGAGGGGAGGAAGGAGTGCGAACTATTTGGAGGGCCGATGGTGAAGCAAACAATACAGGCTCTGCTGCTGGAAGGGCTGTAGGCAGTTACTGGAGAATGGTAGCAGGTGCTTGGTTTTAGTTTCTTGCTGTTAATTTTTTAGGATCTGGTGAGGTGCCAGTCACTGCACGGGTGCTGGCAACTTGTCTGGAGTGGTTAATGGACTTTATGCTCTTTACCATCGAAATCTCACTAAACTTGTATGAAATTAGTATCATGTGAGTTACTTGCAATAAAAAAAGAACATGCCTTAGCGATGGGAATAAGAAAGGAGTGGAAATGAGGTGCCAAGCAAACTGAGAGTGTTTTTGGACAGATAGATAAGGCTCTTGGGAATTTTCAAAGTTCATATCTTTCCATGTGGGAAAAATATATCTGCTTTGACTAAGAAAAGAATAAAAAACCCAACCTCAAACCAGAAAGAAACCGGAGTGAACCTTCCTGCCCTGCTGCTAGTCAGACAAGCCCTTTGCAGTTGCCCTCCCACTGATGTCGGCAGGGACAAGCCTGCAGCTCCCCGCAGCTCGGGAGAGCACATCGGCCCCTGTGTTTGGATCTGCCTCAATTCAGCCAGGCCCGCTATGGATTTCGCTTTAAGCACGTGCTTAAAGTCCCACTGAGGCTTCATACTGGCACGAGTGTAAGTACCGCTGGGATTTTAGCTTCTGCTAAAATTGGTGCTGGAGCACCTGGTTACCTGGGTGTGTTTGAATTGTGACTTCTGAAAGAGCGTGTTTATATGATGCGATATCCTGATTTAGGAAAGGAGGATATGTAACACTTATCTGGGTACTGCAGGAGTCAGGTTAATCTTTGTGCATCCTTAAATTCTTTTATGAATCTTGGCAAGACCTTGGGCTCAAAGACCCCCACGCTTAGGCTGTAAGAGTGCTGCCATGTAAAGACAAATATCCATAAAGCCTTTTTCACTTGGGCAGGGTGTTCATTTTGGAAAATGATGCATTTGGAAAAGTAACAGAAAACCTAAATTTATGCAGCGCAGCAGTTTTGAAGTAAGCAGGCAGTCTAGACACCTACAGCAGTTATGTAAGGGTGCATTGTGGACTCATTAATATTTCACAAAACAATGAAATGTTGTATATTAAAGTATTAAAATATAATGTTAGCCATTAGGCTTACAATGGAAAATAAACTGCAAGAAGGCATCTTGTAGGAAGAAAAACGTTGGGGTAGACTTGCGATTTACATTACTTTGGAGGCTTTGTTGGTATAAAAAGTTGCTAGATAGGCTAAGGGAAGCAATTTTCAGGGTCTCTTCTAGTTTTGCAACCATACATATTTAAACTAGATCTTGTACGCTGGGCTAAACCTACAACAACTTATTTGTGTGTGTTCTTACCAGCTATAAGGGTTGTGGTCAGAGGCCCATTGCTGGCCTCGTGAAGGCAGAATTACACACTCGTTTTCAGAGCTGTTGGCTCCGTCAGCACGCGTGACTGCTCAGCAGCTGAAAATGGAGATGCTTTAGTGGGATGCTGACATTCCAACCGCGGGGTAGTAACTGAAGCCGATGGGGTTGCTCCTGTGAATGACTGCTCCCTGCGTGAAGCCTTGGGCACAGGGAAGGCTGAACAGTTTGTCTCTGTCCTTTGCAAGACACCAGCTGCAGCATCAACCAAGCGCAGGCGCCTCTTCAGGTTATTGCAGTGAAAACGTGCTCTGTTTGGAACAAAATACCTTAAGCTGCTGTGGCCTCCTCCTCTCCAAATGGCAGAGAGAGCGACTGAGGAAAACGCAGGGCTGCTTGCTCATTTTTGCTTTACTGGTGACTCACAACTGAGATTTGTCAAGAAAGACTAAGCGAAAGCCGATAAAATAAATTGGTATCTGTGGCAGTCGCTTTGTCCTGAAGTTAGACCTCTTATTTAAAAACTAGGGGGTTAGATTTAGGCTACTGGGTTTGAAAATAATGTTTTCTTTTCCCTTAGGCATATAAATAAGAGAAGAGCCTTTGCTGTATACTGTTATTAGCCACAGGATCCCGTCCCTGCAGCCTTCAGGGGATTCCGAGTCCAGATCTGTTTTTTGCAGTATTGACCCATATCTAATACCAATTCCTGTCACTTGCCCATTTTCCCCAGTAGCGATGGGTAATGAAATGTTAAATGTTTTAAATTTGTTTGTGTTTTTTTTTTTTTTTTTAAACATTGATTCAGTTCAAAACCATCAAGGGCTACTGCCTGCGTCATATACCCAGTGACACGTGTGCGGGTGCCACACAGACAGCTGTCCCCGCCTGAAGGGCACGCAGAAATCGTCAGCTGAGACCTACCGTTTTCGTTTCATTCACATACACTGAATTGCCTGTTTTATGCAGAGGTCTGGGAAGGCTTATCCTTTATTTGTTGCTAAACGTTACGTTTGTTTTTGCAGTCAAAGGAATTTTTGTAAGTGCAGTTGTATGTTCGGAATAAGACGGCCGCAGACTTTAAAGCTGCGATGTTTGGAGGAATCGGGTGCTTAGCTTGCTCTTCAAAACCCTTCTATATCCCTTTGAAAAGCCAAACACCTAGGGAGAGTTTCATATACACAAGTTACGCTTAACTCCATTTAAAAACAAAAAAAACAACAACAAAAAAACCCCACAAACCCAAGCCACCAGAAAATGAGTAAAAGCAATCTCTCTTTTTGGATCTGTAAGCAGTTAAGAAGAATAGCAGCCGCTTGGACAGGCTTTTTCTCAGTAGGTCCTGAAATACTATATGAAAAAAGTTCAATGTCATCAACCTTTTTTTAAGGTAGAGAAACTAAGGCAGTGCAACTTCTTCACCTGCGGCTTGCACATATACCTGACTGCGGGGGCGAGAGACGCGGTGACGGTGGCTATAGGTCACTTGGCCATCAGAAGGGAACTAGGCTCTACATCAGGCCCTACAAACAAGAGTGCTTACCGTCATTAAATTATTTTCATTTATATTAGCAGTTCCAAAAAAAAAATAAAAATTAAAGCCTCAATACAGAGAAACGATGGGATTGCTTAACTGTGATATGCTTCTAGTTTTACTGTGGAGTGCTGCACCGAAATCTTCTCGGTTAGATGTGTGTGAAATTAGATTAATGCAGTGGTGAGTCAGCCCTTAAAATAAATAATTTTGAGGGGGGGAGGAAAAACAGTGTCTCTTAGGTTTTGGCAATGAGTTCCTTTGAAATGGTGGAAGCACTTATTTTATTATTATAGCTCTTGTAAGGTGCTTTTCATCAGTGTTTCAGAGTAAAAGTGTTCTGCAAAGTGCTTACACAGACAACTAATATTGATTACAATCCAAGTCTCTCATCTGAAGTTGATTTAAGGCATGCCAAATATGACAAGAGGCTGCTACTTTGTGATTGATACGCATTTTTTCATGGCTAACATTGGCCTACAGCTGTTTAAGAAATTGATCTTACAAGCATAAACAAAGTTTTATATGACCCATGGCCACATTCTAGATAATGTATTATTAATTTATTGTTGTTTTCCTTTTGTAATAATGGAGATACAGTTGTATTGGATTTCATGTACAAGCGGCTTGAGTAGACAGGTCTATTGTTTATATGTATGGAGGTATCGGTATATTTTTAATTTCCCTTCATGCATCTTCTGAACTAATGCCGTGCATGCGTATGTACATTTGAAGCCCAGTGTAGGTTGTGTTTCAAACTGCTAGGTAGGCAAATACGGATTTCAACGTTTAATTCTTCTGTAGAAGACACCCCTCAAACATAATTAAAACTGATCTCTCTTACTTGCAGACAGAATGAATAATTCATGGAATTTAGGCATAATCAGGTTATGCGCTTTCTGAAATTCTCAGGTGATGGGCAAAGGTTAACGTTTATATTAGAAAAAGAAAAGCTTGGATGGCTGTATCTCCAGGATGAAAGTTCAGGTTGCCTAGGATACCATATTAAAGGGGCAGGAAGGTTCAGGATATGTATACATCCTCTTTACACAGAGTCAAACACATCCTAGTATTTATTTAATCCAATAGATGTATGGATTTTTGTCTGAATAGCTCATTATTTCCTCTTGAAGAGCAAGACATACAGTAAGGAGAAAGGGATGGGGCTGAAGAAGGGGAAAGGGAGGGTGGTGGGGAATCGGAACGGAAAAACCGAGAAACGGCGAACACCCGAGCGGGCAGAAGGAGGGAGAGAGAAAATGGTAAGGCTGGGAGGAGGAGCAGCTGCCTGGCAGGCTTAAAGAAACCTGATGTAGATAAAGAGGAATTAAACCCATCGGCCAGTTGTATACGTGTAGCAAACGGGGATTACGAGGGCTGACAGCGGGTGCTTTATTTGTTTTTCCTTTATTTTTTTTTTTTCCTCCCCCCGCCCCGCCCCGCGTGCTGCCAGCAGTACCAGCCAGATGTACTGAAAAGGCATCCCGGGGGCGGGACGGGACGGGACCCCCCCGCAGCATCCCCGGGGGTGTGTGTGTGGGGGACAGGACCCCGCAGCATCCCCAGGGGACGGACGGACGGATGGACGGAGCCCGCAGCCTCCCGGGGGCCGCTGGGCCGGAGCCGGCGGCAGCTTGGGGGAGCTCTTGGCACATCGGAAACCCCCCAAAGCCGGGTCGGGGGAGGGAGGGGACAGGGGTAGGGGTGTAGTCGATCGTTACCAGATATTACGGCAGCACCCCTGTGCTCTTACGTGGTCCGTAGCCCGAATTACCGACTGATGC
>JAVKLA010000054.1:19486372-19503075 GCA_034782735.1 Sagittarius serpentarius | reverse complement strand
GCGGCCTCGCCCCCCCCCCCCCCCCCCCCCGCCCCAGCATCGTCCCTCGGGGTCTCTGCCGCGCTGTGCTTCCCCCAGCATCTCGGCTTCCTTTTGCTCTTCTCCTTGCTGCTCTTGGGAATCATACGCTTCAGGAACCCCTTTCCAACACGGACTGGATTTTTTTGGAAGTATTTAAGCGAGTTCCCAGCGAAAAAGAAATCGGCGAGTTTGCTGAGCTAAACAACAGACAGAGCAATGCGTAAGAGACATGAAAGAAATGATTCTTTCTGCTCCAGCGTGCGTTGTCTCTTGGGATACTTGCTTGAAATAGCAGCACGCTGTGGCTTAACAGAGGGGGAAATGGGCTTTGGGATAGTAAGTCTCAGGGCGTAGCTCAGGCAGCTGTTGCTGTGTGTTATGAAAATCCCCGTTTTCTTGAACATGCCATGCTGATTTGCAGTTGTCCAGCAGCTCTTTCATGAGAAACACCAGTGCAGCCCAGTCTGGGATCGCCAGCTCTGAGTGGAGGCCTTAGCCTGAACTTAATCTGGCCTTGTTTGTGTGCAGGAACATACAGACGTTAATCCCGGGGAGGGGGTGAGGTTCAGGCTTTCCCATGCACTTGCTTTAGAGGGTTCCCTGCTCTGCGTGCAGGTGTCGGGAGTGCCACCGTGACATCCTTCCTTCCTTCCTCTGTCATCAAACAGGCCGGCAGCAAAGAGAGGTTGCAACTGAGAATGCCTTTAACCATCCAGTCACCAATATGGTCTTATATCAGTAACTTTTTTTTTTTTTTGGCTGCCTTCATAGATATGTTGGGTGTGTCAACCACCATCTTCTGGTTCAAACGTAAAAGTGTTTTTAGGACACTTGTTTTTTTTTTCTTCCTGCCTGCAGACTCTTGCTGACTGAAGCTGGCAGCACCCAGCCATCCGGAGTGCTGCTCTGAGCTGTACTTGCACTTGATATATTTGCCCAGGTCAGCTGAGCCCTACCACGAGGAGCACTGTCATCCAGGGGCTTTCGTAATTTTCATGAAATGCACCTGTACTGATTCCGTCCTTCTTTGTGACAGCTTCTTATTGAGAAGTGGTGTCTCAAACTCCCTTTCTGACTGGACGATTTCCTGGATGTATGTTTGGCTAACAAGGGGCTGAGAAAGGGCAAATGCCTGCTTTGTAGTTTGGGGACTTAATTATTTGAACAGGCTTTTTCATTTCTTGTGTCTCTTGAACTACTTTTGGGTCACCTCAGACATCCTGTTTCCTATCAGTCTGAGGAGTCCTTTTTTATAAAGAGACCCAATTCTTGAGGATGTATTGCTATTTGGAGTAAAGCTTATTGTTTTCACCCTGACCAGGAAGAGTTGTATGAATGTTCAGTGTAATGTTGGTATCTGGAGAAAAGAGAAGCATTAAATGCATTTGTTCACGGGCTTTGTTTTTCTGCTTGCTGGATGGGTGTTTCATGTCAAACACAAAATGCTACATCTGTTAGGCATGTGGCCGAGCGCTTTTCCGTGAGATGTACCATCCATATTGGCATTGCAATCGCTTCTTTCTGACACAACGCCACCATATCTACCAAAACCAGTCCCTGGACCTTTATCTTTTGCATATTGTAGATTTCTATAAACGTGGGGTTGTTTGTTTGTGTGGGGTTTTGTGTGTTGTTTTTTTTTTTTTTTAAACTTCAAAATACGCAGAATGCCACTACTGACGTGCAGCAAAGCCGTTCTCTGAAATCATGGGCCTGAGGCTGGCCCTGGGAAAGGCTGAGTGTTGGCAAGTCAGGCTGAACACAGCTCCTATTCCTGTAAAACTTACTTGGATGACTTGTCACGACGACCACAGGAACCACCGCCCGTGCACTGTCCCTCCTGCTTTACATTCCACGGTCTAACACTGAAACGCCATAAATACCTTGTTTCGTGATGCTGCCTTTTCCCTGACGGGAGGGCTAACAGCAGCCACCCCAAAACTCCTTAGATCACCCCTGGTGCCGCGGCAGGGAGGCTCTGTGCGCAGCCTCCCATCCCATGGGAGTGCGGTGGCAGCCGCGGTACGCGGTGGAGGGCTGCGGGGTGGCCGGGTCCCTCTGACCAGCTGCTTGACAGGGTGTTGTGGGTGTTCTGGAGCCTCACTGTGCTCTAATAGGCTGTGCTGGAAATGTCTGTCCTTCTTCACGGTCTAATGTAATTAGACAGCAGAATGGAAGGAGGGGTGGTTTTTTAAAAAAATAAAAACCAACCAACCCTTCCTGCCCCCCGCCTCCAAAAAAAAAAACCAACCCCAAAACAAAACCAAAGGGATATTATGAAAGAAGAAACAGGCACTAAATGGCATCTTAAATTTTTTTTTTTTTCACACGTTGGTGTTTTATAATAGTCCAGTGTTAGAACTGAAACCTTTCCTACAGAGAGGTGATCCAGGATAATTCAGTGAATTGCCTGGCATTGCTAATCCAGGTGGGTGTCAGTCACGGGTGCAAAAGTCATTGCATTGCCTCATCCAGATCACTTTCATTTTCTACATCTGGCTGTTTGTGCCTGGACCTTCCCGGTCCCTTCTTCCTCTGGGGTTTGGTGTGGTCCTTCTAAGAGCGTCCTTATCGCTATTAATGACTCTTCTGCCCAAGTGGAAATTCTGTGTTCTAATGGCCTGGTGCCTTACTGTCGCTGCTTTTCCGTGACTAACAGGATCTTTCTCCTGGCACAACTCGGTGGCTGTAATGAATAAGGCATATAAGGTGTTAGGCTGTCAAGTATCCTGTACTATTGCAAGAAATCACTTACTGCCTTGCATCTGTACTGTTATTGCCTTCTACAGCATAAGTGAAACCATAGGGGAGGCTGGAGATCAAAACTTTATTTCCCATTACGTGTACCCTGAATAACGTTAGCCTAATATCTCGCACAAATGGGAGAAATTGCCTCAAATGAAAATATCATGTAATCTGTTCATATGGGTATGTGTTGGGGCTATGACAGTAGAGAGAACTGAACGCTTCCCTGCAGGTCAGTAGACATGTGCTATAAATGAGCACACAGTCAGGGAACAGCTTTTCAGTTTCTTTCTGGAGAGCAGTGTTAAATTTCTATTTTGTATCCAATTTTTCTGACTGGCAGGAAATAAATTTCTTTGCTTAGAAAACAAACACATCTCCACTACAGAATTAGATTATGAGGGTCCAAGATGAAAACGCCTTTGAAGGATGATGTAAGCTTTCCAGCTGGATTTTTCCGTTTCATTCCCGTTTCTTAGAAAGGCATGTCACAAATGCCCCTTTGGCTGCTGTTATGGGGTGGGGTAGTTGTTCTTCGGCAGGAAAAGGAATGGAAGAAGGAAAGCGAGGGATATTAAGATTGCAAAACCAAGAATGCTGAAGGGAGGAAGCTTGTCTTCACAGTCCTCGTGACTGTCATGAAATGTTTTCTTACTAGTCGTGGTCTAATGCAAATCTCTGTCCTGCTCAATGAATGAGTAATTACTTAATATTCCTTTTTGTTTTGCTCATTCAAGGCCTTTCTGTATTGTGTGTCTGTGCCCTGGCAAAAATAAGTTTTCATGGTCCCCTAAGATACTGGAGAAAGAGTTGCACAAACATTATTGTATGCATCTTTGGTGAAACCCTCTGAAACAGCACAGTCCTGTCTTGCACCCAGGAGACTTAGGGGCTGGTGTTACTTACTGGGTTAGGGAGCTGAGCTTTAGATGTCTAGAGTCTTGTACGTTAGAAATTATGCTGAAAGTGCAGCACCTAGCAAGTGTGTTTAACCGTTCCTCTGCCATGTGGGCATCCAGACAGGGGTCAGATGAATTTCCTCGCCCATTCATGAATTAATTTCTGAGTTTAGTTAGCAAGAGATAACAGAGCAACTCCTCAGTTATGCAGGAACCTTGTTGGAAAAGAGATATTGATGTAATAAGAGCTTTGGTGTCATGCATATGCACCTAAGGGGCTTCATCTTTTAATGCTGGACTTAAGCTCAGATGCTTATTTAACTTCAGACTTTTGATCTGGAGAGAATTAAAAAAATTAAAAGGAGAGAGAGAGAGAAAGTCCCCAAACCAAAATAATGGAAAAACTGTGTTGGGTCAGGAGGTTCTTGCCCCTGTGGTCATATTGTAACTGAAGAGCTGTTTGAACAACAGATAACAGTTACAGGATATTGAATCCCTGTATTTGACTCCAAGTAGAGGAAGATAAAATGTACTCCCTTCCTGCCAGTATGTTTCTTATCAATTTATTCCCAGTAAAAGAAAGTAGAGAGTTGGTGGTCCTAAATTCAGCTGCAGACTTTGGAAAGGAGTGTGTCTGAGTTGTTAGACCCTCATAATATCATAAGCTGTCCCTCCTCTGCATCCCGTCTCCCGCATCCTCCAGGGAGTGGGCTGGCCTGCATTTCCGTGTGTCACCCGGCGCGGATCTCCATCTGAAGTTGCCCTCGGCTTGTTTGCTCAGTCAGCTTCTGTCTCCACGGCAAGAGTGTCCTTGGGGTCTTCCCCAGGAGCTCGTACCCATCAGTGCTCCCACATCTCCCTGGGATCAGGGAGATCGCTCCTTTGGCTTGCACCGTTCCTTCACACCTTCCTCTTGCCGGCCCGGAGCACCCACCTTCCCGCTGTCCCCAGCTGCAGCTACCGGCTACCAGTCTCCGTACCCCGCTCGGTGCCGGGGTAGGTGACCATGAGCTTTAGCATATAAGGCGTTTGTGAACGATTCTGCTGCAACTCTCCCCCCACCCCCCCAATATGTATAAAATACTACTTGCAAAGGAAACGGGACCATGTGTGTTTGAGGGAGGCAGAGGGAACTGCCTCTTCCCCCCTGGAAGGAGGGAAAGGACAACCATGGGCAAATCTGAATGGCAGAACAGCCCAGGAGAGGGTCCGAGACCACTGAAGTTAGGGGAGAGACTACACTGAGTGCTGTAGGCTTAGTGAAAGGTACGGAGAAAGCTGCCAGGCATGTTGAGCCCGAGGAAGTACTGTGAGGATGGTGCAGCCACATGAATGCTGCTTTCCTTGCAAGAGTAGCCCAAGGTTGGGTCTTGGCCTGAGGACCCTGGACGAACCCCTTTGTAGTTTAGCCTTGGAGGCAGTTGGAAAGGACGTGGAGGCTGTGACCAGCATTTGCATTCTCTTTATACCTGAATTTCACAGGAAGGCCAGTCGACTGGTTGCACCAAACTGTCCTCACGGACACGAAGCAACTCCTAATGTCACAGCAGCCGAATAAGGGAAGGGACCAAGTTCCTTAGTGTAGCACGTGGGATTTTTGTACGCCCTCCTCGCGTGCGCTGCCACAAAGCCAGGACAGGATTGCCCTGACTTCTTGGAGAAATCCCAGGACCTCGAGCACAGCGCTGCCTCCAGACTTCCATGGCATTATGGGCAGTGTCCAGCACACTGGATTCATATCTCTTGGGTTTGATGCTTTGTTTCTTCATTTTTTTTTTCCAATGCATCTCTACGGAGATGCTTATCTGTCATTAGGGGCTGGTTTGTAACAAACTACCTTTGTTTCTATGTCTATTTTTAACAGCAGATGTGTGGCATGCCTGTGGCAGCCAATAAATGATTTGCCTGGTGCCTGCAGACCACAGTACTGGGGGGGGGGGACAACCAACAAAAAAAACCCACCAAAAAAAACAAACAAAAAAAACCCCAAAAACAAAACCAAAAAAACTTTGCTCTTCTAATTGTATATGAGATGTTTGTGTAAAAAGAAAAAAAAAACTATGTCTGCTTTTAAGGTTTTTTTTAGCTCTCTTTAAATGTGCAAATGAAACTTATGACTATGTTTTAAATTTGCTGGAATTGTGAGGGAGGGGAGAAGCTGGTTTTGAGCCCGAAAACTCGGGCAGCTCATGTAGGAGGCAGGTGCTGTCTTCTGCAGGTGACAGGGAGGGAGGAACTGGGGAGGGCAGAGAGAGGGTGCTGCAGAGGGCAATTCAGAGCAAGAGCCCAGCTTAGATGTGCCAAATCCATGCTCTGGAAGAGCTTCTCGTTCTCTCTTCCCTCCCACTCCCTTGGAAACTTTCCCTGGCTCCTTTACTTGACTTGGGTGCTTGTAATAGCTTTTTTTTTTTTCCCCCAAATCCCATGGAAAGCACTTGCAGTGTTTCTGCATGGTGGCACCTGAATTCTCAGTCCTTCTCTCCGTCCTTCTACATTGAAGTTCCTCATCACACCAACAAATCAGGCTGTGCTTTTTTTTTTTTTTTTACCCTACAGATGTCTGGTCACAGCACTGAACTATTAGGATGGTTTCTGGGCAATAATATTATGAAAGGTTATAAAAAGGATGTAGATTTATTTTTCCAGACCTTCTGTCTGGCTTCCTAGTCCAGCAGTGCTGGGTTCTGGCCATAGAAAGTGCGTATGCCGTTGGGGACAGACATCTCCTCCTGCTCAGCCTTTGTGTTTGCCCTGCTTGTAGCCTGATTTGTAGGTCCTTTCAGTGGGTCTCAAAGGTAATCCTGGTATCTCTTAGCTGCTTGTTTGTTTTTTCCTTTAAGAAATATGTGAGTTTAGGTGCATTATACATGAAATAAGATGTTTATATATGAAAGAATATTCAATGTCTCAGTATGTAATCCAAGGAGGAAAGAAAGTGTGGTTCACAGGGAATGTGACAGAAACATAAAGGAATTCTGACAACCCCCCGGTAAGCACATGGACAAAGCTCCTTGATGTGAGCCCATCTGATGTGCACTTAGCGTTTCCAGAGCTTCCCTGCATTGCCTCTTTTATGTTTGAACCTTTGTGTTTTCACTAATTGATCGACTTTGGCAATTAAATATGTGAGCAGTAACATACAGCAAGGCTTGTGTTTATTGATAAGAGCATTCAAGTCACCTGTGATTGAAAGAAAGTATGTGGGGTGGATGCCCAATGCCTACCAAGACCCTGAGTTAGGCAGGACAGGAGGAACAAAAAACCTTCTGTAGCGTGCCCCGAAAAAACACGTAATTCTGTCCAAGGCCATGCAGATGCCAACCATACTTGTGAGGGAGAATCGGTTGAATTGAAGGGATGATTTACTGCTGAAGGATCTGAGGCCAGATTCAAGACAGATTAACGTCTTTGAGGTATGGTGGGTGCTTGAACGGCCTGGGAGAGCAGAGCAGGCAGACCCGGAGACGGGTGCTGTGCCGACAGCACGGAGCTGATGGTCCATGGCATCACAACATCTGCTTTTGGTGATCCTCCTTCTTCTGCCATGACACTGCTTCAGCAGAGAATGACTTTTTGTAGTCTTTAAGCAGCTGGAGTGTCCGTCTTTGAAAGGGAAGACAGAAAAGCCACATTAGCAGCTGCTTAGTGGGGGAGGAGAACTTGGAGGGGGACGGTTTGGCTTTCGGTGGACACAAGATGTTGGAGCGGTTGCTGTGGGGAAGCTGGACATTAAATAGGCTCTTGCCGCTGTGCAAAGCTGATAAGACGGGGTGGGGAAAAGGAGAACAAGCAAGAGTGATATTCATTAAGTATGGCCTAGCGAAGGTAAAAGATGGTTGCTGAATACTGCTGGGGAGATGGGAGAGATGGGTTTGGGTGATGCTACAGATGAAGGCTGTGCACCTCTTTGAAGTTGGATGGTCTACAGAGGGACCACAGACGCCCGCCTGTGTTGGCTTCTCATGATGGCTGCTCTGTGTGCAGCACAAGAGGTGCTTAAAGAGGGAACGGGCTATAAGCTTGTGCAGGAGGTGCCCTGCCGCATGTAAAAGGTATGTGTCAAACCTGTAAATTACAATTTAGTGGTGAAGTGTAGTCATTGCCTCTAATGAGCTGACCTTAAGTAACAGAAACGCTATACACACCTTGTATAGGAAGAAGGTGATATCCCAGAGAGAGCCTGCTATGGGCTAAAGGTTGGCAAATAATGACTTTGCGGAGCTGACCTATGTGCTGCAGTTAAGGCTGTATGAAGCAGGCATGTTTTACATGCGAGATGGACGTACCCACACTAGCAGAGCAGGGAAGCAGGTTGACTTTTTGGGTCATTTATTAAAGCAGCACAAATTTTCCCCCGTTAATGGTATTTTTTGGAAGCAGGTAAATAAGCCAGTGGCAAAACCATGTTCTGCTTATGATTTGAGAGGGGATGACTAAGCATGTGCGTGCATCGAAGCTTTATTCCAGGCTTGAAAGCAATTTGAATTCGGTACACAATAAGCATTGTCCTTACAGTCTTCATACACAGAAGCCTGCAACCCTAAAGCAGGACCTGTTTGGTAAAAACTATGGAGGTAAAAGTATCTTTTTGTCTCTAGGTGTAAAGAATTTACAATGTAGTTCACTTAAGAATATTTATGAAATAACGAGATCAGTTTCTTGATATATTAAGTCAATATACTGTACAAAAATTCGAGAGTGTTTAAAAAGCCCCAACAAACCACCTGAAAACCTGACTCTGGGAAATTAGAAGGCTCAATGGGCAAAGTTGGAAGCACTTAAACCTGGTTGTGTGAAAGTTGTGTTGTCTCTGTGCTCATGGTATATATATTTGTTTAATGTGTGGGTTTTTTTTTGTCAGTTTGCTGGTTTAGGGAGTTTGTTGTGGAACTGTAAATACAGGAAGCATAGTTTTAGCTGGCAAAAAACTTCATTAAAAATCTTCTCAGTATCTAGGATAGTCGGATATAAAACCCTGAGACAATTTTTTGTGCTCGCAAACAAGAGAAGCAGACGTTAAATTGGCATGTTATTTGTTTGCATTATCTAGGGTCTCTGAAGCAATTACTTTTGCATATGTTAGCGAGTCTGGAAGTCTTTCAGTTTGCATATTTACAGGGTAGAGACAATAGCTGCAAGGTCTGATCCTCGAAGGAGCTGAATTAGTACAAAATCGACAGGATCAGGCCTCTGCTGATGTGAACGTGCTTACCAGACTCAATTTTTTTTTTTTTTTTTTTAACATTAAAAGCTGCTTAACTTCCAGTGATGGCCCTTTCACCTCATTTATCTGGCAATAAGGCTTGTGCGTAAGTGCTGTCTGTTGCAGCCTCTAGGAATTTGATATTAATTTCACCTGGGTGCTTTCACTGCCTAGGCTGGTAATACTTCGTTGTAACTACAGCAACATTTTTCCCTTGGGTCCAGAGATTGTTCTGGCTATTTTCTCTGCACAAGAAAAGTCTTGTTTATTTTCTAAGTGGCTGATAACAAAGTAGATACTGCATTTGGGTGATTATATGTGTATGATCCAGAAGCTCTCCTTCTGCCTGCCGTCACTTTGTTGTTGCGGTACGCAGCAGGTAGAGCCTTCAGCCAGTGAAGGCAGTCCTAGGATTTAATTTTCTTTCTGCTGGAGGACTCTGAAGGCATGTTTTCCACTTCTAAGTGAACCTGGCCATAAGGAGTCCTGAGATAGGCTTCTCGTACTCCCTTTCTTGCTGAGAAGATCTCTTTCTACAGGATACTTAAATACCAATTGCTCCAAATAGCAAGAGAATTACTACATAGCTGAATCATTCAGCTGCTCCCTGGAGAAAGGAAAGCCTTGGGTCAAGTCCATCATTTTATACCCTCTGATGAACAGGTGAGTGTATGGGAATTGGCCACAGGCCTTCCCTGGAAAGGATCGCAATCACTAGGCATCGGAGTCAGTTTTTTCCTCTCCCAGTGAGGGAGGAACCGATGCTGGATGTCTCCCATCCTCAGCAAGGACAGGCTCCTGGATGGAGGGCAGTGCTGGGCGAAGTGTGCGAGAAGTTGGATAGTTCAGTCTTTAACGCTGATGTTTTAGTCTGTGGATAAAAAATAAAAAAGTGAGAAAACAGGAAAAAAATATCCAGTTTAGATGAAAAAGGAATTGTAGGCAGGCACTGTAGGCAGGTAGATGCAACAGCACTCTGATGCTTTCTACCCTGCAACAGGGTCATCTGCCCTTACTTGAAATCATGATCTTTATTCTGCATTTCAGATGGAATAAGCCAAGTAGCAAGCAGTGTGCAATTGATTGAGACTAGATACAGTTTGCATCTGCAGATGTGTTGTGCACAGGCAAATAGGTGGGCATCAATATTTCATTAAATCAAGCACAGTGTTTATATGGACACT
Source organism: Sagittarius serpentarius (assembly GCA_034782735.1). NCBI lineage: Eukaryota > Metazoa > Chordata > Aves > Accipitriformes > Sagittariidae > Sagittarius > Sagittarius serpentarius. The sequence continues at coordinate 19,493,023 of JAVKLA010000054.1, read as the reverse complement.
TTGATTACAGACATTACTTAGTTTAGAGGTTTTTCTTTTGGGGGGGGGGGGAAGGGTTTCTTCTCTTAATGTTTGCTGCCGTGAGCACACACAAGCACAGGCAGTCCCTCAGGAGAGGGAAGGTTTAGAGGAGCGCTCCTACGACTATTTCAGTATGCCACAGAAGTGAAGGAAATCCTGGGGCAATGGAAAAGAAAGCTGCAAGGCCGGAATGTCTGGTACCCTGCCAGAGATGTGACCCAGGTCCCCTCAGACAAAGCAGGAACATGTTATTCTTGCTCGTCAAATACATGGGGGTGATGGCCTGACTTGAGTAAAGGGTTCATGGCTGTGGGTCCCACACAGAGATGGTTGCTTCCCTCTGGTCCAGAGCTAATTCTTTAACTCTGATCCTCACACCTCTTCTGTGTCTGTCTTGATGAACAGCCAAGGTAACTCGTTTGCCAAGTTGCGTGGGCCCTACACAGGGACAACTAACTTCCCATGTCCATGGGAAACAGGATTTGGCATATAAAGTGGGATTTTTGGATTCCAGTAGATTTTTGTAGTACCTGGAAGTTAGGGGTTGCAATTCCTTGCTGGCAACTGAGTCTCTGGAGGGAAAAAGCACTTTTAAGCCCTATAAATACAAAGCTCCAAATGTACAGTGAAATCCTGCGGTTCTTCTGGGATTTAAGTTTCTTTTAAAGAATAACTTGGTGCTTGCAAGTCTTGTGGACTGCAACATAAAGCAACGATGTTCTCGAAAAGCATGAAGTAAGTTGAAACTTCCTCTCCTTGCAGCAAGTCTCACCAGCAATCTGCCTTAAGACAAGAAGGTTGTGGTGAATGTGAGTGCAAGAGATGCAGGGCGTGCTGTGCACAGGGTGCTGATCTTGCATCCGTCCACCCACTCTTACAGCCTGCTAATACCTACTTCCCCACAATTTTAGAGTAAAAAAAAACAAAAACAAAAAACAAAAAACAAAAAAACCAAAACAAACAAAAAAACCCCAAACATTCACTTGCTGATGAAAGCAGCAGAGAGAAGATGCTCTGACATGAGAATGTTGCTGCAGGCAGTACCTGGCCAACTGGACTATCCAATTTCTTGCTAAGGTAGCTGAAAAGACAGGTGACCCCGGTGAAAGGTGCCCTGGTATGCCTGGAAGGGAAGGCAGTAAGAATTTGGATGAAACACTTAAAGCCATTTATCTCTGAGCCCAGAAAGCTGAGGCTCTGAGGTCAGCTAAGCCATCCAAGTGATGAGACAGTTTAGCACCAAATCCCTGTGCTCTAATTTAATGCTGAGCCTATCTCAGTACGAAGCCTGGTACCCGCTTCTTTTTCAAGGAGCACAGAGGTATTAGTCAGGATACCACCCACGGGGCGATGGAGAGTAGGTTCACCAGGCATGGGGAGTATAAGCAGATGAGCTGATCTCACTGCTTTCTCTTTTCCCTGAGGGGGCTGCTGCCATGTGCTGAATCAATTATTCAGGTTTCATGAATTAGTGATTGATTAATTAAAAGCCTTATTGAGAGTCCAGGAGTTCACTAAAACCCACAGTCCTTCCTTGGCTGAAATACTTGCTCAAGTACTGGTATAAGGAATGAGGTTTATTTTCTTAACCATTTCTGTTAAAGGTGCCTTTCTCTCCTCCTTCCCTTGCCCCCCCCGCCCCCAGACCAGATATTTGGGATGGAAACAGAGTGAAGAATAACCTCTGTTCGGCAGACATCTCCATATGAGAGACATGGAACAGAGTTATTGTGGCCTGTTAGCAAATGCAGCTGTCCCTTATGCATGGTACAGGGTCATACTTGTTTTTGTCAGTATTGGTGCTTGCTTGTGTATTGAGAGAGGAAAAAAAGATAATTATCCATTAAATTCAGTTACTACAGTCTTTATGGACTTCTAAATGTGGCATACGTAATAGACCATCTGAGATTATTCCTTTTTGTTAGAAGTCTTCCCAGTTTTAAAATGTGACCTTAACATTTTCACAGCTATAGCAGATAGTGTTTTAGCTTGTTAGGAGGTATGCAATACTTCTAGAGGTCCAAATAATGCTTAAGCCAAGTGTTTTAACAGAGGTTCAGGTAACGTGTAATCACCAACCTGAAAATTGTTCCAACACAAGGAATTACTCTGAGGTATGTTTTTTGCACCACATCTCCCAGCATGCTCAGCTTTGCGTTGTTCTGCGTGTGATTTAGCTGCGGCGGTAACTCGCGGTACGTGACGTGCAGCCGCTGTATTTTGTCTGGCTCCGTCCCTGCAAGTGGAGCAACTTGGGTGGTTCTGGCTCACTCTGGGGGAGTCCATCTCATCTGGCTACTGGCCCGGCTGGGGCTGTAGGGGGTGCGATGTGTCCTAGCCTAGGTGGGAGCAGGGAGGATGTATTCTGGGGCCACTACCTCCTTCTCGGATGCAGGCTGGCTGTCCATGAGTCTAGCCCCATGGAGCAGGCAGGGGACTCAGACCATGCTTGGTTTTTTCTTTTTTTTCTCATTTTTTCTTTTTCTTTTTTTTTTTTTTTTTTTGAGTCCCATGACCCAGGGGCATTTTGCTGCTGTTTTGGAACTATCTATTCTTTGGGGTTTTATTATCTTTTATTTTCTTTGCTTAGCCACGCTTGCTTTGGAAACAGCTTTGTAGCTAACCTTCAGCTCAGAGCAGCCTCAGCGCAGGACAGACAGCCTGTTGTTTATCCACCTTTCACGTGTAACTGTTTTTGAAACTGGCTGTATAGTTTACATTTTATCTTCCGACTTTAGCACTCGGGATAACTTTAATCAGAATCTTTCTAAATCCCAAATAATAGGAAGAGACAGCTGCATCAAGGCCATGCTGGCTTCCTGGAGCCCAGTGCTTGCTGTCTTGGACTGAATTTTAAATACGTATAAATCAGCAATGCTGATGGTGCGCTACGCTGACCATTTGTCTGAAGTGCAGAGCAGAGTTGCCTCTGAGGAAAATAACTTTATGGGAGGGAGGCCAGGAGCAGCCATGAATAAATGCTTGGATGTGTTTCTGGACTAGGATATTTACTGTATAATGACTCTATTCTATACTGAAAAAGAGTAGGCAATAAATAACTTCTGCCAGTAAGTACAAGTACTTCAAAGCCAGCTATTCAGCTGATTCTCAAAAGAAAGAATATGCTTTCTTGTTCTTACTAGCTGATTTTTTTTTTTTTAGAACTGTATACATTCACAGTGGTGACCAGCCATATGTAGCAAGAAACACGTTTCTCATCTTGTCAAGTCTTTTCTTCATGGCCTCTCGGAGCTAGGATTTCGGAACCCTTGTGCTCGGCAGGTTCTTGAATTTGTTATGCTGCTTTTTGTGCCTGGAATTGCATTTTTAATATCTTTGCAGATGGTGTTCAAACACTTATGAGTTTTACACCCACGGTTCCCCGGGTGCCAGTTGGGCATTTCTTCTGAGGAGCATTTTTCTTTTCTAATTACACCATACTGCAGGTGTGTTTTTTTTTTTCTTTTCTTTCTTTCTTTCTTTCTTTCTTTCTTCCCTCCAGCGGTAGCCTGTTTTGTAGTTTTGGGTATGTTAGTACTATCTCACAGTTTTGGAAGGTGGAAAGCACTGACCTTCAAAATTGTTGCCCCTGTCCTCTCTCCCTCTTAGTTTCCACTCACGTAAAACGCTACTTCATTAATGTTTTGCAGCCTGTGATGTATCTCCGAGTGGTTCACAGTTACAGTAGGGGGCAAGATATTGGAGGTACTGTAACTGTGTTTTGTGGGCAAAGTCTCAGCTGTATAGGTTGCCCACTGAGTAAGTCAGTCCACCAGCTAAAGCTATCAGTGCATGTTTAAATATGAGAAAGGGGGGTGGGGGAAGAAGGGCTTATGTTGAAATATAAAGAATATAGGAATGAGGACATCATTTTTCTAAAGGTTAATGGGAGGTAGATAATGTCACTGTCACATTAAGGACCTTTTATATCCAGAAAAATGGATTTTCCTGTGCTTTGGCACACTAGACAAGAGTCTTATGCTGGAGTCGCCAAACCGCATCTAGAGGAAGTCTTTTCCTATACCTGTTTGAAAGCCCAAAGCCGTAATTTGGCAGGTGGATAGAATAATCCCAGTGCTGCAGTACGCTCTGATTCAGAAGTGGGAAAGCAGAAGCTGCAGAGCAATAGCCTGGCTTTTTCCATTGCCTAGCCCTTCCCCGGGTGCTCCTACCTGTCGGTGCCTTTAACGCTCGCCTCGCCGCACTTGGGTGCAGATGACTACTGAGGCTGCGAAGCAGTGGAGCACGCTTGAAAAAACCCTGGTGTGTTCAGGCTACACCAGCCAAATCCCCCAAGGACCTGGGAGAGCATTTGATTCTCAGGAAGGAGCTCTGATCACTGGAGAAGCCGCAGATAACAACACTTGCGTATTTCCCAGGTCAGCTGCTTTTCCAAATCGCAGCTGTACGGTTAAGGACGGGGAGGAAGCAACAGAGGGAATAAAACCTGTGGGGACTGCAGGTGGGATGGTGCTGTTTTGAAGCAAGGCTGGAAGAGGAGCCTGATGAGGGAGCTGGCTGGTTGCACCCAGGGTGTCGGCGAAGCGGCCTCGCACAGACGGCACGAGCTAGCTCCACATGTCCCGGAACCATCTCGTTCAGCTGCCCCAGGTCATTAGCTACCGAACGTCCCACCTCCGCACCAAGGGCTGTCTAGCCATCAGGACCATCTCGGAGATGATGACGACTGCAGTCCAGGGCTAGCTGGTGTCTGGGCGTCTGCGTAAAGCTTATACTTGCCGCCTTCTCTGGTTCTTTGAGCTCTGACCACAGAATCCAGGCGGTAGATGTTTCTGCAGCAGAACGGTAGCCATAGGGGCATCTGTAATGGCCGTCTGGGAGCTCTGGTGAAGAAAATGCCCTTTGGTTTTAAATTAGCATCCCAGTTGTGTCTTCAAACAAACAGAAAAAAAGCCCATGTATAATGTGTCTTTTGTAGATTAGGTGATAAGCACAGTTGATTGTAAAAGAACTTTTTTACAACAAACGGGGAAAAACTGGAATTTAAATACATGTGTTTTTCCTCCCTTGTAGTGTTTGCATTTTTTGCCATTACATCTTTCCTCCCGTATCTTCATTTAAGCCATTTCCAAATAAGATTATGCATGCTAGAAGTAGGATGTTAAAACTGTGCTATGTTTACTTGGTTTTATTTATTCCGGATTTGGAAAAAACCCAACCACCCCACCCTTTCAATAAAGGCAGTATATCCAGGGCTTTCTGTTTTATATTATGAAGTATGCTGCTTTGCACAGTTAGTTCTATTAAAAACTAAAATTAAAATTCCAATTTGGGATCGCTCAGCGGGGACCTTGGGAAACATTACTGGATTTCTTGCTAACTGTAGAACTTCTTTGAACAACAGATCCGGGAGAATCAAAAGCTTTAAAAGTGTCTAGGTGGAGTTGTTTAGTGTTACGGTCATTTGCCTTTTGTTACTTGCATGTTTGTGCTACTGTCTGGTTCTGGAACTGCTGTACCATTTTAGGGACTGGGGAAGATAAAATAGCGCTGATGGCTTCAGGGGGAGGATGTGTATGTTTATTATGTGCAGTTTTTCTCTGAAATGTTCTTCTAGCACCTCAGCTGCTATGAAGGAAGCAGGAGAAACACACGTTTCTTCTCTTGTAGGTTTTTGATGGTAGTTTAAAAATCTTATAACAATATTAATTCTTTTCAAATATGGAGCTAATATGAGCATCGCCTATGCATCTCTTCATCACGCATGGATCTATTCAGTTAACTCTTTTCCAGAAGTAAAACAGATTGCAGTCATGCCACTATAGTGTTCTGATATTGTGCATTATTGAAATATTTCAGTGTTATCTTACAAGGGCGCTGCCCAACTGAGGTGCAAAGTGTGAGCCACCTTTGCTATAGCAGGAACTGTGGAAAGTCCCTTTTCTTAAGGACCAGTTAACATAATGCAGCATTTTCCTTCTCTGCATTGCAGGGATAGACTAAAAATGCAAAATGGGGCAAAAGGATCTTTGGCTTTTTTTCTGCATGTAAGTCTCTTTGCCGAGGGTATTTAAAACCTTTGCTGCCTTGATCTGGTAGCTAAGATCTGTTATACAGAGAAATCTTAATACTGTGACTCTCATCTCTTGATTCTGGATGTGAATTGGTTTGTCTCCTATATTCAGGTGGCACGCTGACCAAATATATGGTTTGAAGACACACAAATTTTGATAGATTCGGAAGATTCTCCATAAGAGGTGGAGCATTTGTGGGCATGTGATTGCTGAAGTTTCACACTTTGAAGGATCTGGGACAATATGTCATTAGGGTGCCATCAGTTTTATTCCTCTACCTAGAAGATGATGTAAACTGGCCCAGAAGACTAGCGTACCCATTAGGGGCTGATCCTGCAAGGTACTGAGCAGTAACTCTTTACCCGGATTAAGCAAGGGCTTGGCTTTTGGCCTGCGATCTGTACCTGTGAAGTCAGTAAGATAAGGTGTGGTGGGTTGACCCTGGCCGGGTGCCTGGTGCACCCACCAAAGCCGCTCTATCACTCCCCCTCCTTGATTGGACAGGGGAGAGAAACTACGACAAAGGCTCGTGGGTCGAGATAAGGACAGTTTAATAAAGCAAAAGCAAAGGTCGCGTGCGACAGCAAAGAAAAAC
>JAVKLA010000054.1:19449675-19486272 GCA_034782735.1 Sagittarius serpentarius | reverse complement strand
CTTCTAGCAACTTTTAAAGAAGCCACCCCTGTGGCCCCCCCCACTACCAAAACCTTGCCACGTAAACCCATTACACAAGGCACATGCTTCGAGCTCGGTATGCGCCCAGCTAGGCTGTATCCAGACCTAGTCCCAATCATCCAGTCTAGGGTGTGACATCTTGCCAGCTGTAGCACTGAGCGTATCAGGCTGGCAGGTCAGCTTTAGTATAGACAGCTCTTGCTTAGAATAGATTAAAAAAAAAAAAAAAAATCAAACAAGTGCACGGCTGGAAGCCTGATCCTCTGGACCTTGTAGTGCTTTGCAGATTAGGCCTTGACTCTAGGTTATCTTGAATCCTGTAGTTTGTGCTGATTCTAAACATGTACAGTAGTGCAAGACTGAGCTGTCACTGCTGTCCGAGGGGTCGTCTTGCGGAGAATACATACAGAAAAGTATGGTGTTATGGACATTATGTTTGTATCAAATAACACTTCGACAGAAAACAACCCAGTTCAATTTGTAGTGGAAAACCTGTTTCCTACGTGATGGGTCCTCTTTTTGCCTCAAGTGGAAGCTGGAGTTGTGTTATTTGCCTCTGTGCTATTTTTATCTACTTCCAACTGTGGTGCTCGTTTTAACAATACTGTAAAATGCTTGGTATTAATATTTCCATTTTAAGAGTCCTGTGGGTTCTATCACATCAGATGACTTCTGAGAAAATCAGCAGAACTTTAATTGGCCGGTTTGTTCAAGTCAGTGGTGGATGTTCTGCCTTCACTTGTACTTTACTTTGAATTTCTGTTCTGTGTTGTTGGCTTTGTTAGGGCATACTGCAATAAATTTAGGTGAACACGTTTATGCCTAGCTTCGTGTCACATACAATTGAATTATGCCCGATTTAAAATAACTTCCAAAATGTGTTGATGCCTTTACTCAACCAGAAACTTGAGCTATTGACTGACTGTGTCATCAAGATTTGTTTCATCATTCTTTGTTATATTTAAAAAGCTGGTCTCCATTTTGTTTCCCTGGATTAAAATTTCATGTGGTTGCTGCTGGTTGCATTGTAATATAATCTGATCTGGGGTTCTTTTTATACGAGGCAATTTACAAGCAAGTCCTAAGATGCTACGGTTTCTGCCTCGTAGATTCCTGGTCCAGTAAATACTGAAGCCTCACGTGTGTCAGGACCCTGACTGTCGTAGCTGTTGGACAGCAGGCTGATGCAGAGAAGTCCCATATAGAGAAGGCTGGTACAGGAAAATGATGTCAGCCTGGGGGCTGCTGTGTAATAACTGTTCTGGCCAGCTTTTCCTCTTGGAGAAGTACTTGCACACAGAAGACACTAATGAATGATACTATCTGCGCAAATAAAAAAAACCCTGAAACGTGTGAATGTCTGCTTGCAGGGTTGGGATTTGGAAATGTAACCTCTGGCAGGGGCTCTGCAACCAGGTATGTGCTCTTGAATATAATATTTGTCTGGGGGCTCTTGTGGATTTTTGCAAATGCTCGCTGATCAAGTCTTGGAAGTAAAATACATAAAATAGAAAGCATTTCCATTAGAGTGACACTGCATGGGATAACTTTCCTCATGTAACTGGGGATACATTCATTCTGCTGGTGCTGTCTATATATCTACTTTCCTCAAAGTATGCTGGGTATATTAATGTTTTTCACACTTGCAACTTCTCATAGATTGTGTTTCTTTGCTCTAGTTCTCAATTTTGCTTTTCTGCAGGTTGTCTCACGGTTACCCATGAGAAGAGGTAGATACCTTGAGAGGGTAGAAGAACAACCTCTGACCTCTACAGCTTTGCCGCCGTTGGAATCGGATAGATTCTTCACATCTTCACAGTGGTGCGGATGCTGAAGTGCACCTCTAGTGCAGCCTTCAACCTGTTCTTGCTCGAGGTAAGAAATCTTAAAGGGTAACTGATAGATAACGTTGGTTGTGGATATCCAAGTGTGAAAGAAATTGGTGTCAATGTACCTTCCTCTTTTTGTTCTGAAAACCAAAAGACCTGATCCCAAGTCAGGGTAAAGGTTCTTGATGGTTTCATCATTCAACCACAAGCCTGAAGGTTTTTCTAACTTCTTTCCACACCCACTTTATCTGTGGAACATAAAACTGAACAGGTTCTCGACACCTTTTTTTAATCACTGAGGATGTTGGTTCTTCTCTTCAGTCAGAACTTACTCCTCTTCAGAACTTGGCAGTGACTTCTCCATCTTCCTTTTAAAGATGCTTTTCCTGCTAGAGAACTCATCAATAGATCCTGATTTACGTTAATTTCTGCTCCTTCCTTTTGGAAGGAAGCTCAGTGACTTCTGAGCTGTAGGGTACTTGTCACAGTGTGTGTTTGTCCTAAACAGCTGGAGTTAGTTGCACCATGGCCCGTCCTATCATGACCTTGGTGTCTACATTCTTGTTAGGAGTGGGGAATAATTTATATCAGCGCTGAGAAGTGGGACTTCTGTGCGTCTCCTCCGTTATCTCCTGCCGACAGTTATCAAGTTACCTGTCATTTTATGTTGACGTCTTAGCAGCTGTAGTGCAGGAACTTAAGTGAAGTCTATGTGAAGAAGGATTTGGAGGTAATTAAAAGGAAGGCGATGCAGAGGAATGGAACAGGAATGAGAATGAGGAGACGACAGTAGGGAAACTTGTCTTGGTTGGGAGCACAATACCCTCACTTGATCTTGATGACTGTGATGCTCGGGTACTGAGCTGACATCTGAAGGGAATAAAAGGGTTGAAGTTCTCCATTGTTACTACAGAGATTCTACTCCAGGCTTCTGCTCAAACCACGTGTGGCTGGCTGCTAATGTTCCTCTGCAATTTGAAAGTGGTCTGAGATCCTAAGCTTGAAGTCAGACTCGTTGGCCGTTATAGGAAGAGGGATTTTTGGCCTCTCTGAGTGAGTTACCGCACCTCATCTGTTGGCAGTGATCTGAATTCCCAAGGGCTTTCTAGAATTTATCGCATGCTTATTCTAGAGGGATGACTTCTTTGCGCCTGGCCAATTTACAGCTCATGCTGTGTATTTAGCATTACTTATTTTAAAACCAGGCACTTTCCTTAATTGTAAATGTCTTTAAAAAATAATCATAGGGAAATGTTTGGGGGAGATAAAATATAATATCATGTTACCGTTATTTTGTGGCGTTTTCCTGCCAGTTTTACTTCTGTAACATAGTTTGTTCCTTTTGTAGGACTCTGGTGAGCATAAATAGAGTGCAATCAACAGATGTAGTTCAGTACAGTTCTTCCGTAACACAAATAATACGAATTTAACCAACGCTAACTTACATTTATAACCATGTACGTTTATATGTTTCTGTTTAGAATGAATAAACTATAAAATCTAACTACTGTATCCCTTTCAAGCCTCTACTAATTGTCTGAAACAAAGGAAGCATCTACTGTGGTCACTTCTCACCGTCAGCATAAAGTTGGGCATTCGTGAGTGAATGGTATGTGCATTGTACAAGTAAGCAAGCTGAAAAAAAAAGATGTAAAACCTTGCTATTTAAAGCTAATACAGAAATGCTCCTTCCCTGTTACTTATAATGCTTTGCAAATGAGTTTCACCCTTATGTTATATTATGGTTTCTCACTGATAACTTGTGTTACTGGTGTAGAAATGTCTCTTAGAACAAAAATAAAATTAGAACTGTAATAGCATGGATTTAATGGCACAAACTAACAACTTCTAGCATATTCCAAGAGCGGGCATTACTTTGAGAACCTGCGGTCTTGTAGCTATCGCAGACCTGGATCCCGGTCCTTGGACTAGCATGGGCATTGTTTGACTCGTGCTGTGTATTACTTGGGCCCAGCCTTTTCAAAAGAGGGGCTGAAATTAGTAATGTGACACAGATGCACAAAGACCAACCACACAGGGTGTTGTTCCCGGTTGCAACACCCTGCATGAGCTGGATTTCTGAGGAAAAACGCCTGGGAAAGAAACAGCATAGACATCCTTTTATGCGATGACACATAGAATGTGTCAATGGCCATGTCCGCATGATGGCTTAGACTCTTCCTGAAGCTGAAGAGCCTTGAAGTGCCTCGTGGCCACACGGGGCAATCCCGTGGTCTCTGCAAGTTTCATCCCGCTGCACCCGCTCTGCCTGCCTGCGGACACGAGGCTGGCACTTGTGCGTGTCGAGCTGTGCTCCGCAGAGCACCTTGTTGGGTGTAAAGTGTAGCCAGGATGGAAGTCCTGAGGAAGAGCTTCCCTGATCCGTGCTGTGTTTGTGTGGAGATGGCTGAGGCAGAGTGTTGGTGCTGCTCCGTCCCCCGTGGGCAAACATTGTTCTCCACTGCTGGCCAGGAGCCTGAGGCGAGCGTAGCCAGTGACGAGTGTGATTGAAACTGTGTTTCACAAAGTAAATCAGTAGAACGATTTTGGAATCTGTTTTTTTTTTTTTAATTATTATTTTCCTGTAAGGACTCCTAATCCTAAAATTACTGGTATATACTTATGTATCTTACCTTCTTTTAAAAGAAAAGTCCTTGTCAGCAGTTCATTGTGGAGGTATGGGAGGTAAGGAGGGTGCATCATCAGTACTAGAGCATCCAGTATCTGCCACCCAGTTGGAATCAGGCAATATAAAATGTAAGGCTTAGAAAACATATTCGTAGTGCTTGATTGAGAGTTCAAGCTGAATTACTTAAAGGCATGTCCAAGTAGATGCAGTCAGCGTACTGATGTGTGGCTGCTATTTGTACTGCGGAGGGAAAGATAAACTTGAGTGAGCAGTCAGCATTTCAGCAAATCTCTTCACCTGTGAAATGTCATTGCTAAATATGCTTGCCAGTGCTTCCTTTGTAATCTTGCAAATACCAGACTGCTAAATTAGACGGGAATTTTTTTTGACTGAAGGAAGGAGAGACGTTCTGGAGATGGGCTTTTGTGCTTTGTAACTTCATAACTTCCTGATCTACTCCTGGGAAAGGACAATGACACCAGGTATATTTTAAGACTTTTTTTTTTTTTGCCTGTTTTTGTTTGTTGGTTCCCCCCTTCTGTTTTATTACTTCCTACTGATGTACTCGAACTTTCCTCTCTGCCTTGCTCAAATCAAGTTCTTAGGGTTTTGTTCTTTATGCTTCTCTATTTCAAGTAAACTCAAGGGGATCAGACAGCTTTGGGTGCTCTTGCTGTCAAAGACACATTTTCCAAGTGGAGGTGCATGTTAATAAGTCCTTGATGTGCCTGCAATGCTGGACAGGTTTGGGAGGATCAGGAGTGATGGTGCCTTTCTCATGGTGCAAGACTAACTAGTATCATCAAGCATTGATCTCCGGGTGAAATGTTCCTGCGGTTGTTAAGCTGGATCTCTGTTGAGGAGTAGATGGTCGAGAGATCCCACAATCGTGCTGACTTGTTCTAGGTATCCAAAGAGGAGGTCACTTTTCCCTCTTGAGTGTTCGCAGCCTGTCTCTGTGGGACCTGGTGTGACTTTTTTTTGTTTTCCCCCTGGTCCAGCAGTTGTGAAAAATTAGATTAATAGTGCAACTTCCATGCCTTAGCACCACTAAAATGAAAGTGATGTCTGTCTAAGACCTGTTGCAAGGAAATGTGCCGTTACCAGGCGCTGCGTACGGCACTTGCGTGGATCCGGGGTGCCTCTGGAGTCAGGCCTTGCGGTCTCTCTGTAAACCTCTGCCTGCTGTGATACAGCAATATGTGGAGTTCCAGGAGGCACGATGATTTTATTATGAAAGGGTAAATCAGAAGAAATGCAATTTCTCAACCAGCCCCCTGAAGCTCTGGTGGGGTAAAACACCTGTTTTTATTTCCAGGGGGCCTGGCACTCAGTGCTCTTGAAATGCAGAGGGAAGAAAACTGCTTTCCCTCCAGTCCTCTCAATGCTGGCTGTTTTCAGTGGATGTGCCCCCCATTTGTTGTTAGGGCAAGAGCAGACTAGGTCCTTGCCTAAATGTCCAAGGTGAATGCTGGTTGCCGGTGCCTCCGTTCCTTGTTACCATGTCAAGTCAAAGGACAGCCCCTCCTCGGCAGAGAGGAGGTGGCTGCTTTTCCTAAAATGACATAGAATTGTGTGTATCCGTTCCCTTTGCAATGAAGACTGCTGAAGTGCTCGATTGACCAGTGACTTTTCAGAGCAGCCTTCCAGAGGGTTACCTGTGATTCTGTGGTGCTGTACTCTATTCCCGCTATGAAATCCATTATATCCATTTCACTTTAATGCATGTGGATTCCTGCAGCAATCAACCTTACACAGAATTATATCCTTTTTAAATGCAGAAATCGCTTCATATCACTGAGTACAAAACTGCCTTGTACAACCTTGTCCCCTGTATCTGAATAATAGACCAGAGACTGCTGCTCTTCAAGACCTTCAATCGTTATTCCTGTGCGGGAAAATATCATTCTAGTGCTTAGCATATTTCTCTGTTGTCATTAATTTATGTCCTATTGAAATGCGGTATCAGAATGTGGGAAATATTTTGGATTTGGCCTGATGGGTTCTGTAGGCTTTCAGCACCTGGGAAGTTTCGTGGTATAGGGACTACTTTACATTTCATGCACTTATTTTCATTTGTAAATAGACAGCTGAATTTTATGGCAAATGCCTCCCAGTCTTAACTGGAAAACTTGACAGTAATACTCATAATAAGGGGTAGATATGCTTCCCAGATGGATTTTTGGAGCTCTTTTCTCACCCCTTCTTTCCTTCCACAAAATGACTGTATGGGACACCAGCTCCCCCCCCCCCCCCGTTACTGTTCGGAAGCAAAAAATCAAAGCTAGAACTCTGATTTTCATCATGATGGTATGTCTGCTTAGCCCAGCTCTGAGAATTCATTACCCTACTGTAAGCAAATGCCTTCTCTTTGTTATCGATTTCTTTTTTTTTTTTTTTCCCTCCTGTGAATGTACTTACTCAGCCTGTTTGCTGTCGCTTTGAAATGTCAGAGGTACCGTTTGGGCATTCGTTAGCAGGAAAACGATGACAGGTCAAGAAAGCCATAGGTTTTAAAGAAGCAGAGCTCTAGTATAGTTCAATATATTGCAACATCTAAATGACATCAGGTATCAAGTTAGACAAGGATATACATATTTCACAGTAACAAAGATGAAATGGCTGAGCCAGGTTGTGCTTGCTGCTTGGGTCTGTAACATCCCACCTACTTAAACCTTTTTTTTATTCCGTAATCAGGTTGAAGAATAGTTCATGGCATGAATATTAGCTGTTGTCAGTAAATCAGAAGCACTCTTAAAGTTATTGCTAAATGTCTACTTCTGCTTTCTGACTAGGGCAGACCCCCCTGCCCCCAATAGGTTAATAAATATGTAATAGGTACAATCCTAACAAGGGAGGTACGGTATTTTTAACTATTCTCTGAAAATAAAGCATGGAAGTATGTAATCTTCACAGCAAGAGATAATAAGAAGAATTTGATATTCTCTGATCTTTTTCACGTATTTCTACGAGGCTCCAAGCAGACTTAATTAGACTATTAAAATCATGCAATACAATGGTACTGAAACTCCTGCTTTGTAGCTTGGGGGCAACCTTTGAATCTGCCACTAATTAAACACATGCAGTCTGATTGTGTACTCCCTGGGATCTGAATTTCACGGCTTTGATTTTTGGTATAGCAGAATGACACCCGCCCGTGTAAATGGCGGTCAGTTCTCGCAGTGGAGAAAGTAACTACATGGGTCACAGGGGGAACAGGGAACTGGGACTTGAATATTTCCTTTTTCCCTGGAATTGGGAGCATTGCTGTGCCCTCAGGGGCCTTTGCAAACAGAACGGAGGTCGCTGCTGAGATGCTGCAGGCACGAGGTGGTGCTTCCAGCCCGGCAGCGAGGGGCTTGGTCGGCGGCAGCAGAAGGGCTTGAGAGCCCTGCGGAGGCAGCTCCCTTAGGCAGCGTTCCCTCATGTCCTCCCCTCCCTACAGAGATGCTCCTGGCTCTTGCCCCTCTTGGCAGATGAGGACGGAGATTCAAGCGCACTCTGATCCTCTGAAGGTGATCCTTCTGCTTTCTCTTGGAGTCCTGGGAGTGTTACTGCTCTAGAGTTGCCACCTGCTTTGTCTCGCTGATCTCTTCCACTCCTTAGGTCACGCTGGCTTTCTAGACAACTGGATGTAAGGTGATTTCTCTTAAAAGGCTTGTCGTGGTTTAACCCCAGCCAGCGACTCAGCCCCATGCAGCTGCTTGCTCACTTCCCCCCCACCCAGTGGGATGGGGGAGAGAATCAAGGGGAAAAAAAAAAAGAGTAAAAATCCTCATGGGTTGAGGTAAGAACAGTTTAACAGAACAGAAGGGAAGAAACTAACAACGACACTAATAACAATAAAGTGACAATAATAACAAAAGGATTGGAATACACAAGGGATGCACAATGCAGTTGCTCACCACTTGCCGACCGATGCCCAAGCAGCACTCCTCCCCTGGCCCAACTCCCCCAGTTTACATACTGGGCGTGACGTCCCGTGGTATGGAATACCCCTGTGGCCAGTTTGGGGCAGCTGTCCTGGCTGTGTCCCCTCCCACCTTTCCTGTGCCCCTCCAGCCTTCCTGCTGGCTGGGCGGGAGAAGCTGAAAAGCCCTGGGCTTGGTCTACACACAACTGAGCAACAACTGAAACCATCAGGGTGTTACCAACATTCTTCTTTCTCGTACTCAACCCGAAACACAGCACTTGTACCGGCTACTAGGAAGATGATTAACCAGGACAAGGCTTTTCACATCCTCAAATTAAAAATTTAAAATAGCTCGGCCTAGTTACAAAGCATGGCTCCAGCGTGCTTTGCCCCTCCACTGAGACCTGCTGCCCAGACAACACGGGTCTAGCTTTGGCTGATGCAATGTTCGTTGTAGGCAGTAAAATAATCAGTTATACTAACATCTGCTTGTGAAAGAAAACGGTTTACAAGACTTATCTTCCTATACAAAAGGAAAAAAAACCATCGAAATTATATGTGGGCTTGCAGCCTGATCACAGCAACCTCCAGCTGCAAGTCTCTCATAAGTGACAGTGCAATGCACATTTTGGAGCAGCGATGACTTGTTGTCAGTGACAGCAAATTAGTGATGCAATGTTGTCAAGACTCCCTTCACTGATACCAGAGGCTGTAGAAGCCCAAAATATGACAGCTTTCACTTTAGTACTAGCATACGGCTGTTGGTTCACTTTCACTGCTTATTTTGAAAGGACTTGCCATGTATGTTTGAGGCCATCAATCATGGTCTAATTTTTAGAAAGAGAAGTGAGCTGTGAGTGCAAAATGCGTGTTTTGACCCCCAGGGTGTGATGGCAAGCTGGTGCGTGTAGCCTTGGGAGAGATGCACGAGGTTTTGCTATGCAAGCCAAGGACTTTGAGTGACTCTTGAGTGTTGTTTGAGAGCGCTAAGCGAGGAGCGTGCTCTGGAGGAAACCGGTTTTCCAGAAGCTGATCGGCAATAACCTGCTGAAATTCAGGCCCCTCAAATGTGCTTGAAATCAGGTGCTAAAGTTGCTGCCTTAAAAATCTCAGACGCGCTGTTTTCGTTTTTTATTGTGTTTCAAAATGATCTCATTTTCTTTCAGCTCCCAAGCTCTGAAACTCATTTGGTGTGTGTTTCTTGAATTGGTTTGAAAGTGTTCTCGGCCTCTTCAGATCAGGCCTCGCTTTCTCCGTTGTGTGAGAAGAATCAACTGCTTAGGCTCGGAGTCTGAAATTTATACTGACTGGCGAAGACTTCTGGTTTTGGAGAGCAGGGGAGTTTCCCTTGCTGAACGACTTCTGGCACTCACTGTGAGTTCTGAACCAGCATCAAAATGTGCTTTCGGTAAATACTTGAGCATAAAAATGCATTTCCTGTGTGTATTCACACTTACTGCAGTAATTTAATGAAAAGAAATATTAAGGATTATGACACGAAAGAATAAAAGGTGTGCCTCTAAACACGGACAGGTATTCCTGTGCTTGTTGCTTTGCTTAGCTCTATCAAATACCTTTGAAAGTCTTTCAGCGTCTTTAAAACCTTTTCTTTTTAACCTAAGTCTAAAATAGGGTCTGAGTGCCACTAGGAAATGAGTGTCCAGGTAGGGGGCAATTATACATATACGAGTTGATTCAAGAAGCGGGTGGGTGTAACTCGGGGTGCCTGTGAAGAGTTTGCGCCTGCAGCGTTTGTCCCCACGTCTGGGTGCGGACAGGTCGCTGTGTGGCACCGAGCAGCAAAGCACAGCTTGGGATGCAAAGACAGGACATGTTTTCTTGCCTGGCCCCATGGCTTCTGCTCACACAAAAATCCTTTTTAACCTTTTATTAGCTGTAGAAAAAGGAAAGGAAAAAAAAATATTTAAGTGCTTGAAAGCAGAAGAGAATTTTTACTTGAGGGGGGAGGAAGGAAAATCTGTGTGACAGCTTTTTGAAGTCCTGGCATTAGAGATGTTTATATCTAACCTCTGTCTGCAGAGGGGCCGAGAAGAAAGTGAGCTGAAGCGCCTGTTGCCAAAATCTCATCTTGCTTTTGTGAGACCAAATCAAGAGAAACTGGAGAAAGCAGAGGGAGCGAAAGGAAAAGGCAAAGGCGGAAAGTGAAGCTTCTGTTCGGGGCGCCGGCTCTTTGCCTGCCGGCGCTCTTGCCAGCCTCCCGCAGGGCACCGCGGGTCTGGCAGAGGCACTGCTCCGGGCTGGCCCCGCCGTCGCCGGCTTGCCCAGCCAGGGCGAGAGAGAGAGGTGGTCCTGGTCAGCTAAGCTGGTCTTCTGTGATGTTCAAGAGAGGGAAATGGAGGCAGAAAGAAGGAATGAAGCAAGGAAGAGTTGCTCCCCGGGAGGGCTGGGGTGACTGCACGACTACGTATCTCCTACGGCAAGTTGTGCAGGAGGTCTGGCGGCAGCTAGTGCCGGTGGGGTGGCTTCTGGGTCCGGCTCCGGCCTGGCTATGCCGGGACATCTTTACCGATTGGGATGAGAAGGCGTCGCAGTAAATCTTTGATTTGGGCGAGTAATGGAGTGGCACACAGTGATTAAAAACTGCTCCTCTAATTCTGTCTGATCTCCTGAATGATTTAGCACAGCCCTTCTTTCCCTCAAGCTTTACTTTGCACTCCCCCAAAAGTAGGCTGGGCCCCAGAGTGGTTTTCGGTTAGCAATGAGGTCTAATATTTGATTTCCTAATTATAGTCTCTGAATTTTCATTCTCTTGTATTTCATGTTTCCAGGGGCTATATTAATCTAATGGAGCAGTAAACCTTTTGTCTGCGCTAATTTAATCATCTAGTTTTCTTTACATAGCTTCGGCAGTGCTCGCTTGTTACAATTATCTGTGATGCTCCAGGAAATAACTTTTGTTTTCAGTGCTACAGCGGCTACGTTTTATTTTTGCAATGGTGGAATAGGCTTTGGTTAAACAGAACTGTTGATTCACCTCATTTACTCCTCACTTCCATCAATTTCTCCCTGTTGCATCTGGAGCTCAGTAACTTAATTTAGCTAAAAGCTGTCATTCAGAAAGCACACAGCTTTCTGGTGCCGGTCTTAATTTGGACCCTTCCTTGGGATATGCTTTTTCCAGTGGATAATTACCCTCACTCTGAAAAATGCCTTACCTGTAATCTGAATAATCTGAGTTAATTTGGCCTGTTGGTTTTTGTTGTATTTCTCTCTTCGAGATGGAAAAAAACCCCTTAATACCCAGTATTATCCTTGGGAGGGGCTCTTCTGAAACTGGGGGCTAAGGGTTGTTACTGGCCTGAGAAGCAGGGACGGGCCTGGGATGTGGGTGGTGAGGACTTGTGCTCGGTGCCGTGCTGCATCCGCAGCTCCTGATGGGGAAGCAGATGCAGTGTGTCACCTGCGGTGCAAGGTCCACCCACTTCTGCCTTTTATCGCTTTTAACGAAGATAATTAGTTTTTCCTGCCAAAATTTGTAGCAGGTAGTAACCCAAATATGCCCGAACTACTGCTTATGCAAATATCAGCCTTCCAACAGACCAGTCCTCGTCACAAGCTTTGTTGATACTTATGCCTCATGGAAAATGGAGAGACCGAGTCTTGCTTTGGTCACTGATGTCTTAACTTTTCACCACTTAAATTTTCAATGGGTGACCATGTTTTTTCCTTTGTGCTTGTGAGGAGATTTCTTGTTAACAGCTGCACCTCATTTAGCTTCCTCCTGACTTTCCCCTAATGATTTGTGCAAAAAATCGTGGTTAAGCACAGGTGATTGGTTAACTGAATTAAATTATTTTTTTTTTTTAAGCTAAGGGAAAGACCATTTTTATGACACTACCGATATTGCTGTGCTTGTCGCAGTATATGCGTATTGCCAGTCTGCTGTGCTGTGAAATCTAGATGACGTGCCATCCTTATGCCGGTCAAACATCTATTCATATCCTGTTGGAGACAAAAGGTGCTTCCTATCCTTTGCTAGGGACAGATGAATTTACTTTCCAAAATCAGGCTTAGATTTAAGTGCAGGTGAATTGTCCTGTGCATCTAAGAGGGTTGAACTAGGACTTCCAGAGCTGGTGGTTATAATCTCTGTAGGACCTGTGAAATCTCGGGATGTTGCTTTCTTCTGCAAAGGGAACGCAACCTTCTGGGGGGTTCATCGCTGACCTTGAGGCGCTGCTCCGCAGGGCAGGGGATGAGCTGGGAGCCAAGGGAGACCCCAGCACCTGCACTGGCCAGGGTGCAGCCCCACAGGAGCTGAGCAGAGTGGGCAGAGGAGGGTGCTGGTAGCAGGGTCCAGCAGCCCCGGAGAAGGCGGGGGGAGGAACCACCCTGGGGTCCATGCAGGGCATCAGCAGCAGGAGGGAGGGACGGGGCAGTGGGGTGGGGAGGGGGAGATGGGCGACTACAGCGTCGGTCCAAGGTCTGTGCAGGAGACAGGGATGAAGACAGACAACACCACAGCTCAGGTGGGGAGTAGGGGTGCAGCCTGAGCTGCTGCACTCTGGGCAGAGGTTTGGTTGGGGGTCGCATGTGGGGACGGTCAGGGTGATTGAGGGCCTGCTAGTGCCCTTGGGGCTCTGACACCGTTTAGCTACGCTGTGCATGCGTGTATGTGTGTGTAGGGAAATGTTTTTGTTAGGCCAATTATTTGTCATCGATTTTTCTGATTGCATTTCAGAACAGATAAATCTTTTAAAAAGAGCTAAGTAGACACAGACTCTTTTCTTCCTGCGTGGGGGACGTGCAGGTCTTGCTGGCCACCTCCCAGGTACAACCTCAGCCATCTCCTGTGGGCCAGCCGCTGGCTGCAGCCACCCAACTAACTCCCTGGCTGGCACAGCAGCAGCAAGGTGAGAGCTGGGACTAGGCAGAAGAAGAGATTCAGCATGAAGCTGTGTGAAAGAAATAGCATTTTGAGCAAAGTGAATCTCAATCTAGGGATATGGGTAGGAGAGGAAATAGCGTTTGAAGAGAGGTGGAAAAAGGCAGGTGTATTCAGAGCGGAAGTATTAATTTGGCTAGTAATTACAGTGGGCATACTTTGTACTGCTTCTTACTCTTTGATTTATTGTTTGCAATTACAAGCTGCCGTTAACAATTCTAGGTTATTTTGCATGCATGATTCGAGCCAGGGTAACGGGCTCACCTTTGTGGAGTCTGATGGAATAGGTAATTATTTGGGTCATCCGTATTCCAAAGAACAAAGTACAGGCAAGGAAGGAACAAAGCCATTTTGGTTATCACTAGTACAGTGTAATCCCTTCTACAAATAATTACTGGTTTCCACCTACTTCTCTTGGGGCTTAAACTAATTGCTGTGTTAGCAGACTACAGGCTGAGTTCAAAAGGCTACTGCTTATTTCAGCTGCTGCTGGAGGGAAGGAGTAACAAGAAAACTCAATGAACAGGAAGGAATTTTGGGATTATATTGCCACAGACACTTGACATGAGCGCTTTGGTCAATTCTCAAATGAATGGCTCTTGCAGATTATTGCTAGCTTCCTTTTTTTGGTTTGGCAGCCATTTTCAGCGACCGGTAAAGTGTTGCTTCTTGCTGTCCTTTTGCATAGTCACTGCCAGACACGTTACTGCTTATTTTCAGCTCCCCAGTAAGTATCTGCTGAGCCTTAGTGACACCCTAAAATTTTACAGCGGCCTTGCCAATTTGTGAAGCAAGAAATAAGAGCTAAGCTTTGCTGTTGAAGGGATAATGTATGCTGCAAAAGCAGGGAGCAGAGAAAACGTGCAGCAGAAGCAGCAAAGATCCAAAGATGAGCATATGGTATAAAATAAGCTAGCCTTAGCCAATGCTGTTGTGAAACTCTCAGCAGCGTGGTTATGCTGCGGGTTTCGGGATGCAGGGACTAGCAGTATGCGTATGGCGCACTCCGATTTGGTGTCACATCCACGCTTGACATGCAGGGTGAATATTCCCCAAGAACCCAGCACTGCCTCCGTAGTCCTGAAGGGCTTTGTTTGGAAATGGTAGCGCACCACCAACATGGATCAACAGTTGGGCACGCTTTAATTTACGTTAATCTGGGAAAGGGTAGAATACTGTGGTAACTTGGGAGCTATTTTAGACTCTTGGATAAACACCACTTAGACTTGTGTAAATTTGTAGGAGTTATTTTGACAAAAGTACTATTTACCCAAGTTAATATGTGCTTTATTTTGGTGTGTGCTCTATATGTATTTGATCAGTCTGCGCACTGTTTACTTAGACTGCACCTCTAATGCCTTCCAAGACATCCAGACTACTGGCTATAGTGTATTTTTAGTTTGATCTCTGACTCGGGTTTCAGACAGACAGTGCTAATGGACTGAAATCATCTAATAAGTAATTTTGAGTGACAGATTGCCTGACCTATTTATCCCCAGAGTCAGGATAGTCATACAGGAGAGGCTCCTCAGCCTCTCTGCTGAGGGAGAGAAATAAATATACCTGGGGTAATGGTTTCCTTCTTTTAAAGTGTGTTATTTGAGAGGTGCCTGTGATACTGCCCCTCACATGTGTGTTAAAAAGCCTGTGCTAATATTTCGGATGGGTGCTGCTCTATTTTCCTGGAAGTACGTTTCCTAGTGGTGGCCCTTGGATTCCCCTGGGAGTCAGCAGTAGTCTGTTTAATATGCAATAAATATCCTTGGCAGTATAAAACTTACTAGAGTCATCTGTCTTGCAAGACAATCTTGACAAGCCATCCATGAATATAGCTTAGTAATTATTAATTGCATGTCAGAAAGAGGTGGGAAATAATGGAGAAATTCACACTTTCTAATTTTTTTTTTTTTTGTGTGTGTATGCCAGTGAATGGGAGAAAAAGGGACACCAGAATAGTCCTGGTGTGTGGTGTCCTTCACCCTGTCCCACCCCTCACTATTCATCCCTTTTATCTGTAGAAAAGGGCGTTATTTTTAATTCCAGATAACTTTGGAAAGTTTCAGTTTTGTCCTGGTTTTGCACGGAGTTGCCTGGGAAATGCTTAGTAATTTTTGGTTGAACTAAATTACTAAATTGTTTTCATTTAGCCCAAGTTCCTTGAGACTCCTCCTTCACCCAGCTACTAATTTCAGAGCTCGCTTGTCCTTGTCCCTTTCAGCCAGACCCATTTGTTTGTTTTATTACATCTATTCCTCTTTTTGTTGATTAAACTCATTTTGGACTGATTGTGATGGGACTAGAGTGAGGGCTGGGAGGCAGTGCCATAGGCGACTGTTCCTTTGAATGACTCTGCTTTATATAATCTATTGCTTTTCAAGCGTTGTGTGCGTGCCAGAGGTGAAAAGGGAAATGCTCTGTGGGCTGTTTCGTTGCTCAGTTTGCAAAGAGAAGAATTCAGTTCAAAAGGAAAAGGAATAGTCAGCCTGTGGCTAAAGCATCCGATATTAGCAGGCGATGACAGGTAAGGAACAGCAAATGTTTATCTACCATAATTAGTAGGTACTAATTTCTACCATTTTAAGCAGTCATACCTTTGCTTATTCCTTCGATTGACATGATCAGACAAACCGCAGTAGATCTTACTGTTCCTGCTTAAGGCTGCGTCACCACCCAGCGATGAGGCTCCAGAGGTACGCTCTCTTCCAGGATGCAATTATATTAAAAATAACTGTCAGAGTTGCCTCTTAACGAGCCTTGTTGTTGGCGCAGCAGCCGGCACTCTGGTTTCTTGGAGCATAACGCTGCGAGAGGTTGTTCTTGCACGAGATGCGATGGCAGGTTTCCACGAACCGGGAAACCCTGAGCTGCCTCGCACCGTGCTGAATTCTTGGAACGCCTTTTTGATGATCGGTACGACTTCACGCTCGCTGCTGCTAATGCCGATGTGGGGTTTGCAGCCCCTGTGAAGAAGACGTGAGTAAGAGACACCAAACACAGCAGAAGAGTCAAATTTAAGCCAGTGTCAGTTAAACAACGGGACAAATCTCACCCTGACAGCTCTTTTGCTCACTGGAAAGCAAAACAGTCGCTTAACTGTGTAGCTGTCAAGTAATGTACTAAATAGCTACCGAAATAGTTCCGTGGTCTTCTGAGCCTCAGCGGGGGGGATAACGTGTCAGGGCATGTGCTGAAGCAATCGGGCACGTGCAGCACCGAGCTGTGCCGTTAGGCGCCGAACCGTGAGGTCGGTGCACACATCTAATGCCTCGCTCTGGCTAATGAGGGGAAGAGCACACAGCGAGCGAATGCGGAGGCAGTGATGCTCCAGCTGCGGGCTGCGGGTCAGGTGCCACAGCCGTATTTCTGCGGTGTCGACACGGCTTCAGCTCCCTGTGAACCCCAGCTTTGAGGCAGACTGGGACGCTGGAATAGCTTCTTGAAAATAGCTTAGTTCTTGCTTTAAAACATCACGTTGCTTGGTCATACACTCTGCCTGTAATATGACTGGTTGCTTGTACTGCGCTTCTGGATCTGAGTGGCTTTTTATAAAAACTAGCTCTTCAGATTGCGAAATAAAGGTGAAACAAGGCACCATCCCATTTCTAGTACTTCACGCAGGCTGGAAGGTCCTGTTTATTTTAACTCTGTGGCCCAAATAATGCTGCTAGAGATACCAGCATCAGCTGTTTGATCCCACAGTCTTTCCAGCAGAAACACTGGGCTGAAAGACCGCTCCCCCCCGCCCTTTATTGGATATACAGCCAGATAGCAGGATCAAGCTGCTGCTTACTGTCACTTTTTCGTGAATAAAATCTTCCCTCTTTTAGCGTTAATTCAGCTTGCGCCCAGAAGCGCCCTTCTTTGTCCCCTGTGAGCTAAGCTTTCCCCGTCCTTCTTCCCTGACAAGCCCCCTCAAAGATACACGTTCCCTGTGCTCCCAAACCCTCGGCTCTCTCCCAGCAACTGTTGAAGGTGCAGAACCGCCACATTGCCCCTACTTTCAAAAAAACATTAATAGGGACCATCAAGGATATCTTCTGATCTCTAGGTGGGTGCGGAGGGGTGAAAGCGACGGGTAACCATCTCTCGGGTGGGTGGGTCCTGCTGGAGGTGTTTCCATGTGCCGTTGGGTAGTTGCAGAGGAGGCAGCAGGAGGCTGGTACCCAGGGTTTGATACCAGCTTGCAAGGCGGATAAACTTCGTCTTTTAGCAAAGCAAATTAGGTTTCCCTGTATTAACCAGGCTGAAGTGGTTGTGCTGCTGTGCTCGGCCAACCCGAGCCGTCTTCCCCTCTCCTCCGAGCGCAGATTTCGATGTGCTGGGCAAGGAGAAGGGTGAGGCAGGGCAGGATGCTGGGGAGGGAAGGGGTGCTGGAGGAGAAGGGCACAGCACTGCCACCGTACCAACCCGGTAGCGCTCCCCGGTGCCCCTTGGGCCACGTCGTCCTTAGCTGAGCGCGCTCCTGGCTCAAGAGTTGCTGTCTGTGGATGAGCAAGGGCAGAGATGCTGACTGTTCTTCTGCCAGGGCTACGCTGGGCTTACACCTCTGGGCAGGTAAGAGAGCTCTTGGATTGTGAATGCGTTTGGTGAGTTTTCCCCCAAACTTTGTGTTAGAGCCTGTTTTTCCTCTTCTAGTGTCCCCTAAAGCATGGTGGCAGGAAATGTAGTGTTTTCAATTGGTACTTTTTAAATAGGAAAACTTGATTCTTTCTGCATCCTTTTTTGTAACTTAACAGCAATGTGTGTGTATATTTACTACTTTAATGATATCTACTGGGGGGGGGGGGGGACGACCCAAATGTGGTTTTCATGCTATTTAATCTTACTGTTTCATATCATGCTAGGTATTAGGCCATGAAGCATCTTGTAAATCGGATTAGGTGAAAACAAATATGGAGATGGAAATGTCCTGAATTTCAGACTCGTTCCGACTCAGACTTCACTTATAAATCTGTTCTTGTTAATAACATAGACATTGACAGCTCTGTATTTTAATGATATTAATTTAGTATAGTTTGTCTACATTTATAGCTGAAACTATAAGCCCCAAAGGGAGCTA
Source organism: Sagittarius serpentarius (assembly GCA_034782735.1). Classification (NCBI taxonomy): domain Eukaryota; kingdom Metazoa; phylum Chordata; class Aves; order Accipitriformes; family Sagittariidae; genus Sagittarius; species Sagittarius serpentarius. The sequence goes on along the minus strand of JAVKLA010000054.1, from coordinate 19,467,915 downwards.
AATGCCTGTCATGTGAGATTTGTAATTTACTTAATTACAAGTTTTCTTTAACCTTAACCTGGGCTTCTAACTGCAGTTCTATCTGTTCTTACGCCAGCTCTGATTAGTAACTCAGCTTGTCATTTGTATAATACCGTCAATTATCTTTTCTTCTTGAAGGAAGTCAGGCAATAAATCAAGTTTCTATGCTTGTAGAGAAACAGATTAACTAAAGGTTTCTTTAGCATAGAAATTCTTTATTTTAAGAACGTATGTATATTCCCCTTGGTATACCTCAGCCTTTGCTTTATAGTCCCTCTTGAAAGCTATGTGAAACTACTGTGAATCAGATTTTCAAACTAATGTATTTGAGGAAACTGGTGGGAGCAATGTGCTCAGAAATATTTCAGCTGTTTTGATGTTTTAATATGTCATTAAATGCAGAATAATTAAAGCATAATTCAGGTAACTTTAAAGATCTGATAGTCCAAGTCCTCAAAAGATTTATTTTTGGGGGGGCAGGAGAAGGAAACTATGCTGATGTGAATGACAGTGGGAGGCCAGTATTTGCTAGATATCTAAATGTAGGATTTAAAATGATCCAAAGGGACAAACTTTTGCATTTTCACTATTCATACACAAACTGTATTATAGATACCAGTCTGTGTTCTGGTGACAGGACGACAGAAGATGATGGCAGGTTTTCAGATGGAGTGGAGTACAGAGAATGACATATCATGTTTCTGTGATTCTCCAGCAGTTTTCGTTGGGGTTTTTTTTTTTTTTTGTCTTCCTGTGTCCTAACACCATATTCCCTGATCCACTGCCACCTGTGTTTTTGCAGGACTTTGCCTGGGAGGCTAAGGGAGGCTTTGGAAAAGGAGGAACGTGATCCGAATGGCAGGTGCACAGAATTTCAGATAAACCGATGAGGCAAGGTGGAAATCTGGCTCGTGAAGGCTATGAATGGAGCCGAGATGCAGCTTTACTCTGGTCAAAAGTTTGGGCAGTGCCAGCTGAGGGCAAAAGATGGGAGACGATGGCTAAAGAGTCTGGAGCGGGATCGGAGGCAGGAGGCAGAAAGTGTCCTGGAGAGAGGAGTGAGGGCTCTGGGTCAAACAACAAGATGGATTTGGGAGCCTGAGCTGCTGGGGGCTGGGTGGAAAGAGCTTGGGAAGAAAGAGCAGACCAGGTTTACCTTTTCCCTGTGTTTACCTGGCTTTTGGGGAGTGGTGCTGAAAAGCTGTGAAACAGGCGGTAACGGGATGGAGTCGTGGATGTGGGGGATAGTTTGGGAAAGTTGCAGAAGTGTGGATGATATCCAGATTTTAGTTTAAGCTAGGCACTGAAGGGCCAAACTGAATTCCAGATCAGCTTAAGGGGTGCTTAGATGCTACATGTGGCCACCACGTTTTCCACTCCCACAGGACAGTCTGAGGCTCCTGGGAAACCTTTCAAATCCAAGACCTGTGAACGAAATACGGAGAACAAATTATAAGAAGCAGTTGTTTGGCTTATTTTGGAGACCTTCTTTTGTAATCTCACTGGTCCCATTGCAGCATTTAAACTACCTTAGTCGATACAGCCTGTGACGTCGCCTCTCTGACGTCCTTGTGCGCTGCGTGCCAACGTGGGAGGTCTCTGACCTTCTCGGACACAACTAGCTGTTGTAAGGGCACCGCGTGCAGAGGTACAAACAGCACTGCAGCCCCACGCATGCGAACAGCCGTCCTGATGCCCTGCCAGGCTCCCTGCTTCGGTGGCATCGTTCTTCCTTCTGTGACTGCTGCAGGTTGCTGGGGATGGAGCATCTTCCTGGGCATCCTCCTGCGAAAGGTTCTTAAACTCCAGCCCCTCTAGCAGAGGCTTGTGAGGGTGTTAAATAAGATGACACGTCTCTGTCCCAGCTGGATCAATATTTGAGTTGCTTCTAGGTCTGCCTGTCACAGAAGAACAGGTAGACAAATGGCATGAATTTCTAAGGAATATTCACAATACCAGCTGCCAAGGCTGTCACCTGTAAACGCAGCATCTGCTTGAGCGCTATGCCTCCCTTGGAGACCTCCGAGGTGTGTGGGATGTGTGCCCAGGCTGGTGGGAGCCCCTGGTTACAAGGTGCACGTTTCAAGTGCATGAGTGGTACCTTCAGGGCATTGCAGAGCAGGTGGAGACAGGGTTTTCTTTCATCTGGGAGCCTTAGCTGCAGCCTGTAAATCCTCACAGGGAAAGAAAAACAAATGCCTGCGAGGGCTGTGTCTGATTTCACTGATAATTTGCAAGATATTAGACCATCTGGTGGTGGTGGGGAAAGTTCTCAGTCTGTGGTGCTGGGCTATAGTGCTTCAGCTCATTTAGGTTGGTCTTCAAAAATGATGTGTGGTGGGTTTGGTTTTTTTTTGTGTGGTGTTTTTTTTTTTTTTGTTTTTTTTTTTTTTGTTTTGTTTTTTAAAAACAGTATCACTGTAATATTCTGTTGGTGAGGCTACTTTCGGGCTGTTTCTTATCACTCGATCTGTTCTCTATGGAGAAGGTTTCCTGAGGTGGGAAACAGGGGCTTGTCCAGAGCATGCAGAGCTCAGCGGGGAGCCCCGTGTCGAGTTCAGTGTGTGCGAGGTGCTGAGCAAGGGCAAACCATGGCAGGGTGCCTGAGGAGGCGCATCTCTGCCTGCTGATGTCAGCTCCTATGCTGGAGGGGCCTCTGCTCCCAAAACCAGCTGCTCCTTGTGTCTTTTTGCCCCACTAAGAGCCCAGAGATGCAACCAACCCTCACACCGAGTAGTTACAAGGAGTGGAAACCTTTTACAGCCAGGGGTAGACTAAAGAGCTGCTAGGAACAGGGGAGAGGTGGGCAGCAAGCAGGCAGACAAGGAACAGGCAGACGTAGGATTCACTTGCCTGTTCATCCTTTGCTGGCTGCTGCTGCGTGAAGTTTGAACTAGGAATGCACAGATTTATGTGGACACCTACACTTTAGAAGCTGCCTGACAGCCTGATTACATTTAGTCCCCTGATGTGGTTGTGTGTCATGTTAAACCAATGGCATTTTGGCTGGTAAATGCCCCAAACACGCAACTACATTTTTATGTCCCTGCCTAGGAAATGTGAATCAATTTGAATTTGAAATCTGGGAAGACTCATCTGCATTTACCCTGACAGGTGACATACAGTGTTGCTTGAAATAGATTTCATGATGAATAAAATGTGTTTGGAAAGGAGTAGATCACCATCTGGTTTGATTTTTGGGGTCTGACACACATTCCAAGTTGAAAGTGGATGCTGTCCTTCAGGCTTGATGCCTTGATTATATCTGTGTAGCGAGGTGAGCTCTGAACTTCTGGTCAGCTTGTGCCAAATTGCCATCCTCAACCTTCATCTGCACTAGCAAATGAGTACGGGAGGAAAGAAATACTAATAGAAAAGAACCGAGCCTGGAGTAGCTGCAGGGGAGGGGGTTTTAAATGATGCCGTGGACACTGCATTTGCAGTTGGGCTTACTGCAAACCTGTTTAACTCAGAAATGCTGTCCCTTCATATGCAACTCTTCTGCAGTTACGATGCTTGTGATGACCTGGCTGCCTGTGTGTCACCTCTCTGTCAAGAGATTTCAGATTGAGGTGAACTCTCCCAGCTGCTGCCTAAAAGCGTAATAAGCTTATCTGTGGAGCTTGCATTTAGTTATTTTCTTTCGGCAGATTTAGGACTCGATCCTGCCTGAGCAAGGGAAAGAGAGATGTCATCTCCTCGCTGCATCTCTGCACACAAGGAGGATGCTCCTCTATCGCAGCAAGCTGCTTGCTTCCTTGGTTTCTTTCTGTAGCCAATGTGCGGGGTAGAGTGTTTGCAAGGCTGCAGTTAGGATACTGAAGCTGGTTTGGCTTTGGTCGCTGTGGGGAGCAATCGCTGCTGCTGCGCAATCACAGCATCCGAAGCCCTGGAGCAAGCAGGGAGAAGGTACTCTTTTGTGAGGACTGGCTGCTGCGCAAGGGGAGGTGAGCCGGTAGCCCAGTGCAGGCTGCAAACCGAGTCGGGCAGACCTGGGGGTGGCCACCAGGTTGAGCCAAGTGTCCAGATCACCAAGGGAGTCACTGGTGACGAGGCAAGTCCAAGGCTGAGCTGGGAAGCCAGGTCTGCAGGCTGCGGTCCGGATCAGCGGGGTACCGGCTCAGGCACAGGGATGGTTGCAGTGCAGCCGCAGCGTAGCTCAGGTGGGGATCAAGGACAGGAGCCTCAGTGTTACAGCAGTTCCCAGAGAAAAGGAGGAGAAGCCCAACTGGGTCATCTCCCAGCACTTTCTGTGCGACGGCTTTTACCAGGCAGCTGGTCTTGGGCAGCGAGCGGAGCCAGGACTGGCTGTGCAGCCCTTGCATCTGTCCCAAAGGGATATGCCTTTTAAATAGATCCTTAATAGACCTGTTTACTGTTTTCATATCTCTGTGTTCAGTCTACCTTCTCTACAGTTAGCTGAGGCATGTCGTAAAGGCAGCAGTAGTGCCTGTGAGGGTGATTTGATCCCGGCTGCCGGCGTTTTTCCTTACTGCTGCATATCGGCTCTACTTGCTTCTCAAAGAGCCACGGCGTGCTGCCCTATATGACAGAGGCAGAGGTTTCTTCTTGAAAACAGGCGACTTTTATACTCAGCAGGCTTGTTTGTCATGCATTACTGGAAAGCAGTATGTCAAAGGAGGGACCAAAATTCTGCTTATCTTCGTTTGTCTACTTGCACATTAAAACATTTGTACTTTTTGTCTTTTAAGCATAAAACAAGAGTGACCTACTTACAGGCTTACCTAGAAGGCTGTAGCTATTAGACAATTGTTACTATTCTATTACTTGTTTTATTCTTTTTGAGCAATCTTTTTATCTTACTGGGCCATCAGTTTTGGAGTAATTTCTTGACTCTAAAACTACTATTCCTCTCTTTCAGGCACATTCATTGCATATATCTGATATTTTCAAAGAACTTGTAAGTGTTAGAGAGAACAGACAGTGTCATTTGCTCAGCATAGTATTTTTCTTTGCAAATTTTTTTCCTTGGTAATTACTAATTATTACACTACTTGAAGCGATTATTTAAGGATTGCTTTCCATTCCTAGCTGGCTGACTGCTTGTGTGCGCTGCTTGTTCATTTAGCTCTAGAAATTCCACCAAGCCTATGGAGCCTCCTGCTTTGACAAACTACCTGTCCTGTTATTGCCAGGGTATAAATGGCTCGCTTCTTTGTGACTGTAGCGTGGATTAAATCACTGGGGACAGTCTCTCAGCGGGGGAAACGGGGTCTGCTGTGCCGCAGAAAACAAGATACCTGCTCTAAACTGCTAGAAAGCAAATTAGAGAAAATCAGAAACAACTTTGCTGAACTTTTTCCCCCCCTCTGGTTCTTTATAGTTGTTCTTTGTATGGAACAGCCCCCTCAACAGTCCACATCAAGAGTCGATACCTCCTATACCTTGCATTTTTTGCAGTAAACATTTGAGATGAATGTCACTTAGCATCTGAGACGTTATCCCAGCTACCTCAGGGAGAAGCCTGAATACACAGGCTGACCCCTCTGGGGTCTCCCGCTGCTGCATGGGGCTGCTTGTGGGCTCAGCCGGTCCTCAGGGAAAGGAAAATGAAGAGACGGCCGTCAGGAGCTCTGCCCTTCGACACTCTGTAGTCTTCCCGGGGCATCTTTTGGGTATATCCTGGGCTTGATGGTTCTCTAACTGCTGCTGAGATTTTTCTTGGCGTCTCATCTTGCCAGAGCCATTTGCTGAGATCCTGCCCTCCTCCGTATCGTTCTCCTTTTCATTTCCTCATTCCTCCCTCATTGCCGCTTTGCCGCCTCACCCTCCAAAACCTAGCTATATGGCTATTTTTGATGAGCCTCTAAGAACAAAACTTCTTTGTATACATGCTTATAGTTTCTACATACTAACTATATAGTATGTCATATTAATTACATAGTATAATATTAGTATAATTATATAGCGTGTAATACTAGATAGAATGTAGAAGGTATAAGCATGCACACAAGAGTATGTTCTTTGGGCCTGTTCTTTGGGTTTAGCCTTCTGTTATGATATGGCTTTATTCGGAGCTCCTCATCCAGAGATTTGTAGGAATGGACACTTTTTTCCCCATTCCCTGTTTTGCTGAAGAGAAAAAGTGATCGTGATCCCTGTTCGGAGCCAAGGTTTGAACCTGTAGTTTAGTAGGTGAGAATGGCGTGTGTAGTTTCTTCTGTAAGTCTAAAAGGCATCTGTCCCAGTCTGAGCCATTTGGTAATAAAAAGGCGTGTAAAATTGTGATGCGCGTCCATTGCATTATTTTGTTGTGTAGTGCCTTTCCCAAACCTCTTGGTGATGCCTCACTGCTGGTGGAGGGTGCTTGATGACTTCATCTTGGACATACCCATGCTAGCCCAAGAAGAAAGTTCCAGCCTAATAGAAATTGTAAGCAAAACACACACAAAAAAAGCATCTTCTTCCTCCTGTTGTTGTTTTAGCTCCCCATTTCTACGGAACCAATTATCCCACCCTGAACCAACCGTTTGGTAACTAGAAAGCATATAGAGAACTCTAAGGTTTTGTGACAGCTCAGACGTATCTAGATTGGTTTTAAGCTTGCTTTTGAAGTGCCCGTTGCAGTCTGGATGTGGCAGCATGAAGCTCTGGGCGGGCTGGTTGGATATTTATCTTAGATGGTTTTTGCAGCTCATCCTGAACCCTGTGCTGCCTGGCTAGGATGCTGATTTTTGGACGGATTTCCGCTGCACTTGCATTATTTTATTGCAGTGTAGAATTGCTTCCATTAGCTTGTTTTCTTTTCCTAAATGTTTGTAACTTTGGGTTTTAGGTGCAGTAGTCTCAGGAAACATGAGTCAAAAAGTCTTCCCTTGTTTGGTTTTTTTTGGTGTGATTTTCTTTTGTTCTTCTTTTCTTAAGAGTCTCCTAAGTTATTTGAAACTACACACTCGCCTGAAGAGCTGGGGTACCATCCTGCTGTTTGTGTCCCTGCCACCGCTGTCCACGACCACGGACAGCTGAAAAAGCTGCGCATCTTTGCCTGAAGCTGACAGGGTTCTTATTCAAGTGGAACCGAATTTATTTCTTTTTTCAAGGGTGACCTGTTACCGATGATAAATTAGCATCTGGTAATTTTCAGTTTTCAGCATCTTTTGCTGTAATTTATTTTTTTAGAGATCTCCTGTTCAAGGTGATGTGCTCAAGCTAATTATTTTGTTCAAATAATTCTTGCGTTTCTTGAGCTGCTAAGTTTTCTTGAACTATTTGACTTGATACTAGCTTGTCTTTTCAGTTTATAGTTATTTGGTAGTCTACCCTTTCTGAAATCTGTGCGTACAATATACTCGGTGATGAACGTGGTATGAACAGTTCGTGGCTTTCTGAGGAAACATGGCAAATGATATTTTTTCTTTTTTTTTTTTTCTTTAAGGCATTGATTCTATAGCTGCAGAAAACTTCATCATAATTCATTATCCTTTTTAAAAAAGAAAAATCCATGAAAGGCCCTGTGTTATCTCTCTCTTGTTCAGGGTTGAAGAGATTTGTCACTTCTATAAGAGTATCTCCATACTTCTGCTCTGGCTGAAGTAGAAATGGAGTTGAATGACTGTTGTGTTTAGCAGAAACCAAGAAGGAATTTGGTCCGTGCAGATAAAAACAGTTTTTCTACTACATGCAATAATTTCATAACACTTATTTTCAGAATTTCATTTAAATGTAAAAGGGCTTGGTCCCTCTCATACAAACAGGGCCTTGTCTCCTGTGTGGCGTGAACTCAAATCTTCTCTGTTATCTGCTGCAAAGGAGATATCAGGCAATATATCGCCTGTTACAGACAGCTCTTTCTGATTTCAAAATGGAGCAGTTGGGGTGGGAGAGGTAAGTCCCACAGAAGCAAGATGCTTTCCGAGGTTAAATGGATGTTTAATCATTCCACCTCTTGCAATAAAGAATAAAAACGTTAAGCATTTCTAAAAGATATCCAGATAGGCTTTACAGAATCTCTTCAAGTGTCCTTGTAGTGTGTAAATTCCGAGTACCCACTTTGTGCTGATCCAGGCTTAGGAGCTTAGCTGGCACATGTATCGCCTGTGCGAGCTATGGAAGATGGTAGACGTGTAGAAGAAGGTGAGTTGTGCTGGGCTATTACAGATCAGCTTGTTATTTGCCAGAGAGTGCAGCCTTTGCATTTTCTCTCAGACTAAGCCCTGTGACAACGGACAGTTATGGGTTGATCTGTAGCCAGTTTGGTAAGTGATACTGTACTGATCCAGCAGTTTGCAGCACAAGGATGTACGTTTTTGGGTTTGGTTTTTTTTTTCCCCCTTGCTTGAGTAACCATATGTCCTATTATCATTTAGCAGTGTATTCTGCACTACCAGTTTATCCATGAGAAAACAACCATGAAGCATGATCTAGCGTAAACACTTCAGTATACCACCCATGTTTACTCGTCTAAAACACCATCCAGAATTTGCAGTATTTGCTTTGAAATTAGAAGTAGATTATAATAAGTCTCTCTTGCACAGAGGGTGGGATTGAAGATATTTTGTACTGACTGTCCCGAAAGAGAATATATCACCCATGTCTCCAAGGCAGAGAGGTTCTACAAATAAGGGGAGTAGGCACTGAATGGTAATTTATTAGGAACCCTCTTTCATGGAAAGTGTGCGACACCAGAAAGACAAATGCTGACCAAAAAGATGGTTCGTGTTCTTGAGAGGCTTTTAGGATAATCCGTGGGTGTTTTCAAGACATAAATGAAAAATCTTCTTGCCAGTTTCCTTTCTAATTTTTAAAAATCAATTTTACTTAAAATTAAAATGAAAATTTTAATTTTTTAAGTTTGGTTTTATCTTTCCCTAAATGCCTGCTTTATTGCAGCAGAAGGAGTTGAACAGTGTTATACTGAATGTCTTTGAGAAAAAAAAAAAAGGGGGGGGGGTTTTGTTGTAACAGCAGTAAATTGTAAAGACACACATGGAACTGCCTTTAGCTAAAGTGAGTCAAATATTTGTTGGAAATTACTTATCGTTTTCTCCGATACTGTTTATGACAGTCGTATAACAAAAGGGCACAAAAAATCATTTTTTTAGGGATTAAATAAAAATTGGCAGTTTGCTGATCTCCGTGTGACCCGCTCCAGCACAGGACTTGGGCGCAGGGCTATTTAGTGCCTTGCTGAGCTTGAAGCCGGCGCGAGCAGCACGGCCTCGCGTACGGAATAGTCGTGCTACCTCCGGCGTGCTACCTTGCGGCCTTTCTCGGGGAACTCCCGAGAAGGTGCTGCCTCATGCTGTTAGTGTCAGAAGATACCCCTGGCACAGATGCGGTTGCTCCAAACGCTACACCTTTGCCTGGAGGTTCTGGGAGAGGCATGAGTGCTGAAAAATGGAAAAAAAAACCCCAAAACCCGTAGCAGAGAGATAAGGCAGTTCCTTAAATGATTAATCAAGTTAGGCTTGTAAGGAGAGCAGGTAAGTGTGTTTCTTCTTCAAGGCGAACAATGTGAATTTTGCTCTGTGTGTGCAGATTTAATTAAATGGCGACTCGTTTCTTCTCTGCCTCATTCGTGCTAAGAACAGGTCCCTTCCCAAGCATGTGCTGGGGTAGAGATCTGTGGGTTGTCAGTATCGCAGGATCACCAATCAGCTGAAAAAACCCCATTGAAGTATAGTGCCAGTGTGCGTGGATTTGACACACTCCTGGCTATGACAGTGTCTTCCAAGTCTGGAACTGGAGTTCCTGCTCTGGTGAGTGACCCGTTTGTTCGGTGGTCTTCTCTCCGCTCCTTTGCTTGTTTGGGTTCGGGGTGGCGGGGGGGGGTTGCCTTGTTTTTTTTTTTTTAAAAAACAAATAATTTCCCAAAGGATGCTCCTGTGCACACAGCACACAGCAAAGTGCAAACCAACTGTAAAACACAGTTTTATTACATAACCTGAAACTCTGTGCCACCATCCTCTGGGTTTGGCACATGTTGTTGCCCACCCAACGCCCTGAACCACTCAGCACTGGGAAGAAAGAATGCCAAGGTGGCCGGAGAGGAGCCCTGACCCCAAACCCTGTCAGATACCTCTAACGGCAGACTGATTAACCATCACGGTTTGGGCATTTGTGTTGAAGTGAACTAGTGACACTGCAGGTGAGTGAGCAAGTTAATAAGACTTCTTGATTTATGTATTTGGCTGTGTGTTTTAAGTAGGAGCCTTTATCTCATGGCATTTGAGTTGCCTCAGAACAGCACTATTTCTCGTCCTGTACTTATGGTCATCTAATTAGCGTAGGAATTTGTTATACACAAGATAACTGAAATATCGCTTCTGTCCTTACTGACTTTGTAGATCTACTAAGGCAGGTGTAGATTTGTTGTACTTGTGGACATGACCGTACGTTTCAGTGATGACAATTCTCACTTATAAATGTTGGAATTTCCTGCAGCTCTGAGCTCTCCTAAACAGACCTGAAGTTGTCTTATTGATGCACTCAACCAGCAATACCGCTAGCATGAAGTTTTTGTCGAAAATGTGAAAACATGCCTGCTTCCTGCACTATGCTGCAAACGTCGCGCTCCACTCGGTATGTTGCTCGTGGTGTGGCAGTACTAATGACACAACATAAAGATAGCTCTCGCTTAAGCTGTGCGGTATCATTGGACCTTTAACTAAGGGAAAACAGAATTTGGTTTTCGTTTTGTCAGTGAAGATGAAGCTGAGCCTGCAAGCACCTTCTGACACCCACAATATCTGAGTAGCACCCGGGCAGCTTTGCTGACTTGGTTAGAAAACAACAGTGCCAAGAACTGAAGACACCAGGGGATGTTGCCTGCAAGGCTGCTTTGGTGTACCTTTTCCTTTGAATATAGTATCATATCAGCAGAGCTCTGCTTTCCAGGAATCTTGGTTTCTGCAGAGCTCTTATTGTACCTATATACGCTTCTCATGACCTCAGTCATGCCTTTGCAACTAGATTGTCCCCTCCGATAAGGTGCAAACAGCAGAATGATTATGAGAGCTCTGCAGAACAAAACCATGTGGTTTTGCCTCCATCAAATAAAAAAAGGGGAAGAGGGGAGAAATCTGAAATTACTCTCAAGCTTAATCTTTTCTTTAGGACTTTAAGTCATTTGCTTCCGTGTTTTAAACAGAAGTTTCTTGGCAGTTTTTACAGTTTTGGAGGGGAGGAAAGAAGGAAGTTTAAAAGTTTTCTTTCAGGAAGAAACTTTCATTGGATGTCACTGCCTGATTCTGGGGGAAAAGTTGGTGAGAGAGTGTCTGTGATTAAAATACCCATTCTTGCAAGGCAGTATTGATTCCCTTTATTCTCCTGCCCCCTCTTTCCCTGCTTTCCTATCCCCCTTTTCTCAAAGGAACTAAAGCTGTTGACAGAGCTGGGGCGTGAACATTCAAGAGCTCCAGTCCCCCAGCTTCCTTAGAGTGCAGGTCTACAGCTATCCTGAAGTTAAGGAGTGAGGTGCTAGTTTAATAAATGGGCTGTAGCTATCAGGACTTGGGTGGTAAAGTGTTAACTTGCTCCTGTGATGCTGGTGGAGGAACTTCTGCTCAGAGGGAAGCAGCAACAGTGGGAACTGACCAGAAGAAGCAGCTGCAAAAAAACCCCCAGCCCAACGACCCCCAAACCCAATTAAAAAAACCTTCCAGAATACTAAACATTGCAGTTCTGGCTCTTCTTAATTAAATATTGAGACAAAAAGTGTGTTTTCTTGACAGACACTAGTTCATGGAAAGGTGTTAATGCCTCAAAGTGGAGCGTGCTTCTCTGTTTCTGCGTAGTCACTTTTGGGCAAATGTTGGTTTGTGGATTTTTTTGGTGGTGTTTTTTTTTTTTTTTCCAAGTCATGTCTGAGTTCAACCTCTAAAACCTATTTTCAAGAGATGGGGAGGGGATGGAAGCAGGAATGGAGGATGTGGGTTGGAACAGGAGCCCAGCTGGCGTTTGAGATAGGGAGTGAGGGCAGCTTCTCATGTCCTGTATGTGAACTCCTGTGCATCCCCTGAGTTCGGGTTGGGCTGGTCCCCGTGTGCCTTGGGACTGTGTGTATTTTGACAGTCTTGAATGGGGTTGGGATTATGTGGGTGCTGTACCCTTATTCCTTGGAAATGCCATCCTGCTGCCCAGAACAAGGACCCCTTCCCCTCTGCACTGTGGGATTAGTTTAATAGCAGCTTTATTTCACCTCCCTAATGCCCCCTGCCCCCCCCCCCCCCCCCCAGCAGGTTAGGGATCAAAGTACTGTGTGTGATGAGGTACAGAGATGTTCCCAGATAAACAGCTACCGGGCAGGTTGGTGCTGGCAGGGATGAGGCTCTCTGCATGCCAGTAGCCTGCCTGGGCAAGGGGGAGGGTGTGAAGGGGGAAGACTGTTCTTATCTCAAGCTGCGAGCTTTACTTTATTTTCCGATTCTCTCCCCCCGTCCCACTGGGTGGGGGGGAAGTGAGCGAGCGGCTGCCTGGTTCTTGGTTGCCGGCTGGGGTTAAACTACGACACGTATCTATTTGTTAAATCCCATCTAAAACTATCCTTGTTTACAAGCTACTTTGCTTTCCAGTGCTGCAAACTTAAGATGAGAGTGAAAATTGGGCAGTTTAAAAAACTTCTATTCCTGATGTCCTCCTGCTAGCAAAGGCTGTGACCCATTCCCCATGTGCCATCTGAGGCAGGAGCCTCAGGTGGGTTCGGAAATGCTTGCTTTTGCCTTTGTCTGTCATCATCTCTGGAAGACTGATAGGGTACGGTGATGAATAAGCATATGAATTTATATGTAGTCTCCTTTGAATATAAAGCAAGGAAGTAATTCCTGAAATCAGAAAAGTGTGGGAAGGGGCAGATGGGCGAGTCGAATCCTGGCTCAGAAGAGTTCCTTTCCTTTGGAAAGGGGCCAGCCACTCTGCAAATAGAGGCAAAGGCAGGTAATGAAACAGAAAATGGACACTTAACCCAGCTCTCTTGGAAGTTGTGTGTCAAAACTCTCATTGATGTCCATGGGAGGCGGATGAGTCTGCTAGACCAGCACTGAAGCCTTGTGATGCTTTGGTAACCGGGAGTGTTGCCTTACTTCCATCGAAGTTTTAGCTTGTGGCTCAGGGAACCAAAAACTTGATTAATAACTTCTCTCCAGACAGTGAGGAATCACGTATTTTTCTCCTATCTGTTTTCCATTTAATGATAAAAGTGGCAGTAGCTACTTTGCTCTGTTTCAGCTTGGAGTAGTAGTTTACATAAAATATACAGATTAATAGATGGATAAGGCTCTAAGAAGAAATCGCCCCACATGTTAACACAGAGGGCTGCTGAGTAATCCCTTGCAGGCACACAGATAAGACTCGTAAAATAACACGGGCAACCCTCTGTGTATACGTTTTGACTTTCCTATAAAAATCTCTTCTTTTTTAATTTCCCCAGAGTTTGCAGGTGCAGTGCCATTTGCCGGAGATAAGCCCACGCAGTTATTCAAGAAGAAATTGTTGGTGAAGGTAAAATGTCCTGTGGTGAGCTTCTCAAAATCTGTTACATGTGGCTTTCTTTTTATCCTTAGAGCTGGATTCAAGCTCTGAACTTTCTGTCCAGCCCTCAACTTCTTCAAGGCTCAATGATTTTTCACAGTTCAGAGATTTAGGGGTTTAGCTTGAGCTGTTTTCTGTTGATTTTTTTTTTAAATGCACTCTTCAGAAGAAGTCTCTTTGGGATAAGAGCACAGCCGAGAGGCACGTATGGTGTGGGAAAAGCCCTGTCCTGCAGCTTGAATGTTGCCTCTCCTTAAATCAAGAATGGTTTCCTCATAAGGCTTTCTAGAAGCATTAAGGGAAGCTTCCCCTCATTTTGTTCTTTTAGGACCACAACACCCTCCATTTTCCGTTCTACGAACCCTCCCCTATTTGCTTTCTAGGAACTGTATGGTTTTTTTTTCCTAGGACTTGCCCTTTAACGCTTTCTAGGATTCTCCCCCTGCTTTTTGATTTCTAGGAATTTTTCACAATTTGTAGGAACCCATTCTTTTTACTTTCTAGAAATCCTTCCCTTTTGCTTTTTAGCACTGCTCCTTGATGCTTTCTAGGAGTAATTCATGCTTCCTAGGACTCCCATGACCTGTCTGTAGGAATTGTCCACCTTTTCTAGGACTCTGCCGGTTTAATTTCTAAGACATCCCACCCCCTTGCTTTCTAGGAACTTTCTACAATTTCTGTGGATGCACCTGTTTTGTTTTCTAGAAATCACCTCTTTCGCTTTCTAGAATTTGCCCCTTAATGCTTCCTAGGACTCTTCTGCGCTTGATAGGAATGCTCCCCAAAGGTTTCCTAAGAATCTTCCAGTTCCCTTCCTGGGAATTACCGCTTTTCCTGGCATATACCTTTCCAAGGAATCCCCTCCTTAAGGATTTCTATTAATCCTACACTTTACTGCTTTCTATTAATCTCATCTTTACTGCTTTCTAGAAGTGCCCAATATTTTCCAGGAATCCCTCCCTTAGTGCTTTCTAGGAATTTCTTGGATTTCCTAGGAATCCCCTCCAAAAACCTTCCAGGAATTTCCCTTTAATGTTTCCTTGGATTTTTCCGAGTTTTCCGGGAATCCTTTGATCCTTTCGAGGAATCCCCAATGTTTTGTGGCATCCTTCCCACACGCACACTTTCCAGGAACGTCCGAAGCACATGTGCACCTATGCTTTCTAAGAAACATCTACATTTTTCTAGGGGACTTCTCCATAATACTCAGGCATCCCCTTGGAATGCCTCCTAGGAATTTTCTGTATTTTCTAGGAATGTTTTTCCTTAATTCCTTCTGTGAATATTCCACACTTCCTGGCAATACCCTCTTCTGGATTTGTACAAATTGTCCATGACTTTTTAGGAACCACTTCTTAAAAATTTTCTAGGAATTGTTTGTGTTTTCTCAGAATCCTCCCTTCTGCTTTGTAGGAATTGTTTGCATTTTCTAGGGATCCTCCCTTCCCTTCTTTGTTTTCTAGAGAATTTTCTTCCCCCTGCCGGGAATCCCCTGGGTATATTTTCTGGGAATCCTCCACTTTGCTTTTTGGGATGTCCAACATTTTCGTGGAACCCCTGCCCTCTCAAGCGCTTTCTAGGAATAATCTACTTTTTCTAGGAATCCCCCTTTCATCCCTGAATACTTTTTTAGGAAATCTAGCCCTCAAAATATTTTCTTAGAAATCCCCCCTCCCCCATGCGTTCTAGGCATTTTTCAAAATTGATAGTATTTCCCCCCCACCAATGCTTTTTAGAAATCCTGTCCCCTTCCTCCTCTGAAATGCTTTTTAGGAATGCCTCCCACACCAATGCGTGCTGGGAATTCTTCAGACTTGTGAAGAATCCAGCCCCGATGCTTTCAAGGAGACTTCAAAAATTTCTAGAAATCCCTCCCTTTAAGAGTGCCTTCTCAGAATTCCTCCTCAAAATGCTTTCTAGGAGCTGCACCCACACGAATACTTCCTGGGAACTGTCCATGTTTTCTGGGAACCCAGTCCTCATGTTCTCCAGGAAAGTTTCAAATTTTTTAGGATGCCCTGCCTTGAAAATCCTTTCCAGGGGTCTTCCAGGTTTTCTAGGAATAAACTCCCTTTTGCTTTCAAGGAATCCTGCATTAAATCTTTCTAGCCATCCCTCCTCCCATTTGCTTTTTGGGAATAACCCCAGTGCTTTCTGGGAATTCCCCATATTTTCTAGGAATGACCCCCAAGTGCTCCTGCCCCAGTGTTTGCTAGGAAAATCCTGATGAATTCTTCTAAAAAATTTTCTTCGAGTCCCCTCTGAATGTTTCTTAGAGGTGTAGTGTCCTGTCCTATGCCCACCCACTCCTGGTGCTTTTTTGGAGTCCTCCCAGTTACTTTCTAGGGACTCATCCTTCTGCTTGTTACAAACCTCTTTCTAGAAATTCTCCACATTTTTTAGGACATCCTTGATTTCCACTCTAAAAATCCTTCTTTAATTGTTTCTAAGAATCTCTCCCAACTCCCACCCCCCTCACACCCTGGGATTTTTTTGGGAGGGGGTTGGGTTTTTTTTTTCTGTTGTTCCAGGAATCACCCCCTTTCTTTTCAGGAATCTCTCCTTTTGCTTCATAAAACGCTTCCACACTTTCTAGGCCCTGCTCCCACTATGTACTTTCTAGGAGTTTTTTCACTTGTTCTTTCTAGGAATCCCTCCTAAAGGATTGCTAGGAATCTTCTCAATATTGCTTTCTAGGAATTTTCTATGTTTTCTGGCAATCTCCTCTTTGTTCTGTAGGAATCTCCCTGAAATCTCCCTCCCGTCCCCCTCTCTGTGTTCCCCCTGTTGTTCTCTTGGACTTACTCCTAGAGCTTTTTTTGGTGTTCACTTAGATTACTTTCTAGGAGCCCATTCTGTTTTCCAGAATCCACCCCCAGTGACTTCAGTAATCTCCTCGACATTGCTTTCTGGGCTGTCTCCCAACTGTTTTCTGGGAATTCTCCCTGTTTCTTTGTAGGAAATGTTCTTCTATGGATTTCTAGGAAATGCTTCAGGGGTGGGATGTATGTGTAGGAAATGTTTCAATAGTGGTTTGTAGGAATCTATTTTTTTTTTTTTCCCTCCCCTGGGTATTTCTCCTTTTTTTTTTTTTCCTTGGAATTACCCCATCAGGTTTTGACACCACCACCCAATATTGCTCCCTTTTTTTGTGCCCTGGCAACATTGCTTTGTAGGACCCCTTCCTCCCCAACGCTTTCTAGGGTTCCCCCTAAAAGCTTTTGAGGAATTGCCCTATAATGCTCTCTTGGAAATACATTTACTACTTTCTAGGTAATAAATCGCTTGCTTACTATGAATCCCTTTCAGAAAAACTCCACAATTTCTAGTAATCCCTCCCTTTTGCATTCCAGGAGTTTCCCACCCTCCCTCTTTCCAGTCAATGCTTTCTAGAGCTTCTCCCAACTTCTTTCTTCACCCTCACCCCCTTTATATTCTGGGAACCATCCTGATTTCATGTCCTTGCATGTTGTTCTAGGAAGCCTTGCTGCACTGCTTTTGATTAGATGTTCCTCCTCTGCCTTGTAGGAAGTTCCCTCTCTGTTTCACAGGAATCCCTGTTCTTACTGCTAATGAATTCCACCCCCCCCTTTTTTTTTTTAAGAACCCCGTTTATTTTCTTGGTATTCCCCCTAGTGTTTTCTTGGACTTAGTCAAACAGTTTTCTGGGAAAACTGATATTTGCTTTGGTGTCTTCCTAATATAGACTTCTAGAAATCCTCCTGTTCCTTTCTAGAGTTCTTCCCAAATGTTTTTGAGAAATCCCGCGGTAATGCTTTCTTATACTTCTCCCCAACTACTCTTTAGGACCCACTCCTCCCGCTTATTACGAAAACCTTTCTAGTTTTTTCCATGTTTTCTAGGAATCTCCCAACATGCTTTTTAGCAATTCACCTCCCAAATACGTTTGCTAGCAATCCCTTTCTAGTCAAGCCTTCTAGGAAGGCTTTTTAAACTAGGCCTTTTAAACTTACTGGAACTTGCCTTTCCTCTGCAAGTCTTTGTGGGAAATCCATCCCCCTGCAAGTTTTTCTAGGAGGTTTCCACATTTTGTAGGACTCTCCTCTTAATTTTTCTCATTAATGCCCCAAATCCTTTCCAGGAATCTCTCCTTAATGCATTCTAACAATCTGCCACGCTTTCTAAGAATGCACCTCTTCTACCCCCACCCCATCCCCACTGCTTGCTTTCTAAGCGTGTCCCTTTCACATTTCCTAGAAATTTGCATGTTTTCTAGCTCTTTTTGCTTTCTAGCCTTTCCCTGTAATTCTTATTAGGAAATGTTCCTGCGTGGCTTTCTGTGCCTTTTTCTGTACTCCCTCCTCCCCCAGTTTTCCCCCCTAGTTTTAGTTTACTCAGAGTGATACCAACAACTTTTCGGTTTGTCTGCCTCTGCTTCCTAGGGTTCACTTCAGCACCTTGCCTGGAACTCCCCCTATTACTTTCTAGAAATCCGTCTTCCTGATTATTATGAGTCCCCTTCCAGAAATCTTCCAGTCCTTCCTAGGAATTTCCCCCACCCCTCCTTTAATGCTATCCTGGAATTCTTCACCTTGGCTGGTGTCCTGGTTTCGGATGGGATCGAGTTATTTGTCTTCCCAGTAGCTGGTACAGCGCTGTGTTCTGGGTTGGGTATGAGGAAGAAGAATGCTGGTAACACCCTGATGGTTTCAGTTGTTGCTCAGTCGTGTTTAGACCAAGTCAAGGACCTTTCAGCTTCTCCTGCCCAGC
>JAVKLA010000054.1:19439447-19449575 GCA_034782735.1 Sagittarius serpentarius | reverse complement strand
TGTTATTAGTGTCATTGTTAGTTTCTTCCTTTCTGTTCTATTAAACTGTTCTTATCTCAACCGACGAGCTTTACTTTTTTTTTTTTTTTTTTTTTGCATTGATTCTCTCCCCTGTCCCACTGTGGGGGGTGGGGAGTGAGTGAGGGGCTGCGTGGTGCTGAGTTGCTGGCTGGGGTTAAACCATGACAGGTAGGAATCACCCCAGTGTTGCTTTTTAGGAATTTTCCACAGTTCCTGTGAATCCTGCATTTTGCTTTGGTATCTCCTTTATCTTTCTGGGCATTCACCTTGTTTTCTAGAATTTCTACCAACCGCTTTCCAGGAATAGTACTGTCTTGTTTTCCACTAAAATGTCTTCACTGCTTTTTAGGAAGTGTTGCATATTGCTTTCCCAGGATTTTCCCCTTTTTCCTTCTTGGGATTCTGCTGACTGCTTTCTAGAGATTCCCCTGTCGCTGCTAGCAAATCCCTACTGCTCAGCAGGAAACGCTCTTGCTCTGCTTTCCCTCCCTGCCCTGCTGCGCCTCTCAATGACACCCTCGATACCCACCCGCTCCCTGCCCCGTTTCTTCCCAGCATTAGAATTGTACAACCATAGAATATCTCAAGTTGAAAGGGACCCAAAAGGATCATTGAGACTAGCGCCCTGCTCCTCGCAGGACTGGCTAAAACTAAACCGTATGACTAAGAGCGTCGTCCAGATGCTCCTTGAACTCTGACAGGCTTGGTGCCGTGCCCACTGCCCCGGGGAGCCTGGTCCAGGGACCGACCACCCTCTCTTGCTGCTTTCTAGAATCCTCCCTCCTTGTTTTCTTAAGACATTATCCTCCTTCATTTGTTTGGAAAGTATTACCCGTAGCTTCCTATGAATGATCTTTTGGGTTTTTTTTTTCTTCCTAGAAGTTGTCCTCACACGGTGCTCTTCAGGATCTCTCCCCTGCTGCTTATCCAGGACCCCCCAGCACACATCGCTTTCCAGGGTTCTTCCCCTCACCTCTCCTCACCACTGTCTAGGAATTGCCTGTGGTTCTTCCTTGGATTTTTACCCTCACCACTTCCTAAGCTTTTTTGGAATCATACCTGTTGTTTCCTAGAAAACACTCCCCATTTGTGTTTTTTTTTTTTGTTTGGTTTTTTTTGGTTAGTGTGGATTTATTTTATTTTGGTTGGTGTTTCTTTTTTCTTAAATCTCTTCCATTTATGTTCAAGAAGTAGCTTCCTTCTGCTTTTAGGAATATTCCCTCTCGATCTCCATTTGCCCTTAGGAATGTTTCTTACTCCTCTCCTCTTTAGAGGAGTATTCCCCCCTCCCTCGCCTCCCCCATTTTCCTGTAGCATGCCCTCAATCAATTTTTTAAAAAATATTTTCCCCACTTGCCTTCAGGAATGTGCTCTTCTGCTATCTAGTAGCATCCCTTTTTTTTGCTTTTAAGGAATACTCTGCTCTCCAGGAATATGCCCTCAAATTTCTTCCCATGAATGCTCCCAACGTTTGTCCTCAAGTAATATTCTGAAGTAATATTTCTGTCATTTGCTTTCTCTATTCTTCCCTCCCCTCTTAAAAAAAAAAAGTATTGTCCATCTGCTTTCTAGAAATGCCACTGTCTGATTTCTGGGACAATCTCTGTCTCTGCTTTCCGGGAATATCCCCCCCTCCTTTTTTTTTTTTTCTTTTAAATTTTTATTTTTTACATAGTCTCCTTTTTGTTGTCAGAGTATTCTCCCTCTGCTTTTTAGGAGTGTTCTCCTCTGCCTTTTTATAAATACCCTGCTGCTTTCTAATACTCCTCTCCCACCAGCTGCTTTCCAGGAGTATTATCCCATTTCCTTTCCATGCATATGCCCCCTTTTGCTTCCTAGGAACATTCTTTTTTGGCTTTTGAGAACTATCCTCTGTTTACTTTCTGGGGAAGTCCCCTGCCACCTGATTTCTGGGAATATCCCCCCCACCTCCCCCTTTTGTTTTCTAGCCCTTTAACAGCTTTTAGGGATGTACCTTCTCAGCGCATGAGCAATGTTCCCTCTCTGCTTTCTAGGGGTGACACCACGAGTGGCTTGGCTTGCTAGCAACATGCTCCACTTGCTGTTTTGTAATATTGCCTGGTTTGGGTTTCCAGGAACTTTTGTTTTTCCAGGAACATACCCCTTCTGCTTTCTAAGAGTGTGCCTTGTCTGCCTTCCAGGCATCTTACCCCTTACTTTCTAGGAATATCCTCTCTTTTTCTTTCCAAGACTATTTTCCCCTTTGCTTTCTAGGAACAAACCCATATGCTTTCCAGAAATAACAGTCTTGTTTTCTAGAAATATTTTCCCGTTTGGCTTTTTAGAAACCTCTCTCACTAATTTATACGCATTGCTTTATAGAAATATTCCCTCATCTCCTTCCTGGGAATGCCTCCTAAGAATACAACCCCCTGTGTGCTTTCCAGAAATATCCCCCTTCCCTCATTTTGTCCCTGGGTATATCCTGTGTTTGCTTGGGGTGGGTAACTCCACTTTGATCTCTACAACTATGACCCCCCTTTGCTCTCTAGAAATAATGGTGCTCCCCTTTCTAGAAAAAAGGTCCCTCTGCTCTCTTGAAATAATTCTTTTTTCTGAGTTTATTTTCCCTTTACTTCCTAGCAGTATTTTCCTTCTGCTTTCAACAAATCTCTTCCTCTGTTCTCCAGGACTATACTTCATCCCCTGTTTGCTTTCTAGGTATGTCCTCCCTCTGCTTTTTAGGACTATCTCCACCTTAGCGGGGGTGTAGGAGTAGTTTGCCTTTGCTTTCTGTGACAGTCCCCTCTGTTTTCAAGGAGTATTCCCCCTCTGGTTTCTTTGAAGAATCTTCTATTTATGTTCTAGCTGTCACTTCATCACTGTTTCCCAGGAGTAACGTCCTTTTGTTTTCTGCCTGTGTTCCCTGTCTGTTTTCTGGGACTGTCTCATTTGCTTACTAGGGCATCTCACCTCTGCTTTCTGTGAAAGTCCCCTTTTTATTTCCAGTAATATCCCCTAGCTGCTTTCTAGGAACATCCACCCCTTAGATTTCTAGCAATAACCTGTCTCGGCAGCCTCAGAATAATCATAATCCTCAGAATCACGGAATGGCTTGGGCTGGAAGGGACCATCCAAGGCCATCTAGTCCAACCCCCTGCAGTGAGCAGGGACACCTTCACCTAGACCAGGTTGCTCAGACCCCGTCCAGCCTGGCCTGAGATGTTCCCAGGGATGGGGCTTCTACCGCCTCTCTGGGCAACCTGGGCCAGGGTTTCATCACCCTCATTCTAAAAAATTTCTTCCTCATATCCAATCTAAATCTGCCCTCTTTTAGTTTAAAGCCATTTCCCCTAGTCCTGTCGCTACAGGCCCTGCTAAAAAGTTTTTCCCCATCTTTCTTATAGGCCCCCTTTAGGTATTGGAAGGATAATGGTTCTCTGCTTTTGAAGAAAATTCCTTCTGCTCTTCAGAAGATATTACCTGGTCTGTCTTCTAGGAATAGCTCCTTTCTGCTTCTTACGAGTATTCCCCACTTTTTTTTTTCTAGGAATATTCCCCCACCTTTTGCTTTCAAGGAGTGCTCCTCTTGCTTTCTAGATATCGCTTACCTGCTTTCAAGCAATGCTTGCATTTGTTTTCTGGGACTATCCCTTGTCTTCTGGGAGTCTGCCCACCCCCTGCTTTTCCGGGAGTTTTCCTGCAGCTTTCTTGGAGTTCTGCACGTGGCTGCCCATTTCTTCGGAGAAACACCCTCTCTCGCTCTCTGTGACTGTTATGTAGGCTTTCTGTGCTCTCCAGGAGTGCCACTGAGGGTGTTGTGGGGAGCTGCTGAATTCCGCAGCCTTGGGGACCCAGGGGTTCCTACTTCCAGGCGGGATGAAGCTGCAGTGGGTGCACTCTGAGGCCCAGGAGATCCTTCCATCCCAGTCTGATGGAGTGCCCCATTTTCTTTCTAAAAATTCCCTGCTAGCTTTCCAGGAATGTCTCATTTGCTTGCTAGGGATTCCCATGTGCTCTTAAGGAATTCGCAGTTTGCCTCTTAGGAACTGTTCAGTGCTTTCTAGGATTTTCCCATTTCTCTTGCATGACTTTTCTGCTCAGCTTTTGTAGGAATTCCTTAGTTTTTCCCTGTGAGTTTTTCATGTTTCTAAGAAATCCTCATTGGTTTTCATGGAAATTCTTTTCTAAATCCCTAGGAATTTTCCCCATGTTTCTTTTGAGTTCCCAAATCCTGAATCTTCCTGGCAATTTTCCAGCACTTTTTTTGGGACCTTCACCTATTGTTTCTAGAAAGGGAACTCCTTTAGGAATTCTCTGGTGTGTTCTGTAAAGGCTTTATATAGAGATGGGGAGGGGGGACAACAAAACCAAACCCCCTCAGTGCATGAGGCAAGCCCTTTCTGTGTGTATAGTGTATGCTAGCTTTATACTGAGGATAAGGTACCTATGTATATTCCATATATATGGCAGGAAGGGCCTATACAAGGTGAGGAGAGGCTTTTCTGTCTGTGTGTAGAGCGTGTGCTCTCTGCGTATATACCGCACATGCATAGAAAGGCTTTGGTGAGTGGCGTCTTTCCTGTAGGCAACGTGAGTGGTCTGTAGCTACGCCACATGCAGATGACAGTCTTGTTGAGCCGTGTTGCGTCAATAGTTTTTGATGCATCTTGGTTTTCAAGACATGTCCTCCATTACACACTCTCTGTAATCTTGGTTTGTGGCATTTGTTATGGCTATATGGACATTGCTATAAAGTTGTTTTTCTACTTGTAGACCAAGATGAGGCAGTCTTGGTATCACGCTGGGAACTATAATTATGGGTGGACGCCCCACTTCCCCCCCCCCCCCCCAAGAGCTTGATCCAAGGCCAATGGAAGCTGGTGGACGTCTTCCAGTTGACACTATATTGCTCTAGACTAGACTTGTAATGCTCTGCAATGCATTTGCTGTAAGATCTGGCCTGGTGGTTATGGGAATTCACTTATTGCAGTCTAGCTGTTGTGAGGTCATCTTTTACGCAGTTGGTTTTGAAACAGTAGAGCCTCTTTAAGTTGCAAACTTCAAAGTCCATAGTGAGAGAACTTGTTTTAAACTTCCAAGTTCCACAGCCATTTGTAATCAAATTGCTTAGGTAAGTCCAAAATACAGTAAGTGCCTGGGTCCTTAAGTGTGCTTCTTCTGACTGTGGCACACTAGAAACGAATGAGCCCCAGAGACCTTTGTAAGTTGTTACTGTGCAGCCGTTGGCGTGTTTTCCAGTGGCAGCTGCCAGCGAAAGCCAGGGAACTTCACACGAGTTGGATGACTACCCTCTCCAAGGCACACCAGAGAGGGCTGGTTGTCACTACTGTCAAAGGTAGATAATCGTCCATGAAGCGTCCAGTAAAAAGTCGCACCTAGAAATCATTTTTACTTCTTTTTGTATTTGAAAGAGCAAAGCTGTTTCAAAGACCTTTTTGTTTTATCTCTTAACTCCCTAGCTGTCCTGAACACGTATATGATTAACAGTCTCCTACATATGCCTAGCTGGCTGAAATATCTGCTTCACTGGTGAACAAGATGGCCTTTCCCTACGGCTTTTGTGTGTGTGTGTGCTTGAAACATCAATTATATTTCTTTTTGATGATAAAACCCACGGTTGCTTCTCAGTTTCTTCAAAAAATGTTTACTATGATTATAAAGTATTTAATCAGATATGCCTAAAATGTCATTCAATTTTTCTCTTAGCTGAGAATAGCACCTTACTACTTTGCTTAAAAAAAGAGCTGCTTTTATGTAATGCACAAGGTATGACATGTAGAAGCCTCTTTTTACCTGGCAAGTGGACAGT
Source organism: Sagittarius serpentarius (assembly GCA_034782735.1). Taxonomy (NCBI): domain Eukaryota; kingdom Metazoa; phylum Chordata; class Aves; order Accipitriformes; family Sagittariidae; genus Sagittarius; species Sagittarius serpentarius. The sequence continues at coordinate 19,443,760 of JAVKLA010000054.1, read as the reverse complement.
GGAGTTGGGCTTAGGAGCATATATTTGAACACTCAAGTAGGCCCAAAGCTCATTCAAAGCTTTATAAAGCATGAAGTATTAGCAAGAGATCTTGGTCTCTAAGGCTTTATTCTAAACTCTTGGGCATCAGATATTAGTGACTGAAACTAACTAAAGCTTTTTAAAAGATGGTGTTTTCTCAGACTTTCAAGATGAGCACAAAGCATCGTTCTCTCTGCAGCACTAAATAATGCTTTACCCAGCCGGTTGATCGTGTCATATTAAGTAGTTTCTCTCTCTAGCTGAATTGGTTAAAAGTTATTTTCAGAAGCATCATACCAGAAGTGTTTTCCTATGCTGTTGCTTAAAAACAAAGTAGAGAACGAGCACCGAGGTATGTTAGGGGCCAGCTACTTTTCTAGTTTGTTGGGCTGTTTATGTTCATGCGGAGGTTCTCTAGGGGCCCTGACATCTCCTTGACTAGATCCACGAAAGGCAAGCAAGCCCACAGGGATGTAGTCCTTCCAGTGAGTGGTCGGCATCTCCTTTGGAAAGAGAAAACACCATGATTTAGAACAAACATGGCTGTGAAATTGAAGTAGTCCGAGCCACATATCTGCTTTCACTTTGTCTCCCCAGCTGAATGTGATGTCTCTTCTTCTGTCTTGCTTAGTCACTTGCTTTCCAAGGTCCTCGCTCTCTGAACCCTGCGATCTTGCATACCTTGTGAGGCTGGCTCCTGCTAACTGACAGTGCTTTTAACCTCAGGTTGGCTCTGCATTGACCTTGGATCTCCTGCCCCAGCCTGCTTCTCTTGCTTCATCCCAACAGCTTCATTCTTCCTCGCACAGGCAGGGCAGGTGATCTCCTTGATGCATTAGTTCTTTTTACCTTTTCTGCCTTGCTCCTCCAGTACCTCAATAGTTACATTCACAGCATTTTTGCCTAATTTATTCTGAACACTCATTAAGGCTGAGAAGATTTAACTACAGACTGTGTTTCTATTCCCTCCTCTGCCAACCCAACTGATCAACCTTGCACGCTCCATCCCCGCACATCTACAAAATCCCATGGCTGTGTGCAGCCAGCCTGTGGGAACAAGGAGAGCATCTCCGACGTCGCGGCTTTCCACTGCTTGCCACCAACCCAGGTAAATCTGATGGCAATGTCACATTAACGAACTAGTGACAGAAAAGAGATGAGAAGGATGGCAGTCAGCATGACAGCTGGTCTTGATAATCTAGGAGGAAAACAAAGCTGGTTTCCATCAGCGTGTGGCACAGGAGGATGGGTATAGCCTGCTGAGACCGTAGCACAGGAATACCTTTGTGTACACGGGGAGATGAAGCAGAGGTAGTAGCCAGAGATCTTGGCTTTTAAAGAGACCTGCTGTTCACGCAAATGAAACCTGCTACCTCAGCCCTAAACAACGCGAAAGGATGGAAGACGCTATGCCTGTCAAAGTGGACAGAAAATAGTAATAATTAAAACCGACCTCAAACGCATTGGGCTTCAAACAAAAGTTGGTCGTGTGCTTTACAGAAAGTGGCAATGCCTATCCTGCCTCGTGGCCTCCCCCAGGACTTCCAATGAAACAACTAAACTGGGGAGACAGCCTACCTGTACCGCAATAGCCTTGGAGACAAGAACAAGTCTAGGATGCGATTTTTTGAAAGCTACTGAAGTGACGCTTCTAAGTAACTGACCTGAGTTTTTCAACCATCCGGTAGCTTTCAGAGAGTTAAAAGTACGTAGTGTTTTTTCTAAAAGGTAGCTCAGAGAACAAGTAAAGATCAGGATATCCTGAGTTGGTGAAACAAGTGAAGAATAAAGTCTCAAAGTTCCTTTTCAGTCAGATTCTCCACGATTTCATCTTGAATTTCTTTAGCCCAAAAAATGTATGCGTTCAGTATTGGTTTTGCAGGTACCGCTTTCTCCAGTCTGACTTGAACCCTATCCAGAGTATATTTTGCTGATGGTAGAGTTATGAACACAGCACTTGTTACCAAAAAATGGAATCTCCTCTCTCTTGATGTAGCTGCCTCCCCAATATGAAGGTTTTTCTGGCCTAACAATGCCAGCCAAGGTGAGAACTTGGTTTTGACACAGAGGCAGAACTCTGTTGTTTGGACCAAGCCTCAGCTGCTCACTGCTTAGCGCTCAGTGACACCAAACACTTTTAGGCTGCGTTAATTTTAGCAGGATTTGTGAAATCCGAGCAACTCTGTAAATAAGACTACCAAAGACAAATGCCTTGGGGTGGTAAATCTGTAGAAAAGCATAGCATCTTTTAATTTCCTTTTCTGATGAACAACGGTAAGTTGTCTGGCTGCAGCGTGAGAGATGTGCAGAAATTGTTTACAAGCCCCGAAACCCCAATAGGTGAAGCTTAGGACTTTGCATTTAATCTAACACCAAACCCGTAGGTTTTCAAAACCTGAACACCATAGTACAAAGCCATAAAAAGTTTCCATGTTTTCCTCCTTCATTTCTTTGTCTTTTCTTGCTGCAGACAATTAACTTGAAACCACTGGATGACAGTCAGAAAGGTCAAGGTAACTTTTGTTTGTTGTTTACCTGATGCAATTTTTGTTGTGTTGACATCATACACTGACCACATTGTCAGCTAAAGATAAGTTTCTGTTCATCCACCATTGTCAGCTAAGCATTCCCTTATCATTTTTCTCAGCTATTTGCTTGGTTATTTTTAAATTATTCAGGCTTGGGTTTGTTGAATCTTTCAGGTCACTGCTACCAAAAGAGATAAGGAAATTTATTAAGTGTGCATGTACAATGATGTTGGGGGTGGGTGGGTGGGAAATAGATGGAGAGTGTTTGTGTACCTTATCTTTATTCATGAGGCCCTTGAGGGTGATGGAAAAGGGTACCAGGAATCCACGCGGGCTGTCGACTCATCCAGCCATATTTAACTTTGTTCGCCCCAGTTGCCTCAGCTAATGCACACATGAGGCTGTGCCAAGCCTTGTACTTTGCCTACCTTGCATTACGAACGCTCCCAGACGGGCTTACATTTGTACGCTGTTGGCTGAGGTGAGGCTGGCACTGCCGCATCTCTGCTGAGTGCCGCATTGATAGCTGTGACATTGTGGCTCTGTGAATGATATTAGTACTGAGTAGGCACAGCTGGAGCAAAGCAGTATCTAGTGTTTTCCTGTGCTGCCAATGGCTGTAATCCAGGAGTACAGGCCTCTTTGAATTCTGATATATTTAATTAGGGACATAGTGACACATGCACAGGTAGAAAAACAAATCCAACCGCTGTTACCCATAGTGCGATTATACTGCGTGTTTTAGTATCTGTGCCTCTTTCCTTTCTTCACACTGAAACAAAAAAGCTTGCAAGAGCTTCCAGGCTTTGTTTTTTTTAATATTAATTTTCTAGTGTTTGTCAATGCAGAGGAAAACTTGAACACAAATAGGTGCAATGTAGGAACTCGGAGAGAAGATAATTCCTCATAATTATTTAAAGCTAATCTCATGGATTTTTGAAACAGACTCTTTGCTTATTTGGAGCTCATAACATCATGAATAGATTAATTTTTGTGTGTTCTATTTTACTGTTGCTGTGTGGTTTTGGGGAATGCATCCAAACAACCCGCCCACTCAAAGCAAAGATGTCTACCTGCCTGGTGAGACCTGTTCTGCACCTGGTCTTGGCAAGCTGCGCCGTGGCCGAGCGCTGATGGTGGTCGCGTGCCTGTGCACACACACGGGCTGTCTTTGCCAGGTCTTTCCAAGTGGAGTGTAGGCTGGCTGAGGCTTATTTTCTTTCTCTTTCTGTTTTTCTTCTTTCATCTGCAGCATTTGGCCTATTTACGTTAGGGAAGAGACAGCTGATCCTTTGGAAGCTTAAGTATTGGTCTCTTTATTTATTTCCCTCCCTGCTGTATAATACTTTGGAATAGGTGTTGACATTTTGACATGACATTTTTGGAGCCAGGTTATGCAATGTGGATAACGTGCACGTGTCGTGGTTTAACCCCAGCCAGCAACTCAGCACCACCCAGCCCCTCGCTCACTTCCCCCCCCAGCCAGTGGGATGGGGGAGACAACTGGGAAAAAGGAAAACTTGTGGGCTGAGGTAAGAACAATTTAATAGGACAGAAAGGAAGAAAATAATGATGATAATAGTAAAAAAATGACAACAATAACTAAAAAGATTGGAATAGACAAAACAAGTGATGCACAATGCAATTGCTCACCACTCACTGACCCACACTCAGTTAGTTCCCAAGCAGTGATCTGCCCCACCCTGGCCACCCCAGCCCAGCACCCCCCAGCCGAGCACCTCCCCGGGCATGACGTCCCATGGT
>JAVKLA010000054.1:19429340-19439347 GCA_034782735.1 Sagittarius serpentarius | reverse complement strand
CCCCTGTGGCCAGTTTGGGGCAGCTGTCCTGGCTGTGTCCCCTCCCACCTTTCCTGTGCCCCTCCAGCCTTCCTGCTCGCTGGGCAGGAGAAGCTGAAAAGTCCTTGACTTAGTTGTTGCTAAGTAGTCTCTGTACTAAAACTTTCAATGTCTTATCAACATTATTCTAATATTAAATCTGAAACATAATACTATACCAGCTACTAGGAAAACAACTAACTCTATCCCAGCTGAAACCAGGACATGTAATGTGAAATTCTTGTAATAAATTTCTGCAAGTGTATTATGCTTGATTTCGTTCCACTAAAGGCAGATGAGGGAGTCAGTAGTGTAAATCTGAACAATTCCTTCTAATTTAGGAGGAATTTGGGGCTGCCAAAAGTGCTTCCTCTCCAGGAGTGGTGTTGCATCTGGGCAGAAAGTATGAGCCATGTACATTCAACTGGTTAATGCAAGATAAAACCCTAGTCTGCTTGCCTTTCCCAAAAGAATACTGAAGGAAACCAAACAGACGACCTCAACATCAGCACAGTACTGCCAGCCTCAGGCCTTCCCAAACCACAGGACTAGCTTAAAAGTCAATATGTTTGTGGTGGGTGTTTTTCCCTGTGAGCTACCTCATAACAAGTGGTTGGTTTGAATTTTTAACCTTTCCTCCACAACAAGGTCTACAAACCTACTTTTTTTTTTAAAAAAGAAAAATTGAGATTTGCTGATAATAGGCGTCTAAGGAAGGCACAAAATATCATGAGACCTGTGATTAAAATTGGGGTAGCTGGTAATTCTGCTATTATTAGTTTTGCGTGTGCATTTGTTTGGGTTTAAAATATACCAGTACTTGTCAGAAATGTAATTGCTTGGGCTGTTGTGAATTTGAATTTAACTAGCACTCCTTTCCTCCCTGTGTCTGATGCTGTCGCTTTGTGAGCCGTTGTGTTATAGAGGGCTGTTGGCAGGCACGTGCGCAGGATTATTTCAAGCCCATTACTCTCTGCTGCTGCAATATTAGGTCTTCTAGGTATAAGAAGCAAATCTTTTTGCTTATCCTTATTTCACCTCCATCTGTTACTAATATAAAATGACTGAAAAAGTCAATTTTTGATTAAAAGTGGAAAAATAACAGGGTTGATGTAGGTTAAAATGCTGCACCCAGACATCAGTGTTTCATGCTGAATCCTCCGTGGCTGCCATTCTTGAGCATTGAGCAGATCAGCATGTCTTAAGCAGTAATTCCACCTCACGAGGTGGGTAATTCAGACAAGAAGTAAGTGGTCAACCAGGCAAGTAACACACTATTTTTAATTGCCATGAGAAGTGTATACAAGATTGCATACGTCAGAGGGCTATGACATGACACGAAACTTCGAAGAAGTGTGCGCCGTGAAACAAGCCTGTGGTCTTCTCACAACATCTGATGTTTTAAAAAACAGTAAAATAAGCTGTCTTTCAAACAGGTGCTAAAGAACATACGGCTGTTGGTCTTCTGTGTTAAGCTTCCTGTAAAACGCATGAGATTTCTCACCTTGCAGGGAAATGGCCCTGGAGAGCTTTGTGGAGATGATGCAGCTTGTCTATGGAAGCGCTAACTATTACATATTAATGGCATAATTTGTCATTAGGCAGTTAGTACAGTACACCCCTGTAGTGACAACCAGATGTTTGTCACATCCCCACTAGCAGACTTTTCCTATCCGGTGGCAGGGAGGAGGGGAGAGCGGTGAAATATTGCTGTGGAGGGAAACAACTACTTGGTGTTAAACATTATAAACAAACTGCTCGCAGAGCGAGTGCGTCTCCTGCTTCAGACCGAGCACGCTTCTCAGCCGGTGGTACAACAGACTCCCTTCCTGCGCCAGATTCCGCGTGTAAATTAAGAACAGAAGTAGCATTGATTATAGGGAAAATGATAAAGCCTGAAATTACTCTGTATGGATCAGAGCGCCGCTTGCCAGCGGCAAAAATATTTGTTTCACATTGAATCTGGCCTGACAACGAAGGACAATGAACAGCTCTAATGTGGCTGACTGTAATCATTTGGAATAACCTTGATGCTCCTACTAAACAATTAACATGCTCAAGGTGACCCCTCAATATCCCTCCCCACCCACCAAGGTCCTTTAACTCTTCTGTCTCCAGCAAGTGTAAGTTGGCTCTGCAGGGCTTCGGGGGATGGCAGAGCTCTTGCTGCTGTGACACAGTCGCTGGTGTAAACGACAGGTGTAAGAATGATGGTTGCTGCAATCAGTATTCAAAATGTTTGTCTACAAGCTGAGTGACTCATTAATTACAAGCTATAAAATGCAACTTTGCTTCTCCTGCCCTCTTCAATCTAATTTCCAGGCATTTAACTCAGCCTTCTCCAGATAATGCATGGATGCAGACAATGAAAGAATACTTGGTAAAATCACTGGTTTAGCTCTGTCAAGTTGCCTCATCCCTGAAATGACCCCTCAGGAGCACAGGTGGAATATAAAACTAAGCTAGGAGGATGAATTGTCGTGGACAGTTTCCGATAGGTGAGGATTGTTTGTGCTGCTTCTCTTCCTGCTTCCTTACAAGTGGGATTGCTCTTTCATTTACATTTGATCTTGTTGATAATCATCTATATTGCACTTTGCCACGCAGAATTTTTTTTCTTCTTATTTTGCCTTGAATATCTCTGAGGATGAAGACTCCACAACATCTTTAGGCAACCTGCTCCACTGTTTGACCACTCTCTCAGTAAAAAGGTGATTTTTTTGTGCGTTTAGATGGAATTTCATGTCTTTTAATTTGTGCCTCTTTTGTTTTGTCCTGTCACTGAACACCACTGAGAAGAGCCTGGTTCCCTTTTCTTTGCTCCCACCCATCAGGTATTAAAAAACATTGCTAAGAACCGTGCCCACCCCCCCACCCCCGCCTTCTCTTCTCCAGGCCGAACAGTCCCACCGTTCTCAACCTCTCCTCCTACGCTCCAGTCCTTTCCTCATCTTCGTGGCCCGTTGCTGGACTTGCTCCAGTAAGTGCATGTCTTGTACTGGGGAGCCCAGAACTGGACCCAGCACTCCAGGTGTGGCCTCACCAGCACTGGGTGGGGAGAAAGGAGAGAACGGATCACCCACCTCAACCTGCTGACAGTGCTCCTAATGCCGCTCAGGAGGCTGTTGGCTGCCTTTGCCCCAAGGCTGCAGTGCTGGCTCGTGGGCAGCGTTCCTTTTCGGACAAATTGCTTTTGATGCTGCTGCTGCTTCTTCTTTCCGCTTCTATGGCTTTTTCCGGTGTGGGTGGAATAACGGGTTTCGTTTGTTTGTAACTTCCCCATCGCTCACCCCACCATCCTATTTTTTTTTTTTTTTTTCCTCCTCTGTAAGCTTTCTGTACCCATGGGGCCTGGTTACCACACCTGACAGAACTCAACTCTACTCTACCAGAGTCAAATCTAGATGTAGGGAGTGACTAAATGTAGCACGACATGCAGGCAAATAACCGTCATTGGGAGAATGGAAAAGGGCAGCTTCCAAGTGATTGTGTATTGCACTGTTTTCTTTCTTTCCTGTTCAGTTAATGGAAGTCTACATGATACAGTTAATTAATGCCTATCAAAGTAGCTTAAAAAGGGAGGGAGGGGGGAATAATTCTTGTCGTTGAATAGCATTGTTACTCAGAAACTTTGAATGCTGATGTTTGTCCTCACAAAAACCTCACCTTACGATATGTGCATGCTGTCTAACGTGAAAAAAGTGTACAGAGGTATTCCTGCAGTAAACCAAGAAGGGCTAGTCAGAGGTGAATGCTGAGATAAAATATTGCCTTCAAATATTCTTTACGGATTCTTAGATGAACAAAAGGTGTTAAAGTCAGCAAGCCTTTATTTACCTCTGATGTGCAATTGTGTTAGCTGTGCGCAGGAAGAGTTCATGCTGTTAAGCCTACGGATTCCGAACCTCCATCCCCGCAGGGCTGTGCTGCTGTGCGCTCGATAGGTGTAACTCCTTAAGGTGAATATCTGTTGTGTTTTTCGTTGGTTGGTTTTGGGTTTTTTTTTTTTTTTTTTGAATCTCCATCTTATCAGACAGATCAAAGTAAAACTAGCTTTACTTAGTCTTTCTTTGCTGGAAAACAAGCTGTAGCTTCATTTACAGTACCCTATGATTTGTCTCAGGTTGAGAGAAGTATATATTAAACCAGTGTGTCAGAGAGGTAGTAGTGCATTTAGGGTAGAAAAGGGATACAGAAATTTGAATGTACCTAACGAACATCTGCCTGATTCACCGCTTAGCCACAAAAAAAAGTGCTTGTTTATCTCAGAATCACAGGATTGTTCGGGTTGGAAGGGTCAGCTAGAGCCAGGTTGCCCAGGACTGTATCTGGTTGAGTTAGAATCACAGAATTGCCTAGATTGGAAAAGACCTGTAAGATCATCTAGTCCAACCGTTAACCCAGCACTGACAAGTCCCCCACCAAGCCGTGTCCCTAAGCGCTACATCTACATGACTTTTAAAAACATCCAGGGATGGGGACTCCACCACTGCCCTGGGCAACCCGTTGTGAGCAGCTCTGCATATGGAGAATCTATAAGTTCTCTGGGAAGCTTGTTCCTATATTTGACCACCCTCACAGTAAAAAATAAATAATTCTTACAGTTTCTAAGAGGAAGAGAGGGAACCAAGAGACTTTTTCCTTCCTACTTCCATAGCAGGTTTCTTGTGTTGACAAAGTGGTAAGCAATTTGATGTCAGGTTTTATTTCTTCAGGTAGGAAACGTTGAGGTAGATCCACTGACAGTTGCAGAGGTATAGTTAAAAGGTAGTACAAAACTTTTAGGCTAAGAAAAGTGCTTGGAAAACTGTGTGAGAAGTACTATATATAAATAGGAGGGTTTTTTTCTGAGCTGGATTTAGAGCAGCCAGACTGATTTCAGGCCCAGTTGAGCAGAGATAAATGGACCGAACAGATAAACTGTTCATGTCCTTTAAGATAAACTCATGTATCATACCTTGCAATATTACCTCTAGTTGTAACCTTCAAAGCAGGACAACAACAGATGCTCAGAGAAGCTTTTCCAATCTAATATACTCTCATATGTGCTAATCCCTCTCACTTACCAACAGTACTTTTTAAAAAAATGACTAAACCATGCAACTTTCTGTGAGAAAAGCCAGCTTCAATAGAGAAACCCTCGGGTCCTTTAAGGAATAAATCCGTATCTTTTGAATTGTTTTGGCTTTTATAGAACAATGTATGGTTTGTTTTCACACCCCATTTCCATTCATTGCCTATCAGTCCCGTAAACTTCCAAAGAAGAGAGGAAAAATGTAGTTCCCTTCCATTTATTCAGGTAATTTCGGACAACAAGGTTGAGCTGCATTAGGCTTCTTGTTGAGGATGGCAATGTTCTGGTGCATTATAAATTTATCAGGGCAGATTTTACAAACTTGCACTGCTCCAAGCCAACATAGCCCTATTGTTATCAAGGGCGTTGCAGCAGGGATCTTCGGCAGCTGAAATCTGGACTCGTTGTCTTTTATTAAATAGACTGCCACATCCCTTGACAATGGCTGTCAAAACCTTATTCTTTGAAAAACAAAACATAGTGTCATTTGTGTATCAATGGCAACATATACTGCCTGCATTTCAAAATCTTCAGAAGCGTTCGAAACCGCCACCTTTCTGGGTGAGAAAGTTGTGCTGACAAACACAACACTCTCAAACTTCCCTGTCTTGGAGAAAGAACTTGATGTCCTGCATGTACGAGGTGCTTTGTTTTCCTGTGCTCCTGGTGTTTTGAGGCACATCGCATTCTGGCACTCTGAAATGTTCATGCACGGGAGGAATTTATGACTCCGGTTGTTTTTGCATGGTAGATAGGCAGCATTAGACAAATGGGTGAGGTGGAGTCAGGATTGACTGCTTGGGAGTGTTCTGAGTATAAATGTACAATGAAAAAAATGCCTTATGGGGTTTTATTGGGTTTTCTCCTGTATAGGAACAGGATCCAGTTTCAGTCTCTTTACTCAGCAAGTATGGGCATGAACACCACTGCTGTATTTGCAACAGGACAAGAGCGTCAAATGAAAGTTATAAGACTATTATAAGCTCCACTATAAGGCAGGAGGAATAGGATTAGGACATTTGTGAGTACGAAGTTGAATTCACACCGAAGTCTTCCTTCCTAAGCGAGACTTTCCTTTTGGATTTCCTTTCTTTGCATCCCCGTATTTCAACGTCTGTGCTGATTTAGTTTGATAATGTAAAACTTTGATGCAAGTACACTTAGTTATCGGATAGAACGGATTTTCTAGTGATGCGCGCTCGCTCCCTATTCCCCCTCCGCCCCGTCAAACGTGTCTCCAGTTTTTGCCCTGGCAAACGTTAAGGTGAGAATGGTTTAAGCGAAGCTCATTAGCCAGTTGATTCTAGTAATCTGCATTATTTGCCTGTGGTAGCTCTGCAGTGAATATAAGGCTGTGTCATTTCTGTCCTCCTCTGTGCTGACCCTCTTCCCCATAAGCTGTAAAATCAAAGCGGAGAGTAAGGAGGTTTCCATCTAAGCTCTAGATGATTTTCCAGGGAAGTTGTACTGAAGTCACCAAGTCTAATCACAAAGCAAAAGGCCGCCAGACCAGCACTGTGTGGTTACGGCAGTGGGAGTGTTTCATCTCTGCCCAGCAAACATCAGGAGGGTTGGGTGCAAGGTAGGACTGGGTGCAGAGTTCTTCATTTCAGCTAATTTAATTGAGTCATGTGAAGGCACTGCCTAATTCCCAGTGGGCAGGAAAATTTCCTCAAGCGCAGTCATTCTCTTTGTTATGTGACATTAAGACTCTACTGATGCAGCTGGCATCACGTTTTCAGAAAGTTTCAGAAGTCATAAACTAGAGACAACGAAAAACGTAAGGGCAGGGGAAAAAAAAGCGTAAGCTTTCTGCAAATCCAGATGGAGCAATACCTGGGCTGTGTCTCTCCCTGGCAGCGGGAACAGCCGGCATAGGTCTGTTTGCTGTATTCTAAATACTTGCGTCTCTTGTATGTGACTGAATTGGAACAACGGACTCTGAAGCCAGTGTTACAGGCATGGAAATGCTTTTTATTTTGTCTAGAAGTATTTCCTATAACATATTGTTGCTGCTTTTCCTCCTGTGGGTTGGGCTATGTTTCATACATATATTTCATACCCTTATTTCATACCCAGCTGTACAGAAAAGGAGTAGAAGGGAGCACTGCAATCCTTCAATCCTATTAGCAACCCCTGAGCTAGGAATTCATGTTCCAGAGTTGCTGAGAAGCGGGTTAGCTATGTTTGATGTCTGAAAGCCAGTGGCTACTTGATGACTGATCAACTGCACGAAGTCCTTGCTGTGGAACGGTGGAAAGTCGTGTAGCATGCTCAGCTTGATTAGTTCAGTCACTTCCCGCTCACCACGGTGGTAATTTTGCTGAATGTTGACAAAGAATACAGCTAGCTTCTGCATTCACAGACAGGCATCTTCTAAAAGGCTAATAAATGCATGACAAAGGTAATTCAGCCACTGCTAATAAATAATGTCAGGTCTATAGAGAAATGTATAGCAGTCTAATGTATGTGTGCCATTCAACATACGAAATTAAAAAGTGTCAAAAAGTCAAGTGCGTGTAGCAGTAAATACGGAGGAGAAAGATGAAAGTGGGGATATATGAAAGTCAAGCCTCTCTCCATCATTAGTTGTAGTCTAGCAGTGCCGTTTCCTGAGGGCTTCTGGAGAAAAACCTCGGAAGGCAAAGGAGCAGCCGGGGCACTTACTGCAGAGCAGGGCTCCGCTTGAATTACAGCAACAGTATCCAGACACGCAGCATAAAATCTTTTTAGTCATCTGCATCACACTTAGAAAATTGCTTGTGTGACTCCTTATTGTGAACCTCTAGATCATGGCAAGCAGGATTGATACGTGGCGCAGAAAATGAAAGGCAGAGAACAAAGACGGTGCTGGGGAGAAATGGATGAGAGGGGAACAGCAGGTAACGAAGAGGAACACAGCAAATAGGAGGCTTTAGATCATTTAGGGGATAATAGATGAGAAAGATAGTTCACTGCAGATAAATGTGGAATAATGATGACTTTGATGAATCCTTTTTGCTCCAGACTCTGTGTTTCACAAAACAGGGCTTTAACCCCCCCCCCCCCAAAACTACGAGTCAAAAGGCATAGCTATGTGTGCTGGTAAGGAATAACGAACAGGAGGAAGGCGAAGCTATGCATGCAGAATAGTACTGCTGGTGGTGGTCTTGATGCAAGGTACTCGAGGGTGGGGTGAAACAAAAAGGAAGAAGGCAGGCAGGGGGCCGAAGTGAACCCAAAAGGCAAAATAAAATGTTTAGCTAACTAGAAAAATGAGGAGTTTGGAATAGCGTGCTTGCGTATGTGGACTTCTGATGTCAAGGTAACGTACGGAAATGAATTGGTCTTAAAAGGGTTTCTTTCAGTTTAGTACTAGTGGTTGCATTTGGAAGCAGTGACATGTATTTAGAAGGCAGGTTTTGACTATAATTCTCTTATTTTATTGGGGTGGGGAGAGAAGTCTCAAACTAGAGGAAGGACAGGTAACACTAACACCGATGTCCCCGTTTTCCCTTTGCTGGTGGCCGGAGTGCAGAGACCCCAGCTGCGCCTGTCTGGGCCAGTCCCCCTTGCTGACATATGCCAGGAGGAGTGCGTGCCGATATTTTTGTTTTCCAAAAGGGGAGTCCTTTGCTCCCTGCTAGCATGTGGGAATTTCACATTGCGGCATGTAGTGTGTGGTGTTACGGAGGCAGGACCGCTGGCCGTTTTCCTTACCAGGAGACCGGGAACTTTTGGGAGCTGTATTCCAGTAGCGGCGCGTCTGTATGTGCCCAAATCCTATCTTTTTTGATGTCTGTTGCTGTGAGGAAGGTGCTTCCTGCAATATTCACTGCTTTCTCCTGAGGCTTTCTCAGCACAGCAGAGATGCAGGGATACAGGGTAGATTTTTCTCCCTTAGCTGTGGAAGCCAGCAGAAGTTGCAAAGCTCCCAAACTGCTTGAAGCGTTATACTCTCAGCTCAGACTGAGGCTGACGAGGTCCCTAGATTTGTGGTCCATGGCAGGGAGCACTTTTGTTTAACCTTAATGTCTTTGGGGGAAGAGAGGGCTTGGCACAAGTCACCAAGAGTTGATGATGATGATCTGGATGGATTTTTTTTTTTTTTTAAAAAACACTTTTTAGCCAATTAGTTTTATTTCCCCTAGAAACAACAAATACTCACGGAAAAATATCCGTGTTTCTAACCTTTGTTCCAATTTAGAGTGCAAGCTGAGTTTTGTTCCAAACTACTAGAATTTTCAGAGGAATGAGAATTCCAGGTTTCACAGAGTGCTGTTGCTGTTTTCCGTCAGCTGAGCTCAGGGCAAACCCTGTGGGTTCCTGGCAGTCCTGCTTTTTCCTTTCCTTTCTGGTGCTGCTCTAACACTTCCTACCACTGCCTAGCGCGAGATGCTGCTTTTTCCTCCCAGTTTTCTCTGTAGCCTCCACCCCTGCGTATTCAAGCCTTCTATGCCCTCACGAATGGTACGAGCTGACCTTGTCCCACTCGGAACAGAAGCTCGTTTGGGTGTGCTCGTACCCCTGACATTTTCTTCTGTTGCTATCGTTCTCAGTTTTTTGCCTACCTGTATTGGGTTTGCGTGGCAAGGGTTTGGTAGCGGAGGGGCTACAGGGGTGTCTTCTGTGAGAACCTGCTAGAAGCTTTCCCCATGTCTGGCAGAGCCAAGGCCAGCCGGCTCTAAGACAGACCCGCCGCTGGCCAAGGCCAAGCCCGTCAGCAATGGTGGTAGCGCTTCTGGGGTAACAGATTTAGAAGGGGAAAAAAAAGTTGCTGCAGCACGGGAACTGCAGCCAGAGAGAGGAGTGAGAATGTGTGAGAGAAACACTTCCACAGCCCCCCAGGTCAGTGCAGCAGGAGGGGGAGGAGGTGCTCCAGGCGCCGGAGCAGAGATTCCCCTGCAGCCCGTGGGGAAGACCCCGGTGAGGCAGG
>JAVKLA010000054.1:19406647-19429240 GCA_034782735.1 Sagittarius serpentarius | reverse complement strand
GCAGTTGTGCCCCGGCAGGTGCCCCGCGCTGGTGCCGTCGTTGCCTGCGGGCCTGCCCCCCGTGGGTGTTCCCCCCCCCCCCCCCCGAATTTGTCAGCTTTTTAACTGTCTGCTTGTATGAATAAGTGGCAGCTTTGGATGCCTAGATAACACGTTGATGACTTGCTGATCTCTGCTTAGACTTGAAAGCCCAGATCTAACATTTAAAGTATCCATCTAAAAAAGAAACAACAAGATGGACATGCAATGTCTTTACATTTCAAAGTCAATGAATGTGTGACCTGTAATTCTGTTGCCCTTAGCTCTGGGGTTGCTGAAGCTGTCTGCTTGGTGGCAGATTAATGTTCAGAGCTGAAGCAGAAGAAGGGACTGTGTCTTTGCCCCGTGTGGAAGCTTAATGTTGACAATTCTTCCCCAGCTCCTACTGAAACAAATGAATGTAGCTGGTAAGTGCAGGAGCAGGCTCTGGTGATGTGTGATACTGTCTGGGAAGTTTTGAAGCCCCATGTCATCTGGTTCAAAGTTTGGAAAACTGCACCTGAGTGCTTGATCATTTTAAGACTCTCTTTTGAAGCATAGATACTTTGCGTTTTATTCCTGTGATGTTTTCCACAATGGTGGTATTTTAACTTTGGAAACTGCAGTGCCTACAGGTGTTCTGGAACAACATTTGGCACTGACTTGAAAGATTCGGGCTAACGTGGCTTGAGTTCTTGTCCAGATTGTGTGTACTTCTGTAGCATGAGTTCTGAATCTCTTCCGAGCATGGCTACAATTTGTTCCTGGCCAGACAAGCATTAGTAAAACCTCCTTCACCGTATTTTCGAAGTAAGGGGTCTTTTTTACTTTTTTACATCTAAGTTTGATTGTTATTTTCTATAAAGCTGAACCACTGACTGAAAGCAAAGAATATGGAAGCAAATGTACATCAAAACTGATATGCTAGGGATCAGACAATTTTTCCAGACTTATACTGCCAATGCAAACCAAAGTTGCCTTACCATTTAGTTCAGGTGATAAGTGGAGTTATAAAAGTAAAATATCCCACTTTTTCAGCACAGGATTTGCAAATCATATGATGATACGGAGTGCTGTTGTGGTTTGCTAGCTAGTCGCCATTTGAATTGAGCCCCAGGCCTGGCTATGTTACTTACTCTGTGACCGTGTGTATCACTTCACTTCCATATATTTTAGTCATCTTCATTGTACAGATGTTGAGAGACTCTAGGAAGTTTTGCAGAATACTTTGAGGTTTAGATTGTAAGAAGTATTAGAAAAATACATTTATTCATAATACTGGCTTATTAAGTATGCAGTTAAATTTCTGTATTTTCAAATGAATGACGTGGACGTAAGCTTTTTGTCTAATACGCGTTGCTAGAGTAGAACAATGTATCATTATTGTGCTATCCAAATGAGGAATGATAGTTTAACAAATTACAGGTCAGTTTATGCATAAATGAGTATTAAAATAATAAACTTAAGATTAAATGCTCTTTATCCTACAAGTGATCTGAAGCCACTTAGTTTGTTAATGGTAATGTGTTTATAGGTGCTTCTGGCATCAAAGCATGGGGAACCAAACTAAAAGATTTTAGTATGCCTTTGTGCATCTGAGCTATATGAAAGATGACTTCAAAAGAGACTTCTGTACAGCTGGTAAAAGAACTGTGTGCATTTGTCTGAATCATTCTGGTGTAGTGACTGACCAAGAATACTTCCCCAAGAGACTGCAATTGAAAGAAGCAGCTATTTAGTTCTGTGTAAGCTAGAAAAGCTTGGTCAAGGTCTGACTGAAGCAGGAGAAGAACTCTTCAAGATAGCAAGAGAGAAAACTGTTTCCTCTCTAGCAAACTTCCAACTTAATGTAATTAAAAAGAAGGAGGTGTGCTTACTGACTTTCAGCAGAGACTTGAAATCTTTATCAGAGATTGGGTTGATAGAGAATATATGTTTGTACCTACTGAGATTGCAGATCATATTTCCAAGCATTTTAAATTAACTAAGCACGGTTCTTTCTCTTGCGCTTTCTCTTTCTTCATAAAAATTCCATGTATATCTACATCTATATATCTTCTAGGAAGGTACTGATTTGTAAGGAAGCTCTATACAACCAGCTGAGAAAAAGGAGCTTAGCTAAGAAGTAAGGGAGAAGAAAACGGGGACTGTGCAGATCACTTCTCTCTGTGGTGAAGAAAATACTGCAGCTGAGAAACTCCAGCTTTCTGTTTGTGATCCAAATAAAGTCCACTTTCTGTCTCCGTATGAGGCTAGATTCAAAGTTGTCTGGTGACATTCAAAAAGAGGTGCCTTACACCACTGTAGGAGCCATGTATATCAAGCAGCCATGCATCTACAGTAGCGTTTTTCCCATTCACATTTTTTTCTAAAGTAAAAAATTGATTTCCTGGGACATCTGTGTGTGTGTGTCTGTGCCCGTGTATGTACACACTTTTATTAGACAAACCTTAGACCTTCAAACAATAAAGTTTTGGCTTTAAGCATGTATCGGTCCTCTGTTCCTTCCCCCTCCTGTTGAATTAATATTGGTTTGTGCAGTCTGTCTTCCTAGGTCATGCGATATTAATGTAGAGCCCTTCCACCTTCAGATTCTTCCCTCTTGCTATCACCCTTGCTTCGTATATATTATTTGTGCAGTATGCTCCAGGTTCATAGGTGTCAGCATACCATTCAGTGCCATAAACATGTAGCGTTAATTCCAGAATAAGCTACTCCCACAATAAAGAGCTAACTTGCAAGAAAAAATCTGACAAAATAGCAGACCGTATTATTACTAAACAAAAGTATCGGAACAAAGTCTTTTCAAGGGATCCCAGAGGCCTGGAAGACCTCTATTAGAAACACACAGCCTGTAAAATGAAATCAAGGGAAGAGTGAATAACTCCTATAAAACCACTAAGAATAAAGCTGTCAAAAATACTTGCAGAGGCACTGCAAGGGCTTTGTCCCAGGGACCGTAAGCTGTGCTCTTTGCCTGAATTTCTTACTCAGGACCTTCAACTGAGAATGTTTTGACTTAATCCAGTCTTGACTGATCCAACAATGGACTTAAATAAGAAGTATTAGTAAATAATCAAGCAGGGCATGAGGTATAGCTATGCATAAAGACTCGCCGCTTTGAAATGCGGTAGAAGTACTGAAGAGTTCAGAAGCAAAATAAGATAAACGTAATCCTGCCTCCTGGAGAAGGCAGAACCTGACAGTGATTTTACCAAAGTATTGTGATTTTCGAAAAGCTTGAAAATGGGAAGTTGAAAAGCTCTGATGGTCTCTGCCATTCAGGACATTGTTGTTGACGGAAAGATGTTGCATTCTTTCGGTAGATGTACTAAAAGTGCAACAACTTTATATTTCCTGTTTGTGTCAATGAAAATGGAACAAAGAGCTCTGCTCTCCTTACAACACTTGAAGAGTCGCTGCTTTTTGAGTTTGCGATTCTGTCTCTTGCACAATGGAGCCTATGTCACAGTGCACGCTGTTTCATACAAGGTCTTTAAACTGAGCTGTTAAAAAGTGATGTACAGAAAATCCACACCTTGGTGTCAGTGTTTTATAGCCATCTTGAAGGTCAGATGAGATGCTGGTGAGTCCTTTCTGAGCTATTTCTGTGCTTCATTGCACAGAACATGTACATGTATCCTTTTATGATTCTATTATAGTGTTTTACTGTACTATTATTGGTTGAAATTAGTCAGGACAGACCGGGAGGGGTTTACTATCCCAAATGTAATCTTTGCAACTTTGATTTTTATACTTATGAAAACAGAGCCACAGGCATGAATGCCTTTAGGGAATAATGACGTTCCAGTGAAGGTATCTTTCTTTCAAAGGGAAAAACATCTGTATCCATCACTCAGGAACCTTTATCAGCCTTTAGCATTAGCAAATGAGCCAGCATATCTCAAAAAAAAAAAAAAATGCAGGAGGCATAGAAGTGTGAGAGCTCTTGGCCCACCAGGCTTTCCCTTTTCCTAATTAATATCAAAGAAACAAAGAAATAGATATGAACTGTGTTTTTGTAACAGGTGGTGGTAATAAAAGATTTATTCATGTGCTAAGGGGAGATGAAGTTTGGTTGAGCTGTTCTTTACCTCCTGGCCCTCATCTCCTCTGAACTGCACTTCCTCTCAGTAATGACTTCTGCTGTTGGTGCTGTGGGATTCGGTGTGCCAGGGATCATGCAGCACCCTACTCGTATGCTTCTGTAACCTTGCTTGTCTTCTAGGAGTAAAATAACAAGAAGTTTTCAACCAATTCATTCTCTTGCTACGTTCAGATCTGCTGAACAACTGTCCAGGCTTTAATCTCTGGCAGAGAGTTGTTGGGAGCAGCAGTGGAAGTTTCCTTCGGAAGCACTGGATGTAATGTTAGTTTGAGTGGGGAGAGATGATAACATCTCCTCAGCAGTTAAGAAAATTCTGATGGGCAATTGTGTAGGGTTGCGCATCTAGATCTTGATTAGAGCTGTTGGTTCAACCACGCTCTGGAAACGGCTTGAAGGTCAGAAACTCTCAGAAAACCTGTGTGCGTGTGTGTGTGTGTGTGTGTGTGTATGTACTGGGGTGGAGAGGCAAACAATGTTCATACTGTCAAAACCTGGAATGTCAGAGCTGGAACCTCTGCCCATTGCAGGAACTGTGAGGATATCTTAAAACCATCTCCTAGTTCCTTTCTGTTGGTTACTATTTCCTCCAGCGTTCATGTGAAATGCAAGACATTTAGCATCTGCTGCTTTTGAGTTGGTGGTCTATCCTTATTTTCTGGTTTTAGCTCTCTGTTCTTCTGTATTTTCTTAGAAACACTTTTCATTGCGTGCCGATGGTGGCAATGTGCTCCAGTGGAGGAAGCACTGTATGAACGCTTGGGTGTTATCTGTGCTGCATCCTTCCACGTGGCTCAAAACCCTGGCCACTGGCATAAGGTATTTTCAGAGAGGAAACGATATCACTCATTTCAGCTTTTCTGGTAATGAATTATGTCTAGAGTTACAAGCTGAGAATTGCCTGCCCTGAATAGTGCAAACTTTGATCGTAAGCTTTTTTAGCTCTTATTCCTGTGGAGTGCAGCTATTTTGCTGCCTCACGCCGATAACCTCGTTCCACATAAAGGACTCTTAACCTGAATAATCAGTTTCCTAGAGATGTACCAAACAAGCTTTGCCTAAAAAATTCGCATTTGAAAAAGGGTCAAAAAAATCTCACGCTGGTAAGTATTTTAAATTAGGAGTCGTAGGGGCACGGATATGGGGACAATGAGAATATTTTTCTAGTCCCTTGATAAATGAGCACTGCCAGGATGGCTGCAGCCTTTGGTCATATAGCACACGAAACTTGTGTGCTTGGATATGTTGATAACCCAAATGGTTATAAAAATTTTCTAGGAGATAATCTTCCATCCTGTAGGAAGGAATTTACTAACTGTAATCCAGACAATTTTATCTACTTGGAATAGGACCATGGTCTTCTGCTGTCCCCAAGTCTATCTTTTGCTCTAGATAGAGGAGAAGCAGTTATTAGGTAGTTATTCCCTTATGATAGAGCCACATGCTAATATTGGAGGTTTAACTGAAAGTTTAACTGAAATACTGTACAGCTAAGACTGTATTTGTACAGGTGGATACAGCATGGCCTGAAGGATGTGCTTTTAAATGATGGAGAGATAGGAGGTACTTTCTGGCTTATGAATTGGGGACTATCGGCTGAGGCAAAATTCCCTTTTCATTCATGGATGAATGGCGAATAATTTTTGTAAGAGGACAGCGATGTACGAATCAAATGTTTTTCTTCTCACTGACAGGACAATCTTTATAATTACAGATGGGCTATGCTTCAGTTGCCTTACACTTTAAGCAAATGACATTGAATATTAGTGATTCTGCCGTATCTGCAGGAAGGAGTTCAAAGCTGCAATTCTGCAGAATGACTGCGTATTCTGGAGTCTTACGCTACTAAATGGAAGCCTTTCTGACATGAAAATTAGATCCCTAGTGCTGCAAGTGGTGTCACAGTGATTATTTGTACCAGAGCAAAATACAAGTAAACTTGTGACAATGTGATTTCTGTTGCACATTGTTTGTATTTATAGGCAGCAGCTTATTTTATTTTAGTTTGAGATATGGGGAAGAAGTGTTTTGGGACTTCTAGAAAATGCTGGTATGTGACAGAAAGGGAAGGCTGAGGGGTATTGAAAGGGATGCTTCCAAAGACAATGAAGCAGTTGTGGGAGAGGCAAGCTAGATAACGCAAAACTCTTAAAATGACGATCCTCCAAAATGAGTAAGTCTTTCCAAAGGGGTTATGGGAGAGGTATGTTAATGAGGACCATCTGTGGCAAAAAGGTGAGCTGTGATGGGCCTCGGAAGAGATGCTCCAGTGCAGGGAGCACAGCCCAGGACCGCAAGGCAGGAAAGGGAGGATGCAGGGATGGGCAGTGGGAGGACGATGAGTACAAAGCTGATTGCTGGTGACACACTATTGCAGCAGGAACAGCATCGGGCTAGAGCTGCATAAGTGTCAGCACGGACCTTTAATCAGAATGCTGGACGCAGCGGGCTGAGAGATGCTAACAACTTCAGTATTGACTTTGAACTGCAGCCTTAATATCTTTGTAGAATGAAGAGAAGTTTGCTTTCTGACTGTTTAAAAAACATGACCTTTTGTTTTACAACCCATCTTTAAACTCTGAAAAAATAGCATGCTCCTGCTTTTTATACTTTACTATAAACTGCAGAAGAACCATCCCCTCCCCTTTTTTCTGAGTCCCTTTCATGTCGGAGCCCTCTCCTGTGAACAGACTCTTACCCAAAGCATGGGGAGCTCCTTGTCACCTGCTTGCTGTACCTCTGCCATTGACTGTTCTGGGCTCTTTTTCCCAAGCTGCTCACTGGATCTTTCAGACACCTGCTTTCTGGTGGGGAATGTCATGACAGGAACAACGAAGCAGCATGCGATACAGCAAGTAAGTGGGTAAAATAAGCAGTAAGGTCTCTCTTCCTCTTCAGTCCCTTAGTTTTGTTTTCTCTCCCCACACAGGAAGTTTGTTTTAATTAATCATCCAAGTCAGTGAAATCTGTTGTGTTTGTTTGGTTTTTTTTTTAAAATCTATTCTTTTTTTTTCTGCTGGTGGTGTTCTGCCCAGCCTGTTGGTGGACATGGGGTAGAAGAAAGGATGTGCGAGTGGCTCTCAGGCGTGCCTGCTGATTCTTGTTACAAGAGGCTGTTTCGGCTCATCAGAGCTGGAGCTCCTGAGTTGTAGTTCCCTTTCCCTTTCCCAGTGTGACTGGAGCCCATGACAGTCACTGCGCACCATCAGCAGTATCGGTCTGCGGGGAGCTGGGTGCCCCTTGTCAGACTCTCTGCACGAGGATCGCTGCCCTTCAAATGAAATTTGACTCTGACTAGGAAGCCTTTCTTTGAAAGGACTGCCGCGTACCTGGTGGCTCCAGAACCAACGGGGAATGTGGAGCGTGCTGTCAGCCTGCTCCTAGCGAGCCAGCCACCCTGTCTGCTTTATGCAAGTCTGTTTGGGAGATCATGAAGTGTTTGTTTCAGAAAGTACTCCTTAATTACTGATATACAAATGGTCAGGCATACTCTTGTATGTGATACATCTCTCTCTAGCCCTCACATCTGAAGCTTTATTTTAAAGCGTGATAAGGTGTGTTTGCACGTATATATTCAGTTCTAGCAGCTTTAAGAAGCTCTGGTGGAAAGTGTTGTTTCTTTTACTGCTGTGATTTTTTTGTGTGTTTGTTTTTTTAAATCTGCTTTTGTTCCTCCTTCTACCTTCCCCCATAGAACTGGTGATAATTTGCTTGAAAGCACCCTGAGTATTTGTACAAACCTCACTGCTGACCCTGGGTGAGGGTTGCCTGGGGACACCGAGGTATTGCTTTCTCATCACCACTACTATTAGCTAAATGGGTTAAAAATAAGCATGAAGATGCCAATACATACGGAAATCAGGAGGTGTGATGACAGTACAGTTCTTGCCCACCTCTCCCACAGCACTGGGAACCTGCGTTTTTCTGCTCACCTGTCACGTCAGCTCCTTCAGATGCACGTTATTTGTCTTTTACTCGGTGCCATTTGCTGTGGTTGGTGCTTGATAGATGAAATGCAGGTTCTTCCCACAGACCTCTACAGAGCAGACTGACGATGATGCTGCAGGACAAGCTCTTTAGGACAAGGACTATAGCTCTTGACTACAGACTCTTCACTGACAGCAGCAGTCTTGCTTCTTGGCGTAAAAGCTTTTGGCTTGGTCTTTTGCATGATGATGAGTGAAGATGATGAGCGCTCTGAGTGAGGCACAAAAGGAGAAACCAAGGGGTTTCTCACAGCTAACTGAGGCAAGGTCTAAGTCCTTGTGTCAGCATCTCTATGAATGTCAAAACATCTAAGTATGCTTTTCTGCTTCATACAGAGTTTAATTTTCAAGACGCATTCACGGAGTTAGGAGGACACGCCTGTCTTTAGAGATGTCAAGGTTCAGGACATTCTGTTGTTGCTTACGAAATATAATAATTCAGCCTTAATGCAGCAACTGGATGCAGGGCATTCAGTTGTACATGCATAGCTGAAGACATGCTACTGCTATTGGAGTAATGGTTATGGTTTTAGTGCTTACACGTCTTGGAAAGCAAACTTGTTTAGGATGATTATCCTCCATCCAGCCACTCGTCCCAATAAAGACAAAAGAAATGTTGGGATAGGAAAATAATGGAAAGGAGTTAACTCGGCTAATGCTTCCCATTCTGGTTTCTCTCCACTGCCCCACATTGATTAATCACATTCTGCTCACAACTGCTTCCACTCGGAAGTGAAAAAAGTACACCCACTTCTTTACGGCACTTGCAAGTCACTTGTCTGGCTTAGAGGTCCTTAGGTTTTTATCATCTCTATAAATGCAACCTTTGTATTTTATTTTTTCCTTGCTGCTCTTCAGTATTACACTGTTTCCTTCAGGGATTGACTTTTTTTGCTATCTTGTGTCTGAGGTGACTGTAGTTCTTAAGATACCTCGTTAGCTGGAACAGTCCTTGCAGTTTGAGATTCAGTGTTTCTCTTTATGCTTCTTTTTCTTATTTTTATTTTAGAGCTCTCAATCCTACCTGTGAGAGTGGTTGTATTTTCAGAAGATGTTTGCTTATTGCTGTTTACATTCCTGTTAAAACTGCATCACCTTCTGCTGCCCTTAAACTTGACCAGGATGAATTTCATTTATACACCCCCTGTCTCTTAAGTATTTCTTCTTTCTGTAGTGGGCTTTTCCATACATTAGTGAAGCAGACTTGTACTTCCATAGTTGTTTTACATTAGCTCAAAGCCAAGCTTCCAAACGTCAAAATCCTTTGTGTTTTTCCTTCAGTTCTTAGTGTCTCTGAGCATTGAACATTAGATAACAACTCTCTGTGGGCTCGGTATGATCTCTTGCCATCATTGCCCTTATTGTGCTGTTAGACTAGCAAACAGTATAATTCATTGGTTACTTTCATGTTGCAGACATTGCTTTATCATGTAGACAAGCCAGTGAATATTCATAAACCACACATACTGCTTATCTACCTATTTTACCCATTTTAGCACGTACTGCAAGTGTTACTTTCACATCCAAAGAAACATTGGAGCCTTAAAGTATTTTCTTTACTTCATTTTGAATTTCCATCTCTAGTGCACATTTAGCTTCTTTCTGTAGTGTATTATGGTAGGATGTGAACGTTCAGAATGTGCGTTTTGGGAGGAATAGAGCAGTGAGTGTTGCATTGGCTTTGGTAGAGCAAAACTCTACCCTCAGCAGGCTCTGGCGCTTTAACATATTCAGTAAGTCATCTAGTTCATTCCCTTACAAATCCTGAATGATGAAAACTTTTATGTTGTTTAGACCTTTTCCCTTACCTTGTGCATCATGATGCATTAATCACTCTCTGCTTTTTTTTTTTTTTTTTTTTTGGGGGCGTGGGGTTACACCCCTGGAAATGCATTCTCACTCAGGCCAATTTCAGTTAATATAAGAATTAGGTTTTGCCTGACATTTGTTTCAAATAATTTACCTAAGAGGCAGAAATAATATCTGGAGCTAATTTCACTAATTTCACTGATATTACCCAGGGCTGTATATAAATCACAATGTACGTTTCATTTCCTTGACCACTAATTTTGCTGTTCTCTCTAGAAGCGCTGAGGCCAGAGCAACCATTATCCCAGACTTTCATGAGACACAGTCTGTTTTTTTATTTGAAGCAGGATCTATGATAAATTAACTTCATTAACTTCAAGCCAGTGCCCAACTCTTGATTTCTAATCAGTTTTTTATTTTGCTCAGAGATCACTAGCTGATAAAGCATAACATCAGTCTTCAATCAGAAGTGAAATTCATCTCTCCTTTCAGAGCTCCAAGGCAAAAGTCCTCTCCTGAGGCTTGCTTGAAGCAGGTTTAACTTTTGTGCCCCGGCTCTTTACAACCCCCCTTCCACCAGAGGTTACTGTCCCCAGAGCCCTGCCAGCAGAGCACGTTGTGCAAGTGTTCCCTAACCCACTCCAGGCAGAGACCTCCGAGTTATTTCAAACCGTCTGAAGCGTTTGGGCTGATATCTTAGCATTTTGCTTACCGTAGAGGAGGACGAACTCGCGTGATTCACCCCAGCAAAGGTGCAGGTGGCAACAGTCTCCAGCTCCTCGGTGGTGGTACGTAGTGGAGGCGCAGTCGCCGGCGGCAGGTGGACATCTTATTTGTCCTTTGCGTGTAACGGACAGGAGAATAGGTGAGCAGAAATGGCCCCAGCCCGAGCTGAGGTTAGTGCCGTGACTTTCTTCCCATCCGCTCTGGGGCACCATTTGTCCCAAAGAAAACCGGGGAGAGGCAAAGATACATCCGTTGCACTGATTATTGACGCGGATTGGTGCAGGTGGTGGAGAAAACTGTACAGCCTTGGGATACTCTGCAATACTTAACGTGAGATTTACCCTCAGGCTGGAGGGCCCAACGTGGCTCCTTCTGCTCTCTCTGGGGCAATGCTGCTCCATGCTGGTGCTGACCCAGTGCTTCTGTCCCTAGGGTGTGCAGGTCCACCCTGTGTGGACCTGTGTGCAGAGCCTGGAGCCACACCTGGGCTGTCTATCTCAGCGGGACTGCGATGGCCAACTGGGTTCAAGCGCAGCCTGTCAGTACAGATTTGCTTTGGCTGTAATTTGCACCGAATAATTAACTGGAGCTCAGTCCCCTCCTAGCTAACACCTGCAAGAATCAAATTTTGAACAGAAAAATTTTCTCAGGACTTTCTTTATCAATCAGCAATTTATTGCAGCTTGGTCATGTGAAAGAAGCCCAGAGTTCTTGTGGGAAAGGCTTGGCTTTGCTGAGAAGGTGTTCCTGGAATTGCTCTTGGCCCTCACGCCTTGTCACCAACAGGCCTTAATGGCTCTGCCCAGCCTCATCTGGGGCCTCTGGCTGCATCCTCTGCCCATAGACCTAGGGGCTTCATTGAAGCTCAGGCTTAGGGACCTAGTCCTTTCACTACGTTGTAGGGGTAGCTGTTCCTAGGTCTGTTCCTGGATTGTTGTTTGGGTTTCCTGGACTGACCTTGGACCTGACTTGGTCCTTTACATCTGCCGGATGGTCGCTGGACTGTTGATAGGACACGTTGCTATCGCCACCCCACTCTGCTCGCCCAGCTCTGGTGCTTTGGTGCTGAACCCTGTCGGTGGGCTTACTGCCCAGCCTGCGTTGTGGCCACTGCTAGCTCTTGGCTCACTGTCACCTTAGGAAGCAGCCCCCTGGAAGTTATACAGTAGTAATAAATAAGATTTTATGCTTTGTCCTGTAGGATTTCAAAGTGCTTTGTAAGAAGGAGCGTGACTTTGTCTACTTCTGAGATAGGGAGGAGATAACCGGGTGGTGGTCGTGCAAGTGGGGTGGAGATGCTGATCAGAAGCAAGCACCTATTTCTGATTTATCAAGTAAGAAGACATCCGTGACGCCAAGCACATGAGGCTGAACTTTATTTCTTGTGGCCCTCTGGAAAGGTTGGCTCTGACAGGTTTTCGCATCCTCGTGTCCCTCTCGGTGCTCCTTCCCTTCCGGCACAGGAGAGCTGGGATGCTGCTGGGCTCTGTCATTGCCTGTTTGCTGATCCGCTGAAAGGCGATTTGAGAGATGGAGGCTGTCAGCTCTGTGACTTGAGCCAAATCCAACTTGTTGAGTTTTGGTGCTGCATTCCTTGCTGTTGTAGTTTAGCAGGGCTTTGTTGTTCTAGCAGCAATTTTAGCTTTTTGGCCCCTGAAAATCACCATTCCAATACAGGTGAAATTTTTAGGCTGCTGAAGCTGACAGTATGGCAATCTGGTCTGTAGCCCAATCGCTAATCCTTGGAAACAAAAGAATCACTATAACTTTCAGTTCTAATAAAGCTTAAATAAAATATCTGTATGCTGTGCCTCTTTACTGTTACTATGATTTATCAATAGACGAGTGGAAATGAATATATTCAGTGTCTTCTGGGATTCATTTGGGATTTTTCCTTAATTGGGCTGTATGATTTTGCCCTAGGTTCTGGAGAAGGTTTTGCTGACCTTGTAGGATGTAAAAGGCCAATAAACTGTCAGTGTGCAAGACGTGTTCTGTCTTTGCAGGGAGCAGATGGTGCATCTGGAGGAGGTAAGCTCGAGGAATGGCTCTGTTAGTACGTGCTGCGTTGGATGGTGCTTGCCACCAACTCCCTTGCTACAGGAGGCTTTAGTCCATTCTGGCAGCAAAGACTGATGCTTCTAAAAGAATCTCAGGGTGTATTAACTTCCCTGAGGAGACAGGAGATAATGCAGGCTTGATCCTCAAATTTTTGGAACTGAATGGGAGCTAGATTACTCTGGAGCAACAAGACTTGGGTTATTTTTGCTGTTCTGTGTAAATCCTCAGACACATGGTACTGCCAGAAGTCCTCATCAAGAACAACAACAGCAATTGTTTCAAAAATAATTAGCTGCCTTCTATTGACACAAACCTTGATCTCATTGTCTTTTCTCTTTACCTTTGGATGTGCTGTAGGATCCTAATGCCCATCATCCAGTAAAGATCATTTGAAAAACTACCAAACCAAAAGACTTTAAAAGTGAAGTACGTAACACAGTTCCTAATTAGGAAGGAAATCTTCCTGAAATGCTGGACCTTCCAGGGAGGTGACACTGAGCCAAGGTGACAGATAAAAGGTCCCTAGGTTTTTTGGCTGGAAGTGATGTAGGTTGTCCTTGTTCTGTGGTCTTGCAGTCGGGGTGCTGATGAGCACCGAGGGATGTTGCTCTGGTATCTTCACTGCTGCAGCAAGAGCAGGGAAGTGCGGCGAACACGCATCCCTTCTCATCTCAGACGGTGGCGGCTCGCTGCAGACCCGATCACTGAGGCACTTGTGTTAATGTAGCATGTGTGTGGGAATCAGAGAAGGCTTATTTATTAAGGTTTCAAACACTTTAAAGTTGTGAGCAGATGAGATCAGGAGAGACTGTTAGGCTTTCATAACTTACAGAATAGAATTATTTCGGCCATTTGCTAGGAAAGAGGCTTAGATCTTACACTGCCTGGCAAGTTAAAAGGTCTCTGTATCCGAGACAGCTGTAAGATCCTGAGGAGACAGGCGAGTTAGACTAATCCTGTGGTGAAGGGCAAAGGTCATTTCCTTAATAAAGAGTAATTTTTTTTTTTTTTTTGTTAGATTTCAGTCGTATATTATCAGAGGAACTTACAAGGACGTTGTTAAATTAACCACATACTTAGTTCTTTGTATTGAAACCTTTTTTAAAATTCAATATTTTATTTCTCCTTTATAGTGTTTTATGGATTAGCAATGTAAAAAACCCAAAATGTTGTGACTATAACAGGGCCTGTTAATTATCTGCAAAAGCTGGTGGGGAATAGGCAGGCTTAAAAGCTGAGTGAGACTCAGAATTACCTGGGAGAACTTGGCTCGCGGTTGTTCCCGTCACTGCTGCTCAACTTCCAGCCTTCCTACTGGCAACTGGGAATCTTTCAACCCCGATTTACCCTGGAAAGTGTGATTCACTTAGATCTAAGCTTTCAACAAGCTTTTACAGGCTAATTAAAAGAGATGGGGATATAAATACACAGTACGGGGATGCCAAAATGGGGCATTTTTTCAAAAGCAATCCATGTCCTCTGTGAAAATACAGTGTTCAAATTTCACAGTGCCCGAATCCCAGCCGCATGCTTACTGAGGGTGAAGAGGGAGTTCTGCTCACTTCAGAAAAGCTTTGAAGCCTTGGACATGAAGGTGCGCTCTATCAAGCCATGCTAATAACCAGAAGCGACTACATCTTCTGGCTGCTGGAGCCAGGTCTCCTGGTCTGCTCTCCAGCTGTTACTAATTCCTTCGGACAGGAGCTACTTGTTCCAGCTCCTGGGGAAGTCCCTTACACTTTGCAGTAAGCAGAAGTACTTTCTCCTGGGGATTGCTGGTGGCTTCCCCTTCATCAGCATGACGTGGCAAAGTAGAGGAAGGCTCTTCCCCGCCTTCAGGATGTGAGTGGAATTTGGGATTGCAAAGGTGGCCTTAATCCAAACCTTCACCCTGTTGCATGTCACTTGTCTACAGCGGCCCTGAGTAGATGCTGAAAGCGAAGTCTGACCTGCAGTAAGTTATCTGAGAGCTCCTCTTTGAGTGGGATTATTTTAATAACCCAGCGAGAACAGCAGCTGCTACTGCAGAAGAGACAGGCCCACCTACCCCAAAGTTTGTGAAAGCATGGGCTGTAACATTTTTTTGGCACTTCCTGTGAAAGATCCTGCTGTCTCCTAGCTTTTAAAGCTTTACACCCAATGGATCAGACTTGATCACAACAGTCACAGCCCAGTGAACAGGATTTTTGCCATTCCTAGTCCAAGGCTGCAGGCTTTGTATTGACACGATGGTGCAAGGGACTCTCTGGACTTGCCCCAGCCAGGCTGATTTTAGCTGTGATTGTCTAGCAGTCAGGTGGTCGTGGCATCATTTGGCTTCAGTTTAGCTTTATTTTATAGTAATAGCAAGCAACCATCTGTAAAAATAAAAGATTGTGTAGCAGAGTGAAAAGGCAAGGTGTGATGTTGGAGGTTCCAGTCGGTTAGCAGTCACTACAGGAGGGAGCTGCCTTGTCACTGGGTAAAACCAGTGTAGGGGTAACAGAGAATGACAAACCCCCCCCCAACAAACAATTTGGAACCAAAGGAAAGAAAGATCATATAAACAGGCTCTGTCAAGAAAACGTGAAAATGACCCTTAGCGGATTTGAGGACCGAAGAGGAAGGAGGGACTGGCGCCATCAACGTTGAACTCCTACCTGTGAGGACTTCAGGATGCTGATGACGTGTCATCAGCGGTACCCTCACTCTGCTCGAGGAAAACTGAAGCCATCAAACAGATGGACACCAGAAGGTTGAATGTAATACTATAGAAAAGGTGCAGATAATAGGTACTACTAAGAGGATCTTTTGTGTAGGTAACAATTTTAACTGTATGATGCTTTTCTGTATTGTTGTGGACTAGGAGTGTTAGTATTGTTGCAGTTGTGCTAATAACTAATAATAACTAGTGAATTTTAAATTAGTTTGGCGAGATACTAATTAAACTAACAATAAAATCTTAACTGCATATATAGTACAATTCCTTTTGGCCCGTAACCAGATTTTGAGAGTACGAGTCAGAAGAGTTTCCCAAAGCCTCCCTTTGCTTGCTAGTACTTCAACTTGCCAGAAACTTTTAAACTTATCACTACTTTGTTGGGTTTGTTTCTAGCCCTGCTACTTAACATGCCTGAGGAGTGCAGTTTCCTTTTAGGTGCCTGAACCCTGGTGAATGGTACCGGCTGTGTTGTTGTCCCTGCAAAAATAGCAGTTCTTCCATAATTGAGATTTGTGGCAACTGCAGAGGTCTCTGTTTCTAGAATGTATGAAAATAAACATGAAAAACTGTGAAAACAATGTAAGGGATCTGAGTGGCACAGGAATTCTCCTTGCCATCTCGGCTGTCATTCTGTTTTCCTCAGAAGCTGCGTGATCTGATGTACCCTCTGATACCGATCTAAAGTTGCTGCTTTTTCCTTTATTCTCAGGCTATGCTGCAATAAAGGGGAAAAACAGGGAAAAGTAAATAAAAACTATAATTTTGTTCCCATCGTTTGGAGTCAGAAGGAGAAGATCTCTTGCCCCTCACAGCCATGCTGTAGGTAGAAAGATCTCTCAAATTTTATGGGTTAAATTACTAATTGAGTCACAGCAGTGTTTAATGAATTCGGAGGACAGTGTGTCAGGGGAGCCATAGGAGACTCAAGTTCTGCAGTTCTGCCCAGGGCTTCCTGTGCCTCTGGCAACAGCACCATGAGTTTCGCCTGCCCCTCGGGTGACTGGCTGGTGTCAGAGCTGCTGCCCCCAGCGCAGAGCAGCAGGCTGATACTGAAACGCGTCAGTGTTTTCAGCGGCTGCTGTGGTTCAAAATCTGTTGCCCCTGTTCAAATCTTTCTTTTTTTTTTTTTATCTCTGGTGCGGGCTGAGATGCGGTGACTCGCGTGGTGGCCGCTTGGGCATGGTTGCCTGCCCAATGCATCGTTCCCACTGAGGAGGAGAGCAGATAGCAGCATCTTAAATTGCCACAGCAAGGTTCCCCAGGTGCTGATCTGCTGGGGGCCAGGCTTGTGCCTGCCACAGAAGCTCCTGAGGAGCTGCTCCACTGTCCAGGGCTGGAAAATTTATTTCACTTCGGGTCTGCAGCAGCTGGAGACACCTTTATGACAGGGTTTCACATGGGACAGATAATGTTGTTTTCCAGGCTGTGCGTCAGGGCTTCTCTTTCCATTCTACCAGAGATAGTGTAGTCACCGCAATGAATATATAGTGGTAAATACATGGCTTTTGTATATTGTATTTCAGCATAGTAACACTCAAGCAGATAGCCCTGCTTGTGCTTCTTTGTGCGTGTTGGTGTTAATGCTTTGAGGGCAGGGAGTGCTGCATTGCACTTCAGGAATTATAGCAGCACAGCTTATGATCTCATTTTCTTTATATGTCACTTGATTTGCTGACCTTAATTCACAGAACCTGGTTTCTGAATTATCCATGAAAAAAACTGCAGAAAAGGCCTCTTTCCTTGAAATAGGCTCAGCCCTCATGATATGCATTATTCCTTTACCTCCTGTCAAGGACAAAATCACAAAATTATTCAGAAGCTGCAGGGAAATCTACCGGCATCTTCAGTGACTAGTGTTTGGTTTGTTTGTTTGTTGTGTTTGGGTTTTTTTTTTCCCTTTAATTAAAGAACTATAGGACTAGTGGACATATCATATTAGCTGCTTAAGACTTCTCCAGGGGAATCTGCATATTCCTTTTCTCATCAGCTCATGGATTATGTGAATTGAGGATGTCACAAAGTGCTCGCAGAACTTGGTGTGCCTTCTCTTCCTTCCCTGCTTCTGGTGAAGATGAGGTGCTATGCATCAGTCATATTAAAACATGCCTCCTGGTAATAGCCTGAGTGCTGTGAGCTATTTTAGTGTACCTACATGTTGCTGTGGAGGACTTCTAATACCTCTTCTGAGCATCTTTGGAGCTTCTTTATTCATTACTGTCAGCAGTGTGGGGAAACTGGTTTGAAAACCTGTGCCAGACAAACATAAGCCAAGGTAGGAGATGCAGTAGGAAAGAAACACAAAATATTAAAAATGCATTTTACATTAACCTACATTATGGTAGGTTATTGTGGGTTTATCACACAAGGTAATATTTGATAGAAGTAGTTTTCACATGAGGGCTTTTTGGCTGTCCTGAAATACGGATGTCTCTAAAGTGGTGGGTCCTACTCTATGGAAACAAACATGCTCCTTAAGTAGGTCTGTAGTTGTACTTGAACTGAGTGAGCTGAACCATCTCTGAGGAATGTTTTCTCTGATCCTGGTGTCTACTGGTAGTAACCCATGCCATCCATACAGCTCAATATTCAATGATTCATTGTCTTGAGTTGTGACAAGCACCAACCTACTTAACAGTGTCAGCCTTGATTTGTGTAGGGTCTTACTGCAGACTGAAAACCAGGTCTGGCACTTACCTGTGTGGAGTTCATGGAGTAGCAGAGACTGTCAGGGAGGGTTGTTCCTGTTGTTTAGTAGTTATAGAGAGATGATAATTGTTCTACTGGGCTCACTGTAGTGAGGTTTTTTGCAAGGGTTCTCAAAGGCCATAATAGGCCTGGATTTAGTTGCAGCGGATGAGGACAGAGATCAATATTCCTCTTTCTCCTACATAGCAACGACTAACAGAAGACATGGGAATCATTGCATTGGATTAACCACGCTCTGGCATCCATATCCAACAGCAGCAAGCGGTACCATGTGCTTCAGATGAACATGTAAGGAAAGGTAATGCCCTCCCCTTTGACGTCATCCTAATCTCTACTTAGTAGAGTCTGGTTTATGCCCTGAAAAATCAGGGTATATACCCTTCCCAGGTTTGTTGTTGCTGTTGTTTCATTAACTGAATTAAATAGCAGAGTAACATGTAAGACCGTGGCACATATGCTTAAAAATCCTGCACTCCTTTTGCCTTGAAATGGCACCAAGCGTGTGCGTGAGTTACGACTGTTTCAGTGGATTTTAATAGTTCTCACAAACACTCTTTGGACAATGTAATCTTTCTGTTTATACAATCTAGATGAAGCACAAAAGGAATGCAAGCTTTCCCCCATTGGCCTATCATTATGCCACAAATCAGGAAAGGCCACTTTTAAATGCAAATTTTGTTTTTTGAAAGGATTGCCAAGCTGAAATGCGCTGAGTAGTGCTGCCTGTGTTCTGAGTGTTCAGAATGTGCTAGGTTTGGTAAAAGACTATAATTTTCTACTATAATAATACAGCTGTTGGGAATTATGTGGTAGCCAAATTCATATCAACTTTCCCAAGAGTTAGAAACAGCCCTACTCAACTCCAAAGACAAAGAGGAATAAGAAGGTAATTGCAGGATGATCACATAGCAGATTGTTTTAAAATATTACCAAGAAGATGTCAAAGATGTGAAGCTGAACCTGACACCAAAGTCCCAGTTCTTGATTGTCAGGAGGAGACAGCAGAAGAAAGAGCTGATAATTGATTCGGTGAGGATGGCACATCACCACTGATTTGAAGATAAGAAACTAAAAATAATGGCAAAATGCAAGAAATTGTTTTCATGATGGTAGCTCTGGGTGCCATAAATCAACCAGTTCTAGAAAAAAAGCGGCCCGTATTCAACTACTTTTTGTCCATGTGAATAACTTCATCTGATCATTTCACTTTTCCCATATGTGAAAAAGATTCTTTTTTTTTTCCCCCTCCCCGTATAACTTTGAAAATCAAAATGTTTCAGCCAAAAAAAAGGATAATTTTTTTCTTTTACATGCCTGAGGGGGAGGGGGGGCAGAATAAAAAACACTGAAAAAACAATTTTCAGGAAAATATCTGCTGAAATGAAATTCTTTGAAATCCAGTTCTGAGAAACCTATTGAAGTTAGTGAGACTATGTACCTATGCTAAGAAAAAATGCCTAAATAAGTTAACGCTTTGCTGTATTTGTGATACGGATAGAAATTACACAGCTTGAAAATTTGAAAGGACTAATGAAAGTGAAAGAATAAACAGAATGGGATTGTGAAGAGCACCAGAGAAGGCAGAGCTGAAACCTGCCATATTAGAAGAGGAAAGCAATGAAGTGAGTGAGGTCACTTTGTTAGAATTAGGGGGGAAAAAAATCTTACACAGCATCCTGTACGTTAATTAGCAGTAATGAAAATAATTGTTCCCTCCAGCTTGAGACTGTAGCTAATTACAATTAAGTGTTCATTACAAGCTAACATAATTAGACCTTCACTATGTTTCATAAATAAATGGCTTAAATTGTGCAGGGAGGGAGGAAGTGTCCTTTGTAGTGCTTTCCTGTCTGTCGTCTTTTCCATCTCTTTCCACAGCTGTTTCTTAGCCTTCTTTCTCAGACGATCCCTCTGTGTGTGCTAGACCTGATTATCGAGGCAATTTCTTGCCAAGCCTGAGACACGTTTATGCTGTTTGTCCCTTGTGTTAGGCAGGATCAGTAAGACCCAGCTTCACAGAGGATTTCAGCAACTGCAGCCTCAATGAAGTTGTGCTTTTATGCCTCTGATCCCAAATACAGGCCCCAAATGCACAGTTTAAATAATAAGCTTTTGTAAAATGAGGGAAGAAGGCACTAAAAGAAGGAAAAAAAATGCAAAGGTTTTCTGCCTTTCTAAAAATAGTTTCCTTATAATAAAACACTGATACTTTAGCTAATGTGGGCTACTGTGTCTGCAGTGGATTTGTGCTGATTTTTGTTTTCAGCTGAGATCTGGAGGATAGCAGCACAGCAGTGCATTTCATTACTTTTGGCTAGAAGTTGCAATGTTCTTTATTTCCATTTGGGGATAAAATAGTGTTCACTCATTCTTCATCCTTTCTCTCCCACATCCTATTTTAGACATATGTTGTATATGACAATAGTTGCATTTAGCCTTGTCCCTTTTCTCTCTCTCTCTCCCTTCCACCTGTATTTTCATTGAGTCGTGAAACAAAAAATTTAGACATTGATCTAGGAAGCAGTCACTAATGTTTAGCTGTTCTGATGGTTATCTGGCAGCTAGAGGATATATGTGCTCTTGCACATGGCTTTCAGAAGACCTGCTGCTTGTCTCAGCAGCTCACAGGTGAGGTGGGATGTCACCTGTGTTGTCACTTGGTCTGTTCTGGTCATTAGCTCTGGAAGAGCTGGAGGTGATGGAGAGATTTGTGGGTGGTTATGGCTGAGCAAGGAGTGCAGCGATGCCTGCCTGGGGAGAAGGGATGGAGAAGGATGGAGAACGGAGAGCTAATTGAGCGCAAAACCAGTGATGGAAAAGGCAAATGGTGGGAGAAGGAGGGAGAATAAAATGGCTGGAGATGAAAAGGCCGTTCAGCAAAGTGAGCAAATAAGCAAACAAAGGAAATGCTGTGGGCAGCAGTTGTACTGGACTGAGCAAAATAAGCAAAACGGAGCCTGGTTAGTAGGTGGCAGGAGGCTGCGGGGATCCCAGGGTTCAGCAGGGCTTGCCCTTCCCCTGCGCTTCGTTATCTGAGACCTTAATGACCGATGTTATGGAAACAGATTTCTCACCTTGGATTCTGGTCCACTTTCAGTCTGGGCAATTCTGTTTTGGTTGTTGTCCTAATATTGTGCTGATAATTCATTTTCTAACGGCCTCACCTCCTGTCCTCATGTCTTGTGTAGTCTTGCTGCGGACTCTTGAACTGCTGTTGCCTGTTGAGGTGGGGCGGTTTCTGCCACCTTAAAGTGCTTGTGGTTGTTCCCTGGGATGAGAAGCACAGGTCAGAGCTATCTAATAAGGCTTGGCCTTTGTGTAAAGCCTTTCAACCTGAAACAGAAGGAGTGATTGCATTACAGAATACTGACAGACTAAGGATTGGAACTGAGATCTCCTAATTTATAATCCCCCGATTTGGGAAACTCTCTGTAAATTCAGGGCTAAGATTTAAGGTGAAAGAAGGGGATGTCCTTTAGAGACTTTTTAAACAGCAGATCCTGAAATGAAGAGTCATAAAACCATTCAGGCTGGAAGGAACCTCAGCAGTTCGTTAGTCCAAACTCCAGCTCAAAGCAAGGTCAGCTGGGCAGAGAAGTCGGGCTACTCAGGGCTTTATCCAGTTGGACCCTAAAAACGCGCAGTGATGGAGCCTGCATATCCCCGTGTGACCTCTGTCACTGCTTGACCATCCCAGGGTAAAAAAGCTTTTCCTTGTGTCCAGGCGTAACCCATCTTGTTTCAGTTTTTGCTTATTGCCCCTCATTCTCCCACAGTGCTGTGAAGGGCTTGGCTCTGCGTAACATTGTCAGAGATGGTGGCAGACTGCTATTCCTTCCCCCCAAACCATCCCTTCTCCGAGCTGAACAAGCCCAGCTCCCTCAGCTTCTCCTCACAGGGCAAGTGCTCCAGACACCAACCATCACAGTGACCCTCCACCGAACTTGTTCCAATTTAAGGATGCCCGAGTTGTACTGGAGGCCCCAAAATTGGATGCCGTGTTCTAGATGTGGTGTAGTAACTGCTGAGAATCGCTGCCCTTGACGCGCCGGCTGTGCTGCTGGTAACGCAGCCCAGGATGCCGATGGCCTTCGTTGCTGCCAGGGGTCCCTGCTGACCCCCATCCAATTTGGTGCCTACCGAGACCCAGCGTTCCTTTTCCGCAGAGCTGTAGGCTGTGTCCTTGCGAGGGTTTCCTCCTTCCCAGGTGCAGGACTTGGCATTGGTCCTTGCTGAATTTCCCAGGGTTCCTGTTGGCCCGTTCGTCCCTCCGAACCGCAGTCCTGCCCTTGAGCGTGTCGGCTGCTGCCCCTGACGCCACCACCGACTCGGTCTCACGTGCAAGCTTGATGAGAGTGGCCTCCGTGCCTCCCTTCCTCAGGTCACAGATGAAGATGTGAAGGAGGACAGGTGCCAGGATAGGCCCCAAGCGTACTCTGCTGGCTACCTCCAGGTAGAGTATGGCCCACGAATCTCTGCCC
>JAVKLA010000054.1:19388434-19406580 GCA_034782735.1 Sagittarius serpentarius | reverse complement strand
CCACAGTCAGATACACGGCTGTTTTGGGACAGAGCATCAAAAGCTTTGAAAAAGTTGAAATAAATTCTCTCTCTTGCACTCCCCTTGTCCCCAGATCCATTCATTTTCACCTAGAAGGTGATCAGGTTGGCCAGGCATGATTTATCCTTGGTAAATGCGACACCGCTAATTGTAATGAGAAAAGAAACAAAAGCCCTGTTCTTTTCTTGGTGCAAGAAACCCAGCTTTTCTCTTTATGGGCCGGTTACTGTTTTGCTACCTTTAATAAACAATTCTTTTGCTGCTAGCCCCTTTACAGTTTTGGAAATTCCTGTGAATCTAAGACGGCCAAAAAGGGGAACCTGAATTCTCTGTCCTGGGAAAAACACAGCAGAACCTTTTGCTTATTCAGCCTCTGTGCTTGACAGCTGTCTATGCTTCTCGCAGGTGGCTGTGGAATATAATGCAAAATTCATATTTGCCTAGCTGGTTCAATCCCCATCAGCCAAATACTCACAGAACCTTAGCTTAAGAACAAAACCATTCCCACGGCCTGATGCCCTTGTGTGGTTTGAGCCTGGCACTCTGCTCATCGCTGCACCTCCAGTGCCGCTCCTGGGCGCGGTGAAGTCCAAGCCCCATAATTCCTCATGGATTTGTAAAGGAGCAGTGGCTGGTTTTCTTTGGGAGGCTGACCTCTAGTGTTTCAGTATGACAAGCTCAAGAGAAGAGGAGCAGCAGAGGAACACGCTCTGTGGAGTGATGCCCAAAATACGTCTGCGTTGACTGGCGTTTTGTAAGCCTGCAAGATACTTAATTTATTTAATAATAAAAAAGGAAGTGTTGCTATGGTATCTTGAGGTGTATTTATACTGCTATGGCCACCTAAGGATTCAATGATATTTTTAATCTTTATTTTAATTACTGAGTTCAATTTTTTGAAATTGCAGGGGCCTCTTACGTTTTTTGATTATGCAGTGTTCTGTGAGATTGAAATATTAATTGAAACAAGAGCTGTCTTGCTCTTTCCTGAGAAGAAATCAAATAATCTCTGAAGCTCCAGCTGTATGCAAGATTTGATTAAAAGTCTCGTGGAGGTCACCAGCACAGCCAGTGCTGAAGCACAGTTATTTTTTATACATGAAAAGCAAGAGCTTAGTCTTAGAAGCGAGACAGATATATCTGTTATTCATGGTGGGTTTGTGTGTCTGCCTATGCAAAGATCCCAAACACAGGCAGGTTTTTATTGCTTCAGGTCAGACCCCACAACGTGCCACGGTTCAGCTGTGAGGTATTGGGCACTGTTGAATTCCCGTTGACTTCTGTGTCTATTCCCAGCCGGTGGCTGGAATAGCAGAAAAGGTATTTGATGGTTTTGCTGATGCAAGTATGTTTCTAAACCAGGTGCTTATGGAGCAAAATGAGAAGTGCTTCATTTCTTACTATGGTACTCCAAGGGAAGCTGTTTGTTCCCTCGTCTGATCACTTTCATGTACGTTTTAGAACTTTAAAGCTTATTATGGATTTTTTTTTTTTTGGTATGAAAATATATAATCCTAGTTGTGGACAGAGAACGTAACCTTCTGAAATAAGAATGAGAGCTTCTCCAGAACTTACCTAAAAAGCAGCACGAACATCTTTGCACAGCAAAACAATCTTAGCTGTTCTTGAAATTTCTGCTGTAGAGGTTCCTTTTCTTCTCCTCCCTGAATCTGAATGCTGGAGGAAATCGGGACCAAAGCTTGTTGAGAAGCTACTTATTCAAGCCCTGAGTTTGTTGAGACACAGCTACAACAAGACATGCTGGTGGGTGTTGAGAGTGGTAGTTAGAGTGAAGGATCTGGAACACTAGTTCTTCTGTCCTTTGATCTCTTGAATAGATGTCACATCACCTGAGCCTAGGCTTTTATTTTGCTACCTTCAGTTCCCTGGTACCTTGTCCTGAAGGTGTGTTTGTGAGCCAGTTTTATATATGGGAGCTAACGCCTGTGAACAAATGTGCTGTTGTAGTTGTAGTGTGCTGCTTTACTCTGCAAAATGCTGGCTTATCTAAGGTCCGCAGGCAAACAAAAGATTCCTTATATTTCTATAAAGCAGCCATTGCTGCTGTTGGGAAGTTGTTGTGGAGCACTTCTTTCCCTTGCAGGGCGTTGTTCCCATCCCACCAATTCAAATAGCCTGAATTTGTTGACTTTCTGGCAATGGTGCTAGACAATTTTTTTTTTTTTTTTAAAGGAGAGCTGCTGAGAAAATGAATCTTGCCTGAGGGGCTGTGTACTTGAGAGCATGTCTCGAAATATCTGCCTTATTTTTGCTGCACAGTAGTTTAGTGGCCAGTGTTTTTGGAGATGTTGTTCTGGCTGCTTTATTCTCTTTTCACTAGGCATCAAAGTGAGAGTTAGTTTAAGAAACATAAATGAACACACATTTTTCATGTAGAAAAGTAAAATGTATACGAGAGTAGACAAGCGGGGGAGTTCTAGAAATACAGAACCGAATCTGTTGATGTCCCTGGAACATCTCATGCCATGGCAATAGGCCTGTGACAGAGAATTTGTAGCATGATTGAAAAATCTGCATGTTACTGTCATTAAGGGTTTTGCAGTGCATCCCTCACTGGCACATGAGATCTGTGTTGTTTTTATATGTCTGATTTCTCTGGAAATCGTTACATTTGTGATGATCGGTTTGTGCTGTAGCACCTGTCTCTGTAAGAGGGAAAATTACACAGGCCTACTCTTCCCTTTTATCCTTCTAATATCGCTCCGCATCTGTGTTGTTAAAACTGACTATGGCATCCTATTGCAGACTTTTTTCCAAGGCAACAGGTGCTGAATAGATGACCAGAAATAGCTCTCTTTGTGTCAGGAAATTCAATTAAACCTTTCAGAAAATAAGCCTGTAGAGGCAGAGGCGTCTCTTTACTTAATCACACCTCTTCTGCTAATGTTACTATTGTACACTTCGTGGTTCTAAGACAATATTAGATATATCCCAAACATACAACGTTAGCTGTATCTCAGACGTGAAGGGGAAGGAGAAGCAATGCATGGCTTAGAAAATTGTTAGTAGGATTAAGAAAGAGCCATCATCTCTGCCAGTAGTTTAAATCCAGGCCAGTCTAGTATGGATAGCAGCAAGGTTCATGGTTTCAGTAGAGAGAAATCTATTACCAGCTTCACAAATAAAATGAGGTCATGATGCTAGTGCTGAACTCAGTAGAGACCAGACATTTGGGTTCAGAAGGTAATACCCCTTCAAAAGTTGTGGTTTTTGGAGAACAGGAAAGCTGCATGTTGCCCATGCGGAATGAAGAAATTTGCATTACTGGTGCTAGTGCATCACCTGTTTTAAACAGAAACAGAAAGGTCTGCAGTATTGACTGTCACTGGCTTAGGTGCATTTCATGGCAAAAACCCATTTGATAGCATAGAATAAGATCCACAACTCTTACTGTGAAAGCCTAAATCTTGCTACAGATCCAGAGAAAGAATTTTGAATTTAAATATTCTTAACTTAGAAACTAGTAGCTGGTGATATTAACGTAGCTGCATCATACCCATTTCTGACCTGTTTACGGATTTCTAGTGTAAACTCATGTTAAAAAGTTGCATGTAAAATGTTGATGACTTGTAGACTTCTTTAATCCACTAAAACCAAATAGACATGTAGACTGCATGGAGCTATTTCCATTTTGAAGGATCCTTTGTTGAAGAACACATGAAATAAAAAAGTCACTAGAGAAACATAATTCTGTCCTTTTTGAAAAAGGAAGCTTGCAACTACCCAAAAAGGGTAGTTCTATTCTTTACACTCTCAATTTCCTTTCAAGCTGAAAGGGTAGGGTTTAGCTGACCCTGCAGACATTTCTATGAAGGCTAGATAAATTGGGCTCCTGTCATAGTAAACGGGGAGAAATTGATTTTTCAGGTGTCATTTATTTCTTCTGAAATATATACCTAAAATCAGGGAGATAAACTGATACTTTAAGAGCACAATTTATTTCGATGAGGGACAGAGCTCCATTAAGTTCCATTTTACACTGATGTTTAATTCTTTTAAGGGCTGAAAATGACTACTTCATTCTTTGTAAGTATTGCAGAAGATGCCAAGTGGGTTCTCCTTAGCTTCAATTTTTCCTTTTCTTTAAGACATCACTTTCTCAATCTGTACTCTGACTACATCACAACAGGACTTCTATAGAGCCTTTGACGTGTTCTTCATGTTGTGGGTGTACCTGACCTCCTTTGGCCTGAAGTTTTACAATCTTATAATACTCCTGGCTCTTCTCTGTGCTTCTCTCCTTCCACATACTAGCTTTGGCAACCAGCCTTTTCTCATCCCTGCTCCATATCCCTCCACTTCTGGTTTGTACATCTGGGCCTGCCTTCTTTTCTTTTAAGCATGGTTTAACTTTTTCGTCTTTGTGGTTCCGTACTTATGTAGAGACCAGTTCTAATGCTCAGCATAGTGCTTTTGTCTGTGAAGCTGAATGAAGTAGATGGGCCTCATCATCCACATTTCTCATCTGCAAATAAAGCTTTGTCACTGTTAATATTTCAGCTGAACCAAAAGTTTGGGGCCTATATCAGAAATTATATAGGCTGACAAAACCAGAAGGATTTTGGTATTTTTTGGTTAGAGAAGTCGTTTCCTCCACCAAAAAATACCAAGCTTGTTGGAAAACATTTTGG
Organism: Sagittarius serpentarius; assembly: GCA_034782735.1. Lineage (NCBI taxonomy): Eukaryota > Metazoa > Chordata > Aves > Accipitriformes > Sagittariidae > Sagittarius > Sagittarius serpentarius. The sequence continues at coordinate 19,401,907 of JAVKLA010000054.1, read as the reverse complement.
TTTTGAAAAGTGAAAATGTGTGCTGCATTAGTAAAAATCCCCCAAGTATTGTAGCAAAATGTTGCTTCAAGACAAAACTGGGAACTTTGGTTTTGTTTTTTTTTTAAAACTTGAAATGTTTTGGCTTCTCAAATTCTTGAGGGATGGATTTCAGCTGAAAATAGATCTGCCACGTTTATATGCATCCAGAAATATTCGATGACAATGCATTTTGCACTCATGATGGGATGTTGCACTTATTTTTGTGTGCTACTGTTTCTTTGGCTATAGAAGTTCTTCTGGTATTAGTAGTATGATTTGTAAAGACAGTTTGGCTTCTTGGTTAGGAGCAGCTGAGTGCCATCAGAGATGATCTGCCTGTAGACCAAAATATGGATGAGGAGCTCCACACTGACGTTGATTTGAATCTGCATGTAGATGGAGATACACGTGCATCAGTTAATGATCATACTATAACCACAAAAATACAGAGGCAATTCTGGATGCCTACAGAAAGGGCTTCTCCATTTGAAGACCAGACCCTTAAATTTTTTTTTGAATGCTAGACCCTTAAAATCCATCACTGTCTCAGCGATTTGAACATGAAGGATGTTTTATGCAAGGTGTTTTATGAATTGTAGACAACTAAAAAAAACCCCAACTCTTTACAGCATTTTAACTTTTCAGTTAAGGTTTGAAGCCTTGAGAAAAAGGGGAGCTCATTACTGACATGGAAAAATCATTGATCATGGACCTCTGCTATACCCTGGATCAGACCCAGAGTAATCTCTTGTTGCACAGAGGTGGTGTGGTGTTAGCCTGCACTGCTTTTGAACCGAATCTAAATCCAACCTGCTTTCTTTGTTATTAGCTGGTGGGTGATATATTTTCTTTGTTTGCTGTCTCAGAGCTCTCTCTGGAAAAAGAATTGATGATGGTGATGTGTTCATGCTCTTTCTTTCTCTGTCAAGCTGTCGGTTTCATCAGCTCAATTTTTATGTTCCAGGCTGTGTGTGAACAGTTGTTGAACGCCTAATAGTACTTCCATTTGCCAAGCTAATCGACTTCTAGTACTTAAAATTCAACTTCACGTGAAATCTTTGGCAGCAAAGATCTATGCTCAGTAGAACCTGTGATAGTCGACAAAGAATATTTTGAACTCTAGGCTGTAGTCAGAGCTATAACTGCAGAGGAATGAAACCACAGATTTCATCATCATGCTATTTTAGGAGAGGGAAATTAATCATAGAACATTTGTTTTTAAAAAATAAATATCCATCATACTGACAGGATTGGAGGACTCTTGCTAGCCAGACTGCTTAACAGTGAAAATTGTGTAGGCTATGGCTTGAATATAGAGTGGAATACAGGAGTAGCAGTTTGTCTTAATATCGGTGACTTGCTGAGATGTTCTGGTACCTCACAGTGCAAAGTCTTTGATAAGTTTAAGTCCGTAACAGCAGGTTGAAATAATCGCCCTAGCCTAGTTATCGTGTAAGGTATCATGACATGTATATATATAATTATAATATAGCTTAAGGGCTAAGAGCATGTACTTCACTGTAGGCTGATATTTTTTCTCTTGGAAGGAAAAAACTTGGCATCATGTGATGAGATTGCGTAAAGCATTTTGAAAGAGCAAAACAGTTGCAACAGCCCCCATAACCTGGTGATAGCTCCATTTTATAAGGTAAACAGTGTTTTCTGGTGCTCCTTTGCACTGGTGAGATTGCTGGTGCCACTCTTCATTTAACTGTGAACTACATGTCCAGTCAGCACCTGGACCTCGGACTCTATCAGGTTAAGCTTGGTGCAGTTTGAAATTGCAACATGCCTCTGGCTCTACGACCGCTCCTGAGCTCTCAGCCAGCGGGAGCTGGCAGAGTTGTTTTTTTTTTCCACATGCCTTTCCACCTTTGAAGACCTTCCTTTCCGGCTCAGGCCTTCGTCTCTTGAATTTGCCCATCCTGAGTCCTTATTCTGGCTGCCTCATTTGGCCAGTCTTAATGTTTTTAGTCATTGAGCAGGTTCCAGTTATTGCCAGGATGAACAGAATACCCTCTGTCGAAGCTCACCTGTGTTTTTACTGCAAGGAATTGAGCCAGGAGCAGTATGGCTCCTGCTTTTCAAAAGTGTCAGATCCAAACTAGTGCTATGTAAGATTTGAAAAAGGAAGCCGAAGTAGAGGAGGAGCCTAAGATTGCCTTTAAAGTGACTCACCTGAGGCCATTGGGAAGTCGGCTGTAAAGTGTGGGTCTTTGGCCAGTGTTAGACCTATTTTGTCCCCTAGGCATCCAAACTGAGGGATGTGCTTTGGAGGTACTTGCCTTACTGGGGATGCGCTAAGCCCCAGGATCACTCCATTCCCTGGCCTCGGAGAGATGACAGGGCTTCCTGGCAGCACAGTGGGGCTGGCAGGGCCAGTTCAAAGATTTTGCCCTGCCTGTTAGCCTTAAAACAAGAAGGGACCTCATTTTTCAGAACTTATTTCTTGCCTACTGTAATCAGGATAAACATTTAGCCAAGGAACCTCAGGGCTATTAACAGCTTCAGGTGATGGTCAGGTTACCCACCAGAAGGAACGGAGAACAGATTCCCCTTGGCTTCTGCTCTGAATACCGGATGCCTGGATAAGGCTGGGGCTTCTTCTGAGAGTTTAAAGCTTGGGATTTTTCAATCTGGCCTGTAAATTATATTTTCTGCAGACAGAATTTTTATGGCTACTGTTGGGAGGGAATTAGCAAGAAAGCAAATTTGGTGCAAAATAATAATTTCCCTAATTTAAAAGTTTGAATTCTACTCTTATGCCTTTACAGACCAGGTACAGCAGTACGTTTTGTTTCAGATGTCAGTGTGTAACCCTCCTTGCTTTTGCCGTAGCGTAACTGAAACACAGCAAATTGCAAACGGGATGAGCAAGTTGCCTGCCTTCGCCGTGTGAAAGCCAGATAACCCAACAGACAGCGTGCTGCAGCGCTCAGCAAGGCGGCAGTGCTGCTTGGCACTAGGCTGTTTCATTTGACTTTGTCTCTGCCTCAGATAGAAATGTAATTCCCGGGGCTTAGAGTGTGCTCTGCTGGTATGATGGCAAGGAAGGGTGTAGCTCAGGAGCTTTGATTTTCATTTACTTCCAATATTCCTCATTTTAGAAAAAAATACCTTAGGCAAGAAGTTTTCCTGCCCTGCTCAGGTGGGATTTGAGTTCTTACTGAAATAAGAATGAGCTAAAACTCAGAACTTGTAGGCGTGTAAATAGGTCTTTTAATTGTTGTGCAATTGCATGGGGAGTAAACACATCAGTGCCTGCAATTAAAGACTCAGTAAGCAGTTGAAAATGTTTTTATAAATTCTTGGGTGCATTCCCAAATGTACAGGTATGCCTATTATAGCATATTCTTATGACTCCAGAGTGTACAGGGGAACCTGACTTTAGCATGCGTGGGTAGGTTGAATATTTCAGTCCCGCAGACAACAGCAAACATGCATATTTTATGTTTAGTACAAATCAGCCATGCAGGATATCAAATGAGTGCCTGAGAGGAGGTGCAGTGTGTTGAAACTGGAGTCAAAATGAAATCTGTTTAGTATTAAAACAGTCGAATCCTGAGCTAGCTTCTCCACTGGTGTCAGTCAATCCGTCCGGCTCTTAACTCCAGTGGAGCTGTGTCTCCATGTCTGCTGAGGAAAAGGGCTACTCTGAATATTTTGAGTAAACACAGCGTAGTTCTGTTAACAGGTAAAAACCACTTCTGTGCAATTTTTGGAAAGTAAATTTACTCTCACAATTTATAAATAAGCTTTGAGCCTGGTCTGTAAATGGTTCTACTGGGGCACTGTCTGTCATCGTGAAGAGGTGCTGGAGAGGAGGTCCAGGTCTGACAGGAGAGAGGAGGATCTGTATGGGGTCCAAGCAGGATTTGGGCAGATGCTGACCATCTGCCCTGCTAGTGGGCATGGGAACTGCACGTCCTTACCAAGCAGGAGACTGGCACTTAGAACATCCTATCTCTCAGTGGCTGCAAATTGTGACTTTGCACTCAGGCTGGCATTTTCAAAATAGCTAGATGACTTAGAAGCTGGAGACATGTTCCTTGTCAGTAGGACTCAGAGTCCTAAATATAGATTTTTAATCATTGTTTCTTGAAGTCCTGAATCCTGAAGATATTTTGGAAAATTTCCTCCTCTGATATGGAAGTGATAGGCACTTTCAAAATATCATGCTTTAATTAGCTGGCACTAATAAAAGAAAGTCAACCTGAGCATCCTTCCTGTCTGCCGGTTTTAATTACCATAGAGAAGAAAGAGAAACAAAGACTCAGAAACTCATTTGTCCTGTTTGAGTTTGATGATCTCTCAAAACAGAGACCATCAAGCTTCCTGGGAGGGGGCAGAAGGTATCCTCATAGCAATATAAGACAAGCCCTCTTTAATTAGAATAGGAGGCATTTTGGATGTTTGTTCTCTTGTGACTTGAATTAGCATTGGGAAAGAACTGAAGAGCAATTGGGTTTGAAATTAGGACTGAGGGAAGTGTTTGAAAGGAAAAAATAAATTTCTCTTGTGTCTAGACACAGAGAGTTCCTACGTTACAGACACCACAGCTGCAGTATTTACACCGTCTCTAATATCATTCCGGAGTAAAGAAAAGGTCTTAATATCTTCGCTGCTTATGTGTAAACCTCTTAAATGTGGGCTGGACTGTTTTAGTATCCCTTGGTAAGTACTGCTCAATTAAGCTTGGGGCTTTGCGAATTTCTTGGTTTTTATTTTTGGATGGTTGCTTCAAATCAACACGGAGACCTTTGTATGCCAGCACAGAAACTTTCACCAGGGTCCAGTAACTGCTCGTGTTGTGCACTGCGTGCTCCATCACCCCTAAGCAAGAGCAAGCAGCAGCACCTCCTTAACTGTTTACCTCACATTCTTGGAGTTGTAAATACTCCCATTTTTTTTAAAGGCAGGTAATGAATAAATTATAGCTGCAGTGTCTCTTTTCCGCCCTGAGGTTATGTTTATACTTGAAGTGCAAAACAAAAACGAAAACAAAAATCATGAATACAATAGTAGCGTCTTCCACAGAGATTCAGTACAGGTGTATACACTGCCCATTAATTACAATAATTATTGATGTAAGATAATCCGGACAATACTTGGGCCAAGGTTTTTAAAAAGCAGAGCCTGTCTTTAGTCCTTCTGCATGCAGCCAGTTGGGTTTTGCGTGAACCTTAAATGTGCCAGATTCCCAGGGCTCTCCCTAGGGTGCTCACAGTCTGTGCGGGAGAGCTCTGGGTGCCGCTGCCTGGTGTCCCTCCTTCACAGGAGGGGGGCTGTTAACTCCCTTATACTCGCATCTCTGAGGATGCCAATTTAATCTCTCCTACTAACGTGTAGCCTCCTCTGGCACCTCTGTGCAGCGACACTGATATCACTCTGCTTTCCGTCATTGCCTCCTATAGTAATCGCTGCAACTGAAGCAGCCGTTGATACTTGAGTTCACTGCTCTTGCTTTCTTTTATTGCTTTTTGCTGTAATGAGATATATAGAGCTGAGGAACCCAAGATCACCTCCAAGTTACTGTGTTAAAATAAATACGTTGTGAGTGTTACTACACTGTAAACTGTAGTTGCTTGTAGTTTATGAAGCCGTTATAGGAAGCAAAAATCTGTATATAAGATTTTTTTTTTCCATTACGTGACCATAAACGTTTTCTACAGTATTAGCAGGCCTGCTGTCTCCTGTTTATATGCTAAATCCTATTCATATCAATGAGAAATTTAGGAAAATAAGGCTCTGAATGAGATGGTAGAAGGCATAATACAAGAACCTCAATAGAAAAGGAAGCTACTTCAGGTGCCAGTGAAATTAACTGAGGGGTTTTGTTCTCAACAGTCTGATCTGCATGCTTTGCTCGGTGTAGGAGCACCTGCATGGCCCATTGGCAGATGGGGTAGTGTGTGGTATTTGAAACATTAGAATACCCATTGGCAGATGGGGAAATAATGTGGTATTTCAAGTATTAGAATGATAATGAATTTAAATTAAACTTTTTAGCTTCATATTTGCAGATAATTAACATTGCACACATCACCAGTTGCCACTTCTCAGATAAGGGGTGGGAACCTCCTAAGAAAGTCTGTTTTGGTTTCTTGCAGTTTACTGTCTACGATAGGGTAGTAGAAACCTCTGGCATGGCATATCATGAAACTTTATTTGTGACGAGTGAATGAAATGTGGTAGATGTCAGAGAGCACTCTTCTAATCTGTAGTGAAATTTTGGTCTGCCAAAGAGCAACGTAAGCTCCAGTCTTGGTATTGTCACTTAATTTGCTGGCAGACAGTCATCAAATCCCATTTAGATCCTTCAGCTGCAAAAATAGCATGTAAAGTTAAAGCTGCTTTGGAAGAGCCCTGGACAGTCAAAAGGACAACATGTCTAAAAGGAATTGTTAAATGATGCAGCCCAGTCAGGTGGACGTGTATACAATGAAATGATAAATGTGCACCAGGCCAAAAGCCATGTGCATTGAGATATGGTGGATATACCAGGGGTTTTACTCTAAGAAGAGTTATTCCTTCCACTTGGGCAAAAGTGTCGTTAATGCCCAGGAATTCTGTTACCTGATCGCTTACGCTCACATGCTCTTTAACTCGTTCATGGAGAACTCCTAATATTTTGAATATACCCAGTGTCTTTGTATTGACATGGATTTAAAACATAATTTATCTTAGATAGATATAAGAGGGATGCCTAGATATCATTTATCCAGTTACATCATTGCAGGCACCTTCTATGAATATTCAGCACTCGGGAGAACCCAGACCTTGCCTGTCTCCTTCCAGCATCCTCCTGGAGACTTGCAGTCGGACACTCGGTCTCCCTACAGAAGGGAGAAAATGTTTTGATCAAATGATCCCCCAAAGTCATAGTTATTGCTCTGATCCACATGCAACATTATGGAAATATGTACTAAGTAGGAAGTATAGCTCTGTAGAGAATCTAAATTCAACTCTCTTCAGAAAGCAAAAAGGAGTTAAATGCAGTACTCATCTTGACATTTACTGCGTTATACTTCCAATAGGGAGTTTTCAGTATTTCATAAATATATTTTGGGTGTTCTTTGGTAACTAGCATTGCCCTTAGGCAATTAAATTAGATAGTCAACATCTTTACGTCTTTTAGAAATAGAAGTCCTACAAATAAAGCTGAAAACTCTCAGATTGAGATTTTTTTTTTCTCTCCTCTTGTCTCTGTTGATTCTAAAAGCTTTAAGGATGTGACATAAATCAGTGTAACAGTAATTCTCTCACAAATGCAGGATAATTTTCTGATGACAATACTTTAGAGATTATTCTTTAAAAAAAAAAGCTGAACAAAAAGACAGTAGAGAAGCTTCTTGTTCTGGAGGGATTGCAGCAAAGACTGATAAATTATATCATTCAGCTGGGGAATCTGTCCCAGTGGAGCTTCCTGCCTTACTGAGTTTGAAGCCTGTGTATTAGGCTTGGGTTTTTTTTTAATCTTTCCTCAACTAGAGTAAGTTGAGGATAGACTTTCAGAATGACCAGTCCCCACCTGTGCAAGAGCTGGGGCTCTGCTTTCCAGCTGCTGTAGGATAAATGACGCCCCAAGTTCCTCAGGTTTCCATGTTTGAGAGCTCTAGTCTTGTGGCTCCCTGAGGCTTACAGTTCACCTTTTCATGCCTATATGTTGAGAGAAGCAAAAAGACACAGAGCAATAGATCAAAAATACATCAGTCTTCACATAGGTAGCCCAGAAAATATATTCGGTTTCCCTACATAGATGTAAATATATGCAGAGGTATATGTGTGTATCTGCGATTATTTGAGGATGTGCTTCACTTCTCCATACTGGGATGTCCTTCAGGAGCTGGGTTGCTGCTCAGGTGGTCTGGTTTAACACCAGTTGTTTTAAACAACTCTCTCTTCTGTTTCTGAGGAAATGCTATTCCTTCTGGATCCACCTTTTAGATGAAAATCTTGCCTCAGCCAAGCTGTTGTCTAAAAATCATCCCATTTGAATGGGTGGGTACAAAGATTTACTCATTCTCCAATGTCCATGATCTGATACAGCCTTTATTGGTAATGAATATCATGTTCACAGAAGGATTTGATAACACAGACATTTAATTAAATCAACTAGAAATCAGATGATTTATGTAGTCAAATTTCCCAAATAATGACAAAGACTGTAAATGGCTTAAATTGCTACCTGGTTAAAATGCAGGAAGAACAGCTGACATGTTTTTCATGTGGATTTGGGGCTATTGCTCTTTTGTGAGTTTGAGATCTCATCAACATAATCAGTTAGGCAATTCTGGGTAATACATGTGCAGCAGTTCATACTTTTTGTGAAAACAACCAAGCTGCCTGTCTAATTTAATTTTACATGTAGCCAATCTTGTATTAGATGGATTTTATTTAGCACTCTTTCAGGCTGAATGCTGGTATAGGGCTTTCAGGTTATGCCAAGAAAAACATTAATTCAACTAGTGGAGCTATCATCCTATACCTGCTTCTTTCGTCCCCTGCCCTGCCTCAGCCCTCCTTCAAAGCTGGAATCAGAAGAGCCTACCATAAATCTCTAAACACAATATTTTATTAAAATCTCTCTCACACACAAAGTTAAAAAACGTGTGGATTTCAAAAGTGGCTTTCTTTTTAAAATATCTGCTCATTATCAGGTGGCAAAACTGAATTTTTTGTTTTCTCCCATGAGAGTAATAATTTTAATTCATGTGGTGTCTTGACCATCTTTTTCTCCTTGACAGAACCACAGACAGCAGCATAAAAGTAGTGTGTAGTAAAAAGAGTTTTAGGTTTAAGCCTTCATCCAGCATCCTCTGCTTGTTGGATGCAGGTTTTGATTTTCTTAAATTATTTGTAAGAACACGTAACCTTAAGTGGCTGCTGAGAAGGTAGGAAAGTAAAATATAACCAGCTCTCTGTCGATGCCTGACACATGAAAGAGAGAAATAGGACCTGATGTATCCAACAAGCAGCACTTCAGCAACAAAGCCCCGGTGCCCAGACAGGAGCGTAGCCGCTGGAAAGCAGGCTTCAGGCGAGCAGCCCCAGGCTGAGGCATGTGGAATTGGAGGGAACTGATGGTGCCGTAAAGAAAAGGAATAAGCTTGAAAATAATTAGTACAAAATCTGTGGTACAGAAACCTTGGTGATATAAAAGCAAGATAGCAAAGGCATCCTTCTGAGGAAAATAAAACCAATTTCAGTGTTACAGTTGGGAAGATAACCCAGTCAGGAAATACTAATATTCCACAGCCATTTTATTCTCCACTCTAATTCTTCTTCAGCTGTACTATTTTCTGTCTTCTTAGAGTCCTGTCTATGTAGGATGCTTCTAATTGTCACTATAACGTGAATATTTTTATTGTGAATTACTGGCTCTTATTTTTCCTCTCGTTGCTTGGAGGAATTTGCAGGTGAAGTGCCTTGTTGGGTGTGCGGTTCAGTGCAGACTGCTCTCACATCACAGCTGGGAGCCAGGAGGTGGATTCCTTTTCCTGAGCAATACAGAACTGTTTTGCTTTGCTCCTTGGAGGGGTATTGCAGGCGATGGAGAAACAGAAAGGCAGCCATAGGCATAAAGAAAGGAAAAGGAGAGAGAGGCAGCTGTAAATGCAACGTTATCGAGTGACACAAGAATATTCTGGGAACAGTGTAGTTTTAATGTAACAATAAGGCTGATAGAGAAAGACTCACAAGCTGGTTATTTTAAGATCTTGAAACCCAAAATGCCTTAGGCAATTTTACTTTAATTTGCTCTGGTGTGTATCTACACACATATACACAGAGCAGTAATAAAACTAGACTAACCCTTGTTTCAATGTGTCATTTAATCTAGTTCCTGGATGTCAGGGGAACACAGAATAAAATCATTTTTTGGCTTCCAGAACAAAGGCAGCACAGTTCTGTGCTATCAGCAAAAACCTGGTATAAATGACAGCCCCCTTAAGGCTATTCTTCAGGGCTAAAAGGAAAAACAGAAAATACCCTTTTTTCTCATAGGCGGTAATTAGCACACTTGGTCCCTTTTTAGTTGGTTCCAGTTTAGGGGGATGGAGGCTCCTTGGCACGTCCTCAGCTCTTGGTGCTCCAGCTTTGCCACGTTTGAGAGAAAAAAAGAGTTCCTTCCCTCTCTCCTGGAAATTCTGGCTGAATGATGGCTGGGGTTTTTTATATCCAGCTTTCCAGGCACTGCAAATATTTTTCCTAAAGGACTGGAAAAGAGAGTGACTCCTCAAATGCCACACATCTAATGTCATACTTTAGAAGTATTTTTCTGTATTGTTTGGGATCACTATATCTCTATGGGATTTCTGGTAGTGATATTACACTGGAGAGACTGAATTCATGTATGTCTGGTGTTTTTTTCTTTGTCTTTAACTGGTGGTGGCATAAACATTGTTCCATAGTGTTTTCACTAAAAATGTTTTTTGTGTCCTAGGGAGTGAGTGCAGTGCAAAGCTGAAAATCTGTTTCTCTTCAGAGCTCTTGATCCAAAAGCCCTCTGAATCCAGCAGAAAATGTCAACTGGCTTTGTGCTTTTTTTTTTTGTTTTTTTTGTACTGGCACTTTCTAGGGTTTTGTACTGTACTATCAGCAAGGGTGGACTCTAGTAATACGGGCTGAGGGTGTGCTGAAGGGAGGTGTGTTTGTAGAGGTGTGTCTTAAGTACACACGGCAGCGTGTGAGCTGCTGTCAGCTCTAGACGTGGTGTGGCGCGCCGGATAGAACCATTAGGCTTGCTGGGTATGAGTGAAGAGATTCTAGGATCCCCAGTATTCTCTCTAGATACAAGGAATAAGGAAGTATTTTTGGCTGGAAATTTAATTCAATAATAGAAAGATTGTACTAACTTAAATGGTAGGAATGACATTATGTGGTAACACAGCTTTTGAGTAATTTCTTACTGCAAATTGGTAGTCAGTTAAATTAATGAGAAAAGCGAGTATGAAAATTTGCCATGGATGGAGAGATATCACGGACCAGTGCAGCGGGGAGGGAGAGATTTCTTGAAAACAGCTGGAAAATGCAACCTGCTTTAGACAAATTTAAAAAGTATAAATAAAAATGTGGAGGTAAGAAATTGGAGGACACAGAGACCAGTCCTTGCACTGCATTACTGTCAGGGTTTGGGAGGTCTGTGAAGCTGCTGAGCTGTCAGACTAAGGCTGTCCTGCACTAATAACTTGATTATTCCCACTGAACTGATATTATGCAAAATATGAGAGACATATTATGCAACACCCCGCCCCAAACCAAAACCCAAACAAACCCCCAAAAACGCAGAAACCATTGGACAAAACTCAGTAAAAAGGGACGTGTGTGTGCTGTTCTTCAACGTTTCCAAGCACTTTCTTCTGATCAGACAACAGCTATGCAAATGCAACAGGCGAATGAATGTTAACTGACAAAAATTCTTTGTCTTGTCCTTCTATAGCCAGATACTGGGATAGTAACAACTCGGTTTTCAGAGTTGGTGTGCGCCGAGAGCACATTGGCAGAGATGTCTGGTTGTCTTCATTCCTGAATGGAAGACCGTGTCTGCTCAGATACATCAGAAAACTCAGCAACTTTACAGAGTATTCAGAGAATTAAAGAGCTACTTATGTGTGTGCAGAGTGAGACTGTAACAGAAATACACATCTTAAATGGGGGGGAAGAGTCATGCCTTCAGTTGAAAATCTGCCTATGCCATCTCTTCTCCAAGCTCCTGTGCCCATAAGGGCATACAAATAACAATACAAATCAAGGCGTTATAGTCTGATGCTGTATGCGGAACATATCTGAAGTAATACATTGTTTTGGAGAGGCTCCTACTGTGGCCAGAGTTATTTGTACTTCTGTAGAAACTGGGTGTCTGCTCAGTGTGCCTTCTGGCAGATTGCGTGTGAGCCATAAACACAGTCAAGGATGGACTTGTCGCAGATCTCTGATGAAAAGGCTATCTTTTCATGTTGTTAAATGTGTGATCAGGTTAGAGGTCCTAGACTTAGTTCAGAAAACAGTGTGGGGTTTTTTTTCAGAATTGGGCAAATAATTTTAATATAAACTAGATACGGTAGCCTTATTAATCATTTAAGACTGCCAGAATTTAAAGTTATTTTGGAATATACTGAGTTTAACTTATTTTAGAAAGCAAAGCTTTATTGTGGTGTAGATTCAGTAAGCCTAAAACACTATCCTAAGTTAACAACCCAGAGACTAATGCATATATGGCTTGCAAAGGCTCATAAACTCCTTAGCTAATTTAGTAGGAGGCTCTATCCTCCAACCTGATTAACAATAAAATATTTTAAATAAACTCTGAGAAAATAATCGCAGGGTTTCTCCTGCTAATCCTTATGGCTGTTGTCACACTGCAACTATTAAAGTAATGGCATTTTAATGGTAATATATATGTATGCACATAGCAGTCAGATGCTTCATTGTACAAGCACAATTATACGTGCCTTTCATTACAGAGGTCACAATTACTAAAGCAGCATTTGCCAGCTGTTACACTACAGCGATATCTGTGACAGTGAACGTTTTCCCAATGACAACAGCCAGCTAAAACCCAAAAGTACAGGTGCTTGTATATAAGGTGAAAATATCCATTGTTACCACAAAGAGTAGTGTCGCTGCAGTGGCACTGTTACCTACAGACAGCAGCCTGACTGATACCTGCCTGTTTCTAGTAGCTGCTGGCTGCCAGTTTAATGGCAGCACTTCTGTGGTGCTTGAATGCAATACCTTTAAAGCAACTAAGAATGACAGGAATCGCCTCTTGGAGGTGCCTTGCTGGCTGTAGGTAACTAGCTTAAAGTAGAAGCCCAACTTCTAAGTAGCTATATTTAAATTTAACCCCCTCTTTGGGAATTGTGCAGGGATATAATCCTTGATCTACTAAGTTTTGGAGTACCCAAGGAGCTACTCTTTCCAGTGGCTAGAGAGGTTTTGCCTTTTTAATTTTATTTGCTTCCTGACTTCAGGCTTGGGACTGTATTACTTCACATAGCTGATTCATTGAATTATAGAGTTGTAGAATAGTTCAGGTTGGAAAGGGACCTCAGGAAGTTTCTAATCCAACCTCCAGGTGAAAGTTCGTCTATAATATCAGACCAAGTTGCTCAGGGCTTTATGCAGTTCGGTCTTGAAAGCATCTGAGGATGGAGAGTGCACAACCTCTCTGGGCAACCTCTGCCACGGCTAGATTTATCCTTAGGATGGAAAAGCTTTTCCTTAAATGCAGTTGCAGTTTATGCCTATTGACTCTCATCCTCCTGCCATGCACCACTGCAAAGAACCCGGACCTGTCTCTTCCATAACCTCATCACAGGTACTGTCAGGCTGCTGCTGGGTTTCCCCCCAAACCATCCCTTCTCCGAGCTGAGACTCGGTCTCACGTGCAAGCTTGATGAGAGTGGCCTCCGTGCCTCCCTTCCTCAGGTCACAGATGAAGATGTGAAG
>JAVKLA010000054.1:19340042-19388392 GCA_034782735.1 Sagittarius serpentarius | reverse complement strand
GCACCAGGTTTCCATCCGCGTAGTTGTCTCTGTATATACACTGTAACGTCCACAGTCAGATACACGGCTGTTTTGGGACAGAGCATCAAAAGCTTTGAAAAAGTTGAAATAAATTCTCTCTCTTGCGCTCCCCTTGTCCCCGGATCCATTCATTTTCACCTAGAAGGTGATCAGGTTGGTCAGGCATAACTTACTTTGCTAAATCTGAGCTGGCTTTTTTCAGTACCTTCTCCTTCATGTGCCCAGAAATGTTTTCCAAGAGGACCTGCTCCAGCAACCCTCTGCACTTATATGTACTTCAGTTTAGTCAGGTTAGGTACAGGTTTTTTCTAAATCTATATGTACTGAACTTAGAGTGTATACTTAGACAACCCAGAGGTCTTCGTATTCTGTCAGTCACTGGGACTGCACGCAGTCCTTCATTAAACTGAAAGCAAATCTGTTGTTGAACACCATTAACTCATGTTGATTTGGCTTAGCAGGTGATGATGCTTTTATTTTCAAATTCCATTGAATAGTTAAAGTGATTTTTTTAATGCGGTTTCCTTGTACATCAGGCAGGTCTGCTCAGCAACAGAAATCGTTATTTTAAAGTCTCAGATTTGATCAATACCATGTTCCTTGGGGTACTGTTTTATTTGACATTTCACAGTGTCCTTGTGCACATCAAACAAAAAGTGCATCTACTACTAAAAAAAAAAAAAAATTATGTTGTGGGTTTTCCATACCCTGTGGTGTTCACTTGTACATTTTTATTATGCATTACATATCCTGTATTCAGCAGTAAACTCATTCTGAACTTCTGAAATTTAAAGTAGAGGTCCTAACATTTTCCTATGAATAAATCAGACGCTCTCTGCTCTATGTAGTATCTTCTTAGTGTGGTACATTAACCTGAATCGCATTAAAGAAAAATCCTGCCTCCAAATTTCTGTGGAGTTATTTTTGTGGATTTTGTGGATTTCAGAGTTTATTTTGGATGTGTCCTGCATCATCAGTGTCCTGTGGACCAAGCTTCTTACAGCGGGGCAATAGCAGTAATGCAGCAAAGCGCAATTTGGCAAACCTGTGTGCTTACAGAATTTTTAGGTCCCCGATTCCTCCCCCTCCCTGCACTCTTCAATTCCTACTGACTTAATGTGGGCAAAAGCAGGCATCTTATTTCTAGACATGGCTGCCCCGTCAGCAGGAGCTGTAGTTTCCCACTTGGTGCTCTTTGTTACCAGTAAGTTGTTGGAGGCATTGAACCGCCAAGCAGTGGTTCGTAGACATTTGAGGACTGTGGACATTGGAGCCTAATGACCTAGCACTTTAGGGAAATGTATATATACGTGTGAGGCAAGAGAGACAGAACTCCTAAGTTGTTTCAGTGCCTGTATTATTGTGCAGCTGCGGTGAGAGGGGGAAGTGATGTTGGGTGTTGGTTTTAACTGGTAACTGCTTCCACCAGCCAGACAACAAGCGCAAATGCTGTACGTGTGTGTTCTGTCATTTAACACTAACTGAATTTTTGACTGGTTGTTTTGTCTGATCTAAACTCAGGACACGTCTGTCCTTGATGACTACTGCTTAGACGGTAAGTGACAATAACAAGCGCCTGAGGAGGCAGATAGGAAGTGAATCTCTGTTATCGCAGCCATTATCGCGGGATGGCCGTACTGCACGTTTTCAGCGTGGTGCAGAGACTCAGATGGAAGCTGCTAAGTCTCACTCATGCACCTTGTGGTTGTATGGAAAACAGATTTGTCCTGTCTTCTCTAGCACTTAATCCAATATCCGTGTCAATTTAAGATACCCATTGGCAAAAAATCATCATCAAGTAGTGGTTATGTGATTTGCATAAAGTTTTGATCTGCTTGTTTATTCTACAGACTGGGTAAAGAGTTGATACATTTAATATGGCTTCTGCTGCGCTGCATCTGCTAGGATGCAACTAAAAACAAAAAGTGGAAAAAACAAAGAAAAATACCAGAAAAAAAAATTGGGAAGTATTTCCTTGGAACATTGGAAGGAATAATGCATGAATGTTAAGGTGGAAAAACCTTGGTCCCACAGGTTTTTACCTCTGATTTAAATTTATCTTCATAAATTTTTTCTCTCATTATAAATCTCTTAGTTTCTCAGCAAAGTAGGTTCTTTTCCTGGCTAAAAGGCTGTTCTGTTATGGTCACAGACATCTTGTTTAAAAGCTCAAAGTAAAAGAAAAAAAAAAAAAAAGGAAATCTGGATTAATGAGAAATCAACATAAATTTAGAAACGTGTAAAGTCTTGGGGGGGATTTATTAGAACCAGGCAACGGCTTTTACTGAAAAATACTGGAAACGTAGTAATAGATCAGTGATGGTCATTGCTGATTGTTACTTCATAGATCAGTGATTGTCATTGATTGTTATTTAATTATTGTTGATGATTACACATTTTTTACTTACATTTTAAACATATTTCAGTGGAGTGTGTGACAAGTAGAATTTGAAAAGGCTCTTGCAGATATCTGTGGTATCACTCAGAACGATAGACACAGTGGTAATAGTACTGCACTGTGAGGAATTTATTAAATATAAGGACATCTGTGATACCCATGATCCTAGCTTAACATGACTTAAGGTTGAAATCTTTAAGCAGGAGAAACACACAAGGTGAGCGTACACTTTTTAGAATGATTAAGGTCAAAACCTGAAACTGAGTAAATTAAAAGATTTTCTGGCTGGATTTGGAGTCATGCTTAAACAGGCAAATACACAGCTCAGAAAATGGATCTCTGTTTGTATGTTCCTATGTAGGTATTGATGAATAAAGTGCAATTTTAATTTCAATTTTGATACTGAGTTGTAACATATCAGTTAATTTATCTGTGAAATCAAGCATGGCTGGAGTGAGCAGTCTATAGGTAGTAACATTTTCAACAGTGAGGATTTTTTTTTTAAATTTTTTTTTTCATATAATTCTTGATTTCTAAAACTGTGTAATTGCTACTCTTGGCAAGCCTACTCAAAAAAAATCAGTTAAGCAGAAATTCAAGCTCACTGCTTTACTAATATCTTTCATAAAACCTCAAAAGATTTTAACTATTGCTTATGTGCATCTCCTGTGTGCTTACCTTCTGTGTCAGCATACGTATATTTTAATTGCATCCTTCTTTGAAATAGGCACTGTCACGCTTAAGTCAAGTGATCTGTCTGTGGCATTTCATGATGCCAGATGCCTAACTCCTTCACTTCAGTCATGCATTTGAATTTGCTAAATACTCAGTTTTCTAGTGGTGATTTCTGTGTACTTTTAAAAATATATTTTGGAAGAGGCAATGATAGAGGTCTTCTCTCTCTTACTTTTCTTTTCTGGTATGTAAGATACTTTTATTTTCAAGATACACAGAGAGATATCCCTGAAAAATCACTGGTAGCACTAGAGTCTGGTAGTTTTGCATCCGATGCTTTCTGCCCGTCCTTCTTTAATGATGTACAACTTCAGTCTAATCGCCTCTCTGTAGTATGGCTGTCCTCATCAGTAGAAGGCTGTGTCTTGCTCCTTGAACCTTTGAGCACTCTAGATATAGATAACATAGACTTTTGTAGTTTGTAAAATATATAGTGTAAGGACTCTTCTATTTCGGAAATCCAGCTGTACTCATGGCATGGGACGATACCTAAGAGACATGTCATTGGAGCACCCCCACAATATTTGGCCAAGGAAAGGATCCTCAAGGAAAGGGGTTTGTTCCTCTTTGTGAAGCCGAGAGCAGAGAGGAACTTGCAGGCCATTGTGAGGGAAGATAAGAAAACAGAGATCTCCATTGCTTTTCATTGTGTTCTGTAATTTTTCAGTATTTCATCACTTCTGTCTTGCACAAACAAAAAGAACTGGGTAAGGGAATCTCTGAGGGTTAGTTAGAGTACACATGAGTAGTCTTCTATTCAGGAGCAGAAACACATGCATTGTAGAGGGTGTTTAATATTAAAAAGACACATCTGGAAATAGTTTGGTTTAAATATATGTAAAAACCGATTCATCGCAGCATAATTCTAGTTTTGAAGTCAGTTGATTTCAATGTATTTTGGGACTGAAGTAATGCAAGAGTGAATCAGTTCCATAATTATTTTGGGAAAAAATATTATTCTAGTAGTTCTGGAGAATTTTTTCCTCTATGAATCATTACTCTTTAGGGAGGGAAACCATACCTTTCATCATACATCTAAATGAATTCCATCTTGCATGTGCAGAAATGTTTCTTTTTAGGTTTCATGAGGGAAGGATTTTTTTCCCTCTGTAAATAGCAGATGTCTCAGACAAGTAAGAGAATTCTGGCATGCTGTTATGAGACAGAATCTAAAAAATGTGATTATTGTAATAAATAAAGAGGGACTGAAGGTTTCAAAAGCTTACTTCATAGCAGCTCTAAAACAAACCTATTAAAAAAAATTAAGATATTTTTCACTGCCTTTGACTACTGAAACTGTTAATCAAAGAGAAAGAATCAATTTCTTAGCATTTTCTCAGTGACAAAGAAGAGAGGGCAACATTTTGCATGTAAGTTAATCAAACATATGACATTGGCTGACAGTGAGGAAGAAATGTTAGTAGCTATATTAATTGCTACAGAAACACTGGCCTTAATGCAGCTTGTTAGGGGTATTTGAGGTTGTGGGTTCAACATACTTTAAATTTTTTTGTTGTCAATCTTCATCAAGGTATATAAATTGCATTAATAAATATGCTATGTGTATTTCTTTAACTAGCTCAAAAATGCATATCGATAAGTGTGTGGTAACACAGCTGCCACATCTGAAAGATCTGAAATATTATTTAGGTTTTTTGTTTAAATTATCTGAGATAGATAAGCATTAACAAAAACTGAACAGTAGAGAAAAAAATTGTTGTAAATATATTCATGTAGCAGAGAGAAATTGAAACACCAATGAGGTGTGACCTCTGAAGCTCTTGTCAGCTAAATATTCTTACCGAGTATGCATGCAGAAATGTAAAATTTTCCTCTATGTTTATTAAAACCATAACTTAGTGTGAAAAGACAGATGTTTCAGGAAGAATGGGGAAAGATACATGACTAATTGTGACCAGAATAAATTTGTAGTTAACGTAAATCTACTAAGTACGAAAGGACTACAGTCTGTTTGCCACAGAGTTTCAAAGGTTTATCTCTGCTTGCAAGAAGCACTCAGTTGTGGTCGAACTTAGTATTCGTGTCTAACATGTTGCTGTCCAGATTTCAGCAGGTCAGGTGAAAAAATTATGCCAGTGTTGTCTTACAGAGAGAGAAAGAGCATCCTTCTGGAGCTCCAGTCTGAAAAGGCAGGAGAAATTATCTCCTTGGGATGCGCAGAACACTGGTAAGAGTGTTAGTGTGGCAGTAAGTGTAGTGTTGGAAAACTAAAGAAAAAAGTATTTTCTCCTGGCAATGGAGGCACATAACAAAATAGGAAAAGTGAAAATAAAAGGGGAGAAGAGTAGCTCTATAGGGCAGGTGAAGAAATTTGAGAGCAGAAAGAGTGCTGGGGACCTGTTTTATCTAGAGATGTTCTGAGAAGAAGCATTGATAATAATGGGCCTGCATGGACAAAAAAAAATCACTCTGAACCTCAGTCTGATGTGAGGAGTCGGATGAACCACTCCCACACAATGCTGTCAGCCTTTATGGTTTTTTTTACACAGTAATGAAAAAGAGTATTAAAACCTGACCTTGTTAGTCTTTGCCTATGCAAATACTTACTCATTCATCAAACTTGCAGAATCATGAGATTGCTTGATTTAGTAGTTGCTAAAACAAAGTTTTTAATACTGATTAAGAACCTAGAGAGAAGCAAGAAGTAGAAAAAACAAACCCCAAAAGAGCAAAAAAAGCCCAAACCAACCCCCAACCCCCAAACCACCCTACCCCACTCCCGCCCCCCAAACATCTAACAACAATAAGATGCTTATAGATAGACCTTTGTTGGCTTTTAATCCTTTGGCATGCACATTGTTTCAGTAAATATTACAGGTAGGTTCATGACTGAAGCATGAACAATTCTCGTTATATTTGAATTGGAAAAGTACAGCCTGTTTCTTTTTCCTGATAGCAATGCCAGATTACATGCAGAAAAGAGATACGGGTAGTTGAACCTTAGCTTCTATCATTTGGTCATCGTTGCATCAATAGTCATTCCTGCAGAGTTTCAGATAAGCTGCAAGTGAGAAATAAAATATGTTTCCTTTGATTGTAGGAAAGTGAAAGCCTGCCTTTGGTTATGAAGCCGCCTCTGGCTGAAGGACAAACTGATGAGGATCTAGAAGATTCAGAGGGTTACATTGTGGCTAATTTTCTGCTTTTTGATTTTCAGTAAAGGCTGTGACACATTGTGATATTTCACTGCATCTTGCCATGGCCATATCTCACAACCCGTGTTTATGGCAATGTATTCCTCATATTTTATTAGATGCAATTGCTGCCTGTCTTCCTAATGAATCTAATTTCAGGTTTTCTAGCTGACAAATTTGTTTTACCTGTTTCCTCTTGGATTTTATGTTTGCTATTTATTGTTAATTGGTCACAGCTCATTGATGATTGTAGATGACTGTGATGTATTAACCTGTGGCACTTAACTTTTTTGTTTTGCTTCCTTTAAAGCATACGTTTAGATTTGTATGTACGTATGTAAAGCACTGAAAACACCACTTGAAAACCAAAGTGGGCTGGGTATCCAAAAATCATTAATCACTGTTGATATTTTTGTGTGATGATTTTTGAAATATACCATGTTCTGCTTTTGGCTTATACTGCTCATATATGCCATTTCATCATCTCTTTTCAAGTAGGAGAAACAGAGAATAGTCTTTCAGCCAAAAATACTTTAAAACCGGTCATCTCTAATGGAAAAGTTTAAGGACGAGATGAAGATGTAATCAATGGACATAGGTATTGGTAACGATATAGTGGCCAGTGTAGCTCATTTAAGCCTTTATTCTAGATAGTATTTAAATAATGTGCCTAATATTGAGAATGTACTTTTAAGCATTTCCCTGCTGGGTGTTTGAATGAATCTTTTCTTGCTTTTATGAAAATTAACAATCTGTTCTGCCTTCAGATCCTGAATGGGAAATTGCATTAAGGCCTGCTTGTACAGCTCTGTCTTGACAGCACTGGAGCTAGATCATAAAGAAGCTACGGTTATACAGTCATTTGTGGGGAAAGATTTAATGGTAAACATGGAAATGGTCCTAATCCAGTAAAAAAGATGCATGTGTTTTCTGCGTGTGTTGTCCTTGGCTTAAAAGTATTATGATCTGCTGTAAAAACTGCCGTTTTACTTGTGCTTTGGGCAGAAAAGAGAATTAGGAAGCAGAAGGAAGGACATGGAATAATTGTATAAAGTTGTTTGGATTCACAGTCAATTTAAATGGGTGATAGGCAGTATCTTGTGCAGTGTCTGCTCAGTGGAAGAGGTAGTGGGAAGAGACAGAGGAAATCGTTGCACTCCTGTGCAAGCCTGGGGTGGTACGTGACGTTGGTGCCATTCTGGTGTCCACATCTCGGGCAGGACAGAGCTAAGAGAAGGTGTGAGGAAAGGCAACCAAACTGGTGTTGGGGTTGTAACTGCTGCTGTACGAGGAGGCACTAGGAAAGGCTGGTTTGGCACACCTGCTTTAAACAGCATGAGGCTGAGAAGAAGAGGTAGGACTGAGATTTACAGGCTCTAGGGGGTAGTGAATATAGCAAACGTAAAACTTCAGTGCTAGGAGTGTTTCTTAAAACTATGACTTGAAGCAGTTAAAGGAAGTACTTCCTTACCCACGGGTTAGCGAACATCTAGAATTTGTTGCCCAAGGAGGACACGGGGCAGGCCGTATCGGCAGGATCAGAGCGGCATTACGCACACCCATGAACAACAGGTTCATGATCAGGACAGGAAGGGATGTCCCCTCCGTCAGCCCAGTGGTAACAGCTGTGGATGCTGGTAGAGTGCGAGGGGAACCAACAGCAGAGATTGCCCATGCGTCCCCTGACCAGTGTCCCCTGCTAACACAGACAGACAGGAGGAGTGCTGGGCTGAGAGGATGACCTGTCCAGTGCAATGTGGCATTTCTTATGCACTTAGTTTCTGCTTTAATTGGATTTAGGTCTAGCTAGGATGGATGCCTGTAATAATCTGTCCACGGTAGAACAGATCTGTGCCTGGGATAATTTGTTTTACTACTTAGGCAGCTTTTCCGTCCCAGAGTGATGGCCTTGACCCATTTATGTAGCCTCCAATCTCTTTTTCCTGTAGATGAATGAAATGTTAAACGGTAGCAACTACTCTACCTGGTGACTGTAGGAAAATTGTAGGAAAGTGCTTTTGTTATGGACACTAATTTTGAGGTTGCTCTAACATTTATTTGCCTTACATGACCATGAATTTTTCTTTCTGCTTGGTCAGAAGTACACAAGAGGGACAGTTACAGATGGAAGGTTGAATAAATCATTCTCAACAAAACAGAAAGAAGTTTGCAAAGGGTATTTTTTTTTCCTCCTCAGTAGCTGCAGCCTCCTGCTCCTTGGATATTGCCCTTATATGAATGAGGGCTTAACCTTCTTCTGACCCTTTGGAGACATCTTCTACCCCTTTGCCAGGGCAGTCAAGGTGTGCTCTAGGGACCACTGCCTGCCTTAATTTCTAGATTTCCATGGTTCCGCATATTTACAGAGAATACAAATTAATATTAAATGAGATAAAATTAAGATAGAGAAGGATGTAAACCCAATAGGAGACTTTATGGCTAGCAAGTACAAAGAAAAATATCAAGTCCTAAATACCTTTGTACCAGTAGTCAGTCAAATGAAAATAGAGTAAGCAGTGATGACAGGTTTAAATTTTGGGTAGCCGGTGAAATTTCGCTTTTCTTAATCCAAGATTTATTAATGCCAAGACAACAATATCGCTAAGGTTCCTTGTGGGCTTAAACCTATGCATCCTTAGCCTCTGCATAATTTATTTGCACTATTTAAATGTATGTTTTGTAGATTTTCAGTGTGGGCTTTAGAAATATAAATTATGGATATACCCTTTGAGGAGAAAAAGGAATGACAAGATTTACATATAGTGAAAAAGCAAGTAACTGAAGACCTCCCTCCTCTGCACCTTTGTGTCCCTGTGGTCCCAACCACCTAAATTCAAGGCATTATACTTTCTGTCTCATCTGCCCTCAAAGGCACTGTTATTACTTCAGGCAGTGCAGGTTGATTCAGATCCCCCTTAAATCACTGGGCATCCTTCTGTTAACTCGTGTCTGCCTAAATTGGTCCAGACTTTCCAGGACCCCTGGCAGATAAGGTCCCTACCTAGATCAGAGCCTCAAAACACTAATTTTATACTGTGACTGCATTTGAGAAAGTACCTCTGAAACATCAGAAGCTGTCACAAACAGCAGCAGAATTACCATACGAAGGTCTTGTTGCTGTAGGAAACTAAATAACAAAGAAAATCTGTAAGCACACCCGTTATTCAACAGCAGTAAACCAGTCTGGTGTATACAGTAAGCTCTTTTAAAAGATACATAGATTTATTTTTTTAATTCTCTCTAATATATTCTAATTCCCAGATTTCTCTTTCTGCTTGAATCTCAGGCCTTATGATAAGTTCTCCTAAGGATTTAACAGCTACTACTTCCCTTAAAAGACGCATATGAAATAAATACCTTTTGTCTGGCAGAGGCTCAGAGGTAGTGCCACCTGGGAGAAGAGACAGCCTATCCTGCAGAGACCGGCACTGCTCTCATGTGCCATTCTTGCTCTTTTTCACAGCAGTGAAAGTGGTGGCTGCTACCAGGTTTGGTTTCAGGCTGTTGAGACAAGTAGCTTCTCTGATCCTGTCTTGTGTTACAGCACCGATACGCAGTACTGTATACGGTTTGAATTTATGTTAAACAGACTGTTGCATGCTAAAATAAAAGCAAACAGGAGAGCAGGGAAAGCAGAGTGTGAAATCCAGTCATTAGGTAAAATATTCTGATGCCGAGAGTTCAAATTGCTATGCAAATAATGCTGAAAAGCATTATCTTTCAGGAGACCTCTGCCATCCAGTGCTGGATTTCTGCCTCCATTTTGCTTTTGCCTTACTTATGCAAGACACTACTCTGCTTCTTTCTTCCCCAGGTCTCAAAAGCAGAGTTTGTTTAAGGATAGTGGACTGTATTTTGCATGTTTTTATTCTTTCTGTATGGTATTTATTCAGACCATGACCAGAAAGAAGTCACCAGTGTAGGACTTCATTGTGGTCTTCCCTCTCTGAACTTACCTTTGTTGATGAGCACTGAAATGTACACCATTATGGCCAGTAAAGTGTCATCACTGGCTTCTGTGATCATGCATATGGAAACAATTGGGATGTTTTACCAGTGAGAGCTCTTGTTGTAGGTCCTTTGCAAAATCAGACAGATGTCACCGTTTCATTTGTGTTCTGGGTTTTCAAGGCTTTCTTGTGTTTTCTCCTTTTAAGAGTAAAAAACCAGATGCACTGGGGAACAACCAGAGCTTTTCCAAATGTTTTCCTGGTTATTCTTTCTGCTGTGTTAGCCACAATGGCACTGGCACTAGTCTGAAAAGTGTTGATAGGTGGTTGGACTTCTGCAGCTTCTCCTAGATGTCTGCTTCTGAGCCGATCAGACCTTGACAGCTTATTTCTCTAAAGGTGCATGCATATTTACCCTTCATAGGTGATGATATTTCACTTCTTCCCTCTTTCTTTTCCTGTAGTTTGAGTGCTCACAAGCTGTCTTCTTTCACTCTTGCAATGCCATTATAGGAAGAGGTGGGAACCAAAACAAAGGAGAGATTGCATTTACATTAAGGCTCCGAAAGGTAGACCTGTCAGACTTAGCTTGAAACTAGTATGGTCTCCTTCAATTTGGAGTCTAGTGCAAAAGCCACTGGTATGTGGGTCCCCACTTAGGTGAGCCACTTGTTATGACCTCCGTGTTGCATCAGCTAAAGGGCTACGGCGCCCAGTCTAAAACAGGTCTGGTATTGAGTTGCAGTTGATTTTTGGGTTAAGTTGCATTACACTCAGTCCCAAGGGTCTCACCCAAAGTCACAAAAGTGATCATCCATGACAGATGTATAGAGGCATAGAATGGTTTGGGTTGGACGGGACCTTAAAGATCATCTAGTCCCACCTCCCCTGCCACGGGCAGGGACACCCTCCACTAAACAGGGTTGCTCAAAGCCGCATCCAACCTGGCCTTGAACACTGCCGGGGATGGGGCATCCACAGCCTCGCTGGGCAACCTGGGCCAGTGCCTCACCGCCCTCACAGGGAAGAACTTCCTTACGTGTAAACTAAACGTACCCTCTTTCAGTTTAAAGCCATCGCCCCTTGTCCTGTCACTACATGCCCTTGTAAGAAGTCCCCCTCCCCATCTTTCCTGTAGGCCCCTTCAGGTACTGGAAGGCTGCTGTAAGGTCTCCCCGGAGCCTTCTCTTCTCCAGGCTGAACAACCCCAACTCTCTCAGCCTGTCCCCGTAGTAGAGCTGCTCCAGCCTTCTGATCATCTTCGTGGCCCTCCCCTGGACTCACTCGAGCAGGACCATGTCGTCCTTCTGCTGGGGGCCCCAGAGCTGAATGACTACCCTGGAGACCTTCAACATTATTTCAATACTTAGAGTGAAGGGGGGTTCTTTTCTGCAATTTAGAAAAAACTGAAAAAAATTAAGTGGAAAAGAATCTTTGGCTAGGATGAGGGCTTTTGCTTGATTTATATTTTACATGAAAAATATTGTTCAGGGACAGTCCAGGAGTTATCTTCTATCCCAGTGCCTTTTCTTTGCTAGTTGCTAGTATTGGTTGCTTACGGCAATAATATAGGAACTGACAGGTGCAGAGTTGTATTTTTTCCTACTTTACATTCTCACTCTGAAGTGCAGGAACTTCAGGAAGTTATATATGTATTTTTAATAGCCATTGACGGACTTCCATTAATTTTTCTGATCAGTTTTTGAGCTTATACATTTTTTGTGTAAATCCACGCTTTCTAATTTATCCCTTTATACTTCCAGCATCTTGTGGCACTGAATTCCACAATATTATTACGTCTTTTCTGAAAAAAATCCTACCTGATTAATTCAGCATACAATGTTGCCCCAAAAGTAAGTGGGTATAAACTGGCATGAATATATTTAAGATTAGAAATTAGAAGAACAGTCCTAGCAATTCCAGTCAGACTGTTAGGGGCAGTCTGAAGAAGGAACATAAGAAGTTTATCAGAACAGTTATAAAATATATTTGTAGGTGACTAAAATGAATGACTCGGGTACTTTCCTACAGTAAGTTCCCCTTTTTCTCTAACTTTTAAATCACTGATGGTACATCTTTCTTGCTAGAAAGCATGAAAAATTAGGGAGCATAGCTCCTGTCAACATTAATTACAGCTGTTATGAAGTCAAAACACCGTTAGGAAAAAGGCTCTTAAAAAGCATTTGTAACTTGTAAAACAAGGACTGATCTATTGTGGCCATTAAGAGCCTCATATTTCAGAATACACTATAAATCTTACGGGTTGTGGAGACCTATTTTGTATAAAACATCATTTTGGCACCCTGGAAAACTGCCAATTGAATTTTAATACGTTCCCTTCAGTCTTTGGTTGTGGACACAAGAACAGAGTCATAAATTACCTTAGGGCATTTTTATTTCCTGCCTCATCAGAATGACTCCTCGGCTGTATTTAGCCTTTTAGTTGCCTAATTTGTAAACACTTTTCATGAACTCTGTAATTAATTGGCAGGCGAGACTACACACTGGCTGCAAGTAATTGAAGATTACTCTTAATTGTAAGAGTACACTTTCGGTGGATCATTTAAAATACATATGCAGATTAGAGGGAAATATAAACAATAATTAACACGTGAATGCAAACAGTGCGTTGGTTTGGAAGCTGTGCCATCAGTGTTCATCTCCTCTTCCGAACCTCCATGCTCCCTGCCTGCCTTTAGGCTGGAACATGGCACCGTGCCCGCTGCACCCGGGCAAAGTCTCTGGGGAGGGAGAATGGTGACACAGTTTTGGTTAATAACGAGGCAACCCACAAACTAAAGGCATTCCCCACCTGACGGCTACCAAGCCAAATTCCACCTCTCCCAGACACACTCTGTTTCCTCTTATTGCCAGCTGAAATAAATCAAATGCTAAAATGAGTCAGCAGAGCTAAGTTAACATTTCTTTGTAGGATTGCAGCAACTGTTGAGCCGTCTGGGCCTGCAAAGGCACCTAGCCTTCTTGTCAGGAAGATAGATTGTTATGTAGATATAATGAGATTCTGACTTAAACCAGTATAAATCAAATCAGAATTGGCCCTTCTAAAGTTGGCTGGTTGAAACCGTTGCTTTTTATGTTCTATTACTTTACATGCTTCCCTGCAGCATTGCCTGAGCTAGATAGGTGATCACATTAGACTAGAAATCAGAGGATTTTTTACATCGTCTTAGCCAAGCAGGCAGACCTAAGTACATGGTTGGAAACTGTACCTCTGACATGCTGCTGCCAGTCAAACAGTTGGCTGTAGAAAAGATAATTTTCTTGTACAAATGTGAATATTGCATAGGGACCTTTGGAGATAGGTTTGAATACTTGGGTCCTGCTAGAGCCATTATTATTTTAGCAGGCTGCACATGCTTACACTGAAGCAGTCCGATTTTTGATGTTTTGTCCATTCAGACTGTTTATTTATTGGTTTATGGAGTGGTCTGCATCCTCAAAAAATTGCTTTGATTAAAAATCCTAGATAGCTTCTTTCTATTTCAAGCTCTTAGTAGGGCTAAAAATGATTCGTGCTGCACATTAACTTTGGTATTTCTGCAAGCATGGACATGTAGTGCTGTAGTAATTTCCATGTTTTTTCCAAGTTTGATTCCCCCTGAAATTGCTTACAGAAATGATTGAAACTTTATCTAAGTAATCATATTGTAAATATTTAAACGATACGTGCTTGAATCACATCATGCTGTCAAATAGCTTGAAGGATGTTTCTGTGCAAACTCAGCAAAAATGAGTAGTGTGTGTGATGTTCTGGTTGTTGTGTGTGACATTTGGCTGAGGTAAATTGGTAGATTTTGGCTGAGTCCTTTCTCTAAAATTCCTTATGTTTTCTTGGAAGTGCTCACTCAGACATTAAGCTTGTGTTTGAGTCAAAACTTGCGTTGATTTTTGTGATTTACCTGTTGAGAATGCAAATCAAAATCAGAATTATGGAAAAATTCTGTATTATAAGAGTCTATTACACATTAGGTAAATTTTTACAGCTTGCTATATGAAAAGTCATCTAAGCTTTATTTTGGAGTTTTTTCTGTGAGATATTGGGTACGATATAAGAAGAAAGGATGAAGATTATTAATTGCTTCTGCAGCTTATTGAACAAAAAGTATGCATTCTGGCTGGAAATGAAACCAGGACACAAAAATAAAAATAGGGATTTATGCCGGTGCTACGTATAATGTGAGCTGATAAATTCCGCAAAACGAATATACTTTGAAGAGTTTCTGAAGTAACTTTCTCTCCACTATCAACACTAAAATGAATTCTTGTTTCAAAGAAGGGGAGGTGAAAATACTGTAGCTTTTCTCTTTTAGTTCCAGGAAAATTTAAAAAACTGACCAGAATCATACAGATCTGTGTAACTGTGATTAGTGTGTTTATTAGAGTGTATATATTGGAGTAATTAAATTTGAAAAGATGTCTTAATTTTTTTTCCATCTATTTTTTCCCCTTACTGCTGGTTTCCTCTGAAAAAGTTATTGATAGGCAGAAGTTGTGCATTTATATAGCACTGTATATCTTCACAGAGTTGGGCTTATATTAAAAACTGTTGAAATTACAAGGGAAGCATTCAGATTTTAGTGTGGAGGAAGGCTGGAGACATGTTGAAAAGAAGAAAACCTTACAGCATGTCACACCCAACATACGAATTCTGTAAAACAATATAGTTTCTTAATAGTGGTTTGGTGGGGGTTTTCCCACTCAAATGATATTTTATATCCCAAACAGCTTCCTTAGGAAATTATTGACAAAACTCTATTGAGGCCAACCAAGCAGCAGACAAATGTATTAAAGAACATGAATTGTAGTTAAATGGCAACATTTTGACAGTTTTGGTATAATAGTTGCTTGTATATGTTCATTGGGCTAGAAAACACCTTAGAATATGAAAAATGTGTGGTTTCACCTTGTCTCCAAATATCATGTTGCTGTGGAGTCTTAATCACAAAGTGAATTTTTAGATTTGTATTAAATTTCAGGCCACTGTTATTAGATTATAAAAAATTATGAGTCATTGCATTAAAAACTTGGATTACCTTTGACAAAGTGCCCAGTAAAAACTGTTTTGTTGGCAAATTTAGTAAGCAAACATCTGAAAATCTATAGTGGTGTACAGACAGACATCAAAATTTAAAGATAAATTGCCTGGATTACTCACTGGGCTAAATGTAATAACTATTTATTAATTGGCTCTTGCCCTGTCTTTTGCTCTGATATAAAAAGCTTGATTCTAATCACATTTGCGGATGTTCTGTCAGTTATAGTATAATTTTACTGAACCTGTTAACTTGGAGAATCTAGTAAAATGTATTTTACCCAAACACACTTCCTCTCTGGGTTGGCTGTGAAATACTGGTTGCAAGTACTGTTTTGAGTATTTGATATCTGAAATACAACATCCAGGTTAAATTGCATGAATCAAGTTATTTCCGTTCTCTGATCTTTTTGGCACATCTTTTGAAATACAGTACTGTATAAATATATTTAATTATAAATGTTCAGTACGCAAAATATACACAGTATTCAATGGAGTTCAAAA
This sequence comes from Sagittarius serpentarius, assembly GCA_034782735.1. Classification (NCBI taxonomy): domain Eukaryota; kingdom Metazoa; phylum Chordata; class Aves; order Accipitriformes; family Sagittariidae; genus Sagittarius; species Sagittarius serpentarius. The sequence continues at coordinate 19,372,576 of JAVKLA010000054.1, read as the reverse complement.
CTAAAATGTTGCCATCTAAGTGAAGTCATATGAGAGAGGCAAGGCCAGAACAGGCTTGCTTTGAATCCAGCAACGCAAGAGTTTTCAACTAAAATGCCGACCTACTAATCCATTTTGGTAACCTTTCATTACTGTATTTTTTCTCACGTCCTTGTTCCCCAGTTTCTGGGGGAAGGAAATCTGCATTGTAATGATCTATATGTGTCAAACATTGTACCTGTCCTGTTCAAAGTGCTTTATTTGAGATATCCACTTTCCGTTGTTTTACGTTAAAGGGCCACGGCTTAGGTGGTTTATGTGTTATGCTCAGTGGCTGCAGGTAGGGAGAGGACAGCTTTTCCAACATAGGACGTCTAATATGCTGCACAATTCACTGGAGACAGTTTATCCAAGACTCCTATTTATCTCTTGATAGATTTACTTTCTAAATGTAGAAATAACATGTAGCTACATGCATTGGTTTGGGTTGAAATGATATTCAGTAACTAGCAATATTAATGGATAAGAATACTTCTGCAAGTTTGCTAAGTTGACACTATTGGGCATTAGCGTGCAAGTTAGGATGCCTGGGCATCCTGTTCGCAGTTCTGTTACTCTCTGGCACCGGGGAATTGAGAATGTTACTTATTGCCAATTTTTCAGTATTTGTTTTTCCCTTTTTCCCATTAGTTTCCTATCGAGCCAGAGAATTGCTGTGTATTACATTTGAGCAGTGTCATTTTAGCTGTTTTGGTCTTAACTTCTCTGGCCTCTTGTCCCCTCAGATGTAAGGTACAAATAAGCATCCTTGGTCTCTGTTGCGGATGTTTTAACATTCAGAAATGGCTGGATTCCTTTATAATGTTATTTCATTTTCGGATTTGGTTTTAGGTTGCACAATATATCCTATCAGGTTTACTTCGAGAATTGTTCCAAAACCAGGTAAGACTCAATAAAATTTTGGGTTCAAAACCTACTTGTCAGCAGGAAATGAACAACTACCCTTAGCTTACTCAGGCCATTTTTGTCGATGAGAAATTAATCAATCCCTTGGCAGTGAAGCTGGCACAAGTACTGTCCCAGCTTCAAAACAGAGTTCAAGCACTCTTATATTGTTAAAAAACAAAAGAAAACAAAAAAAACAAAGAAAAAAGACCAGTCTGATAGCAGGCTCAGCTCTGAGAAGCTCAAAAGAGAGAAGCCATTTTTTTTCTTCTCTTTTTTTTTATTTTTAGTGAGAATTTTTTTCTTTTATAAACAAAAATAAAGGAATATTGTTCCCCACAAGATCATAAATTATTTCAAAAATTCATGGTTTTGCTTGTAGTGTTAGGAGAGGAGAATTTTATCTCATGATCTAGCTTCAAAATCTGTTTTTCTCTGAGGTGGCACTAGCACTGTTAGTATTTTCAGTATGCATAGTCCCAGGAACAAATTAACATATTTTTACACCTTTAGAGACTCTGATAAGCAATTATTTTGTGGACTGCCCAACACACCATGATCTGTACACCATAGATGTCAGTCTTATTCTACTTCCCATTTCAAAGTCAGCAGCAAAACTGATGGCATGCAAATTGCAGACAGTGTGAAAATGCTCCAGTATAAATAGCTTCCCTGGTCAATGTCCATATAAAATGAAAACCAGAAAATATATTAGCATAATTCAGAGGATTACATGGCTTTCATGGAATAATTTATTATATGGATTTCATTCTCTGTCTCATGTCTTTTCCCTCTGAGCAGGAGCTGGAAACAATTTTTTTCTTAGACTTGCCTGCAGTTCAAAATATTGGGCTGATTATTTTTCTTTCATTTTAAAGAAAGAATCTTCAGGGAAGACTGGCTGAAGTGAAGTGAATGGAAATTATGGGTCATATCCAAGTATTCAGGAAAACTGAAGTTCATAAACACAGGGTCAATCTATGTGTGCTGTTTGATGTTATTGTGATGCCTGAATCTGCCTGATCAAATGAGCCTGTTCCTGGATCAGGTGAGCAGATGTTTATTTACAGCTATTTACCTATGCCAACTTGCGTTAAAAGTTTATTGGATAATTGTCAATGGGAGAACAAAAGAATGTGGCTTAAGCAATCAATTATCATTTAGATCATAAACATTTTGCGGTAAGGGCTATAATCAGTGCTTGTGACGTATAGCATGCTTGACTGTTTTTGTTTTTTTTTTAGGACAATCCTGATTTATGTCTTTTTAGAAATGCTCTGATCTTGGTTTCCCAGACAGTAGATGATCAGCTGTGGCTAGTGCTGCAGCTCTAAGAAGCACCTTCATTTTTTCCCCCCGTTTTCATTTTGAATTGCTCTTCACCGTACAGCTTGCATCTTTAAGCTTTAAAAACAAGCAATTCAGGCATATGCGTGTGCGTTGTTGCATTTCTCATGATGCTGCCTTGGGATGACGTGTTACCTGGTGGATACTCTACAGGCAGTATGGGAATCACTGGTGAGATTTTTGCTCTACTACTTTCATTGGCCCCTGCAAAAGTTATATTACTGCGCTAATTGCTGGCATCATTGTCAGATGCAGTGTGGACTGCTGTCAGCCTTCTCAAACCTCTTTTGTTTTCTATATTTAAAGCCTCATAATTGCAGGGGTTTTTAATTCCAAAATGAACTGGCTGTCCTCTTAATCACTGTGGTGACCTTCACCATTCTCCAATTTTTAACTGAGGTGAATTTCAGAAATTTAATTTGAAAGATAGTGATATCACCCTTTCTTAGTTGGTTGACCTTATCAGGGCTATTAATTTAATGAAACCCCAGATTAATTTTAATCTGCATAGGCCCATCCTCACAGATGATAAATCACTTCCATTCCCAAGCACCACATATTCTACGGTTAACCTTAGTAAGAATAAACTTAAAGTGTGTATACAGGGAAGAAATCAGCTGGGTCTCTTTTGATGTGAGGTTTTCCATTCCTCATGGTCTGGTGTTGCGTTCAGATATCCAGACTCCTTCTTCCTATTGGGTTCTGGGGGTGAACGAAAACAGGTGTGTGACATAGAAGACTGACTGATAAACCAAAGACATTGCCGTATAAATGAAGTGGCCTATAATTTCTGGAATTTTAGTTATTGCTTACTTCCATTCTCCTTCATTCTTTGTGGTTTTTATTGATTTTTTTTTGTTTGCTGGTTTTTGTTTAAAAAAAAAAAAAGCTAAACCAAGATGCTATTCAGAATCTCATGCAAAATCCACACAAAACAGAGAGAGTCTTTCATCTGAGCTCTGGATTATACCCATAAATAGCTGCAGGTCAAATCTGACTAAGATTATTTCACATAAAATATATGTGAAATCCTGCCCTGGTTAAGCTTAGTAGCAAAACTGCCCAGTTCAGTAGGGCCAGGCTTTCAACACAAATTCATATCATATTTAACCTCTTCCTTGTCCTTCCCCTTCAAAAACCTTACTGTGTTAAAATAAAATTTGTGATTAAATGTTAAGTTATAATAAACTGATAAATATGTTGCTTGCTTTCCTTGTCAGGAAAGGGACCAAATTCAGTTCTTGACTGCTAATTACTGATTTCTGAGGCAACTCAAGATTTTTCTTTATTTAATTGCCAAATGATATTTTTTGTACTAGTAAGAGCCATGGCTGCCATGAAAACACCCCTGAGGAGCTTTTGTTATTCAAGAACCTGTGTTTCTTTTCTGCAATCGACAGATTTATAGCTGATAGCAAAGTTCAGAAACCAGGTCATCGGTGGATTTCTGTACTTAGTAGTAATTGGATTTGGTTGATGTTCATGTTGTCTTGAAGCTGTCTGCCTTGTATCTTGAATCTCCAAATGTACCTTCACACACAGATGTCCTGGTATTGAGCAGTACGTTCAGTACTGAACTTTCCTGGAAAATTGCTCCTCTCAGCACCTTATAAAATAATTGAAGGACAAAACATTTAAAATCCTATCTATGACTACCAGTTTACCATTCAGTATCTAACTACTGTTTATGAGCACAAATACTGTATCTTATGACAATTAACAGTCTCCTATTCTCATTTTATTCTTAATGTCCTGGTTTTGTGTGTGTCTGTTTCTAGAGTATGAACTCCTCCTTCTCTGTATCTTGTTTTGTCATTTTTGTAACTTCAGATTTTTACCTCCTCCCTGAGTTTTGTATAAAAGGAAAGAAAGAAAAGTACAAAGATTGCATTTGGGCAGTATTTTTGAAGTTTCCCCCTTTTCTAATGATATGAGAGCCATCCAATTAATTGTCTCCTATTCATTTTCCTCCTCATCTGCACGCAGGATATGAAGATTTACATCACAATCCTCTCTTTTAAATTGCTGATTTTAGAAAACTATTTAGTCTTCCAGTCTTTCTATTTTAATCTATGTGGAAAGTAATTTTGACATTAGTCTTTTCAGTCTGTTTCACTCTCTTTTGCTAACTATGTAGGATTATCAAAACGTTTCATCACTAGCTGAACTACTTTAGTATTTGTTTGAAGCTAAGAAGTGTTAGTTTTCCCCACCAAGTGACACGGTTGGAAGTAGAGGCGTGAAAGACTGGATAGAGGCTTCTGGGAATGAGTTATGGATGTACTTTTTTCATTTCACTTGGCATTCATTGTAGATAACCACTGAAATTAAGTTTTATGCACTAGTGATATTACTGACTTGAATTATGAATGGATATGATAAACTATGTAACTTGAACCATAGCTGTGGACGTCAGTAAAAATACAAGGATAGATGGAAGATATGGCAAAAGTAAAGGCTTTGCAGTAAACAGGAACAGGGAGAGCAGATAGGATTTAAAAACTGTGGCATAGGACAGCAAAATGAACCTTTCTGTCCAAGTTCCCCTTAAAATGAATGCAAGGCGTACCGTCTGTGATGTATGCTGGCAGCGAGGAATTAATCATACTGGGCCAAGAAGTTGTGCTGGTGGAGAAGAACATATAGCTAATTATTTATAACCATGGAAACTGATCTTAGACACCACAGATATTCTGACAGCTGCTGCAGAGTCTTTCTGTTAAAAAAAAAAAAGAAAAAAGGGTCTTCTATGGAATGTTGCTGTTAAATACGAAAACTCAGGCACCAACATTAGGTTTCCAGTTAGCTTTAGAATAGACAAGTAGTTAGCATGAAACAATTGAATTAGGGATGGGAATGAGAAGTCTCTGGCAGTTGGGAACTGTACATTTAGCGTAATTTTTTTGGTCTATTTTGTTACTTTTTTTTTTTTAACACAGTGCTCAAGATGGGAGAAAGAAGTAAAGTGAGGGGGGAGGGAGACTGCAAGAATTACATTGTGCTAATTCACTCCTTGGCGGTAATTTAAAGTGATGATATTTGCCTTTCAGGCTTTAGATGAAAAGCTTGTAGCAGCTAATACCTGGATATGTAATTCATCTTCTATTTTATCTTTTAAACTGTCAGAAACCAGGTCAGATTTTGAAGTGTTGTATGTTCCCTGTACCCCCTCCCTGAAAACTGAACCAACCAAACCCCCACTCAGTCAGAGCCTTTATTTTCTTCACCTGCATCCAAACGCTTTTCCCCCTGGCTTTTCCCTTTGAGCATGAAGACCTTGCAAGCAGCACAGGTGGTTTCTCAAACACGTTTCACAGTTCCCTCTCTCCGTTTAGCACAAATGAAAAAAACTAGTAGGTTTTGTTCTTGTACGCGCCTTGTAAAAGATTTCTTTCTGCGTTCAACTTAAGCCTTGACTGAGGCAAAATGAAGGACTGGTTTTCTGCACTTCAGTCTCACCCAGGAATGTCCCTATATATCTACGGCTAAATGAAAGACTAGTTACCACTAAATAAAAGGCCAGACAACAGTTCTTGCTTTAAGGCTGAGTGGTGTTGACTGGCTTATGTTAACACTGCTTAGAGCTTTCTCCCGGGATAGCAGACTCTAGAGAGCTCTTTGGTGCATTTCAAAACAGATCTAAAATTGAACTACCAATGAAGCAATGCAAATAGTCAAAGGTCTGGTACTCAGATTTGCTCCTTGGCTGCCTTTTTATTTAGTGGTACGAGCATACCTTAGGAGTCTGTGAGCCCTTGTTAGAGTGTGTATGACCTACAGACCCTAAAGGGGATCCTATGCTTCCATTATAGCATTGCCTGAGTGGCAGGAAGAGTTGGACCTGTCATTTGTCCAAAATTAGAACACAAGGGGGAAGTGTTAATGAGCTGTGCAAGGATAAATAATGCTTGCCAAAAGGATGGTTTTGTAATACTAGCGGTGGAATTAAGTACTTTGAAAGGTCTGAAAATGAAAAAAAAAATTTTTTTCAAAATGTATGTTGAGTGAAACCAAACCTTTTCCTGACATGATGATAGCTGTGTGGGAATCTCTACATCATCACTCAGCTGTGAGCAGCCTACACTGTGACTCACAGGTGCCCAGGATGATGGGCCATTGAAAATTGCTTGGAAAATGGATAAAAAGGTGTCCTTGATGCTAATCAGTGTGCCCTGTATATACGATCCTGGAAACCAAACCACCATGGCTGAAACAGCCTTATAATCCAAGCTACATGAGGCATATTGAACCATTTTGTTCTTCACAGAAAGCAGAATTTTGGGGATTGTTAGGTCCTGGATAAGGGAACATTTGGTACAGTGCATGATTCGTATTAACTTTGTTACCATCTGAGTCTTTATGAGTCATGCTATTCATCCCCGATGACTAAGCAGCATATTTTTGAGATTTTCTTCTTTAATTTATAAATACAGTGTATAAATATTAATATGCTGAAGAGAAAGTTAAAAACTAACTACTGATGCCTAAAATGTCCTGTGTGAGGGAAAGATACCCGACTCTGGAAATTCCTTTATGAAACAAAGACTCACAAAGATCACCTATATGAGAAAAACAAAAAGCAGAAAAGTATATATTGCTCCCTGGGCAAAATCTTCAAATGGAACTGGATACTTTTTGACAGATACATGTGCTAGTGCATCTGTGCATTACTTTGGCTCGACATGGAAATGACTGGATGACTTTCTATGGCTGCTGGTGTTCTGCAGCTCAGCTAGACCATCTTAATTGGGCCCTTCTGTCTTTAAAATCTAGAAGGAAAATCTTGTTCTCATTAAGCCGTGAAAAGTTACTGGCAGTCTCAGTATAACTGGGACTGTGCCATATGAATTGGTGATAACATATACGTGAATATTGTATAAATGTACTGTTTTGATGGGAGATGTTCTTTATTACATGCTAGAGGTTTAAAATTTTTAACCTTCACAGGTTTCTTTTCTGGAAAGTCTTGTAAATGTTTCTGGTACATTTACTTCCTAAGAATGCTGAAGAGGCTTCGTTGTTTTTCTCAAAAGACAGAAAACACAGCATTAACTTGCTGTGGTTTTGGAGAATATTCTTCGTATTGAAGTTTTCTCTATAATGCTAAGTTCTAGAGGCGAAGCAAGAAACTGCATGAGAGAAAAGCCTGCATGAGTACCTGCAGGAGGAAGCGAAATACAATACAAAGGAGGAAATGCAAACCGTACTACAAACATATGACACCCCTTAAAATGTTGTTCTTACAATTTACGCTGGAGAAAAGGCTGTTGATGTAAAGAATTTGAGTGTCAGAAATAAGAGTGTTTTAAAGAATATCTTTTGCAAGTGTTGGCATTGTCGACTTTGATCATTGTGAAGCTTTATATGTGTTTGGACTGCAGTATGTTAGCATGACCCTTTATGGCTTGTAGATCCTATCTGAATCAGAAACCACTTCAGGAGACAGAGTTGATGTGTCTGAGGGCAAAAAATTGAAGGCTGTTGATAGTAATATTTATTGCTGAGCTTACTGCAGCTAGCATTTTATAAACTGCTTTATAAGTAGCTGATTTTGAACGTCTTCTGGAATAGTACAGCCGGAGTATATTTAGTTCCTTCTGTAGGCTTCAGCAATGTCTGTGTGTAGTGAGAAGACACAGAAATCTATGAAAAAAACGTATAGAGGCTATTGAGGGGATGAGTGCCTTCTAAGGGGGAGAGAAAAGAAACCACTAAGCGGAGGGAGGCTTTGGAAGAGCTCTCTGTATGATTAAGAGATGTCTTGTGCTGTTTCATGTACTTTTTGTGTCATGCGTTATAAACTGAAGTCATCTTTCTGCATACATGGCAGACGCTGGCTGTGCCTCCACCACTTCTGTCCCACCAGGGTGCTTCAAACACATGCTAAATAGAATGAGAATTTGCCGGTTCAAGGTTGATGAAATTGCAGCTGATTTAAGGAGTATTGTTTCTTCATAAATCTACCTCAAACCTACCTCCCTACTCCCTGGAAGAGGTGGAGGAAGAAGCCTGTTACCCTGTAAAATGCAGATTAAAATCAGTAACATTCAGAAAAGAACTGGGATGATCAAATAACCAGCTTCAGTAGCAGGGGTGCCTGCCACTCTCTTCACCATGATTTATCGATTCCTCTGCACTTTACCAAAGTAATTAATTGAGAGAGAAGTTTATAAATAAAAGAATGAATTTCTGGGCTAAGGCATCATTGTGGCACAATGTGAACAACTAGGTCTTGAGTTACTGGGAGTGGTTAGTGCCTGGCATTTAATTTGTTATGCCTGTTCTACTGCTAATTAAACAGCTAATGGACTGGCTGGTATTTGGGCATGGTCACATTAAACAGTGAGACTTAGCCCTACAAGGCAGTAAGGTTCCCATGTTGTTTGTGGTTTAGCAAAAAAAAAGAGGTGTTAATGCAGAAGGCTGGGTTTGGGTTTGGTTTATGCTATTCCTGCAGGTCAGGTATGTGCTTGGTAATACAGTATCATCACCTACTTTTACACCTTTTTCATTCATCAACTTTTGTAGCAGATCAAATTTACCTAGGTCTTTGTAGCGGCTTTTCAATTGTGAGGTTTGAAAGCATCACTGCTACATCAAAGAGATCCTGCGAGATGCCCAGGATCCTTATTTTAAGGATTTCTTATTTGGGTGCTTGGAGGTAAGAGACATACCAGTCACTACACCACCAGTAAAAGCAGAGGGTATTTGTTGGGGTCATCCTGTCCAAGTAGGCAGTCAGACTGGATGATACCCTTCCTTCATTTTTTGGCATATTATTTGACATAATAATCATATATATGCATGAGAAAAGTTTGAAATTTTGTGAGAGCATGAATATTTATCAGGTCATAGAGGGATCCATGGCCAAGCTCCAGCTCACTAAATGCTAGCTGAGTAAGATGCTGCATTGCAATGGCCTCTGCTTCTGTGGGCTGCCAAGGAGAGCCAGCAGCTGGTTGCAGGCGGGCATGAGCAGGGAAGACTGATAACGACTTACCAGTTAGCACTGAATAACCAAGGTTCGATGGAATCCACTGGCCCGGCCAGGAAGAAGGTGTTTTGTTGCATGGCATCAGGAAGGGAATTGCCACCAGTCTGGCATCAAATTAATTCCTGCTATGTCTTGAGGCACTAATTCTATAGAGGGGTCTGATTACCTAATAGTTTCAAATCAGAATGGGTATGTGAGCCTGTGTATATATTAAGCAGTGAGGAGGCACCTCCTTGTACTACTACTTGTGGTAATGCCTGCAAGGGGGCAGGGCCAGGGGGGTCCTAGGAGAATGCTTGAACTGCTCTGAGGCATGGCAAAGGAATGACAAAAGCACTCAAACAGCTGGAAATGATTAAAAGAGGAATAGTTACCTTCTCCTGCGTGATATATTGCCAAGTGGTTTCTAGATGAGCTAATAACATTGCAGACTAATTAGAGGATGTCCCTTACATCTTGTCTGTCTTACTGGGTGGACAAGATAATAGTGTAAGTTTGTGCTGTAGGGCTGGTGGAAAGGGTGGAAAATAATTCACGCATTTCATCAACTGTTGGAGCTAAAGCCAGTGATCAAAAATTGCAGTGTTAACATAGCAGATGGCATGACTTCTTAAAAGCCCATTTGATGTGTTTTTGGCACTACTACGTTTCTAGTTGAGAAATTTTTGAAGCTCTTGAAGCGTTAGAGCTGTCAGCTGGACTAAATGACTGTTTAATATTTTTACAGAATAGTGCTTTATCACAGAGATGCCTTTTCCTCCCTCTTCTTAATGGTAAGCAATTTGTGTTTCTGTAATAGTTTGCTCATATTCCATGCTATTTCATAATTTTCCTCTTCGGGTTTTGGTGATATCCTCTGAGTCACGGGCTGAGGATTTGCCGTTTAAAAATGGTCCTTCCCACACTGTTAATAGAGGTTGTCAGTGAAATTACTACATTGACTTGAAGAAGTATTTGTACCCTGGTCATATTGGCTTGAAGAAAACAAAAGCCCTTACATTTCAACCATTGTTTACGGCTGTATAAAATAATTCTTGTAATACATAGAATTTAAAAAGTGTTACTGAAAATCAGACCGTTATTTTCAATATGTTGAATAGATTGGTCAATGACTCAGCAAGGGTTGCTTAATCTCAAATTTCAGAAATTGTAAGAAATTAAGGCAAACCAGATTTTTTTAGTGAACAATATTGATTCTTATTCATGGGGAAACTTTTTTAAAATAATTCAAGGGAATGTTCACAATCAGATCATGTATGTTCTGGAAAACAAGCCCAATACCTATAGCTTTCAAGAATAAAATTTAAAAGAAGAATTAGCAAATAGGACATACTCTGTATGTCAGACTATTTTATTAGGGCCTTAAATTTTGAACCAATTAGGAACTTTGAAGTAAGGATCCAAGATTTGAACCAAATGAGAATTCTCTCCAGCACCATCTACATAAACATCAACTCACACATGGATGAAACGAATAGAAATTTTATCAAGCCTTTAAAATGTTTTAATCTGGTAAGTGTTAGCAGCTGAGACATATTACAGCAGTGAAACCCATATAAATAAGTTGATGATGGTCTGTCAGAGATGTTTCATGAATTTTCTGCATAACTGAATTTTCAATGAAAAATATGACCAATTTATTTTTATAATTTAAAAAATAATTTTTTCTTAATTTTGAAGGAAAAAAAACCCAACCCAACCCAAAAAACCCCCAACCTTTTCTACCAGTAACAGCAAACTAAATATTTAACTTTGTATTAGATCACTTGAATAGAAATAGCTCAGTTTGCTTCATTAATTCAGAAGAGTTTGTCTTGGATCACTTCAACATTAAGCTAAATCTTCCTGTGTTGCTGCAGCATACTATGGGAGTTGTATTTCAGATACTTTTCTTCCCAGATATGCAAAGCTCCTCCACAGATCTCCCATAAACATAAAAATATCCAGTCTGACCAATTCTGCCAAATAGAAATCCCATGGTTTTCATCTGTATTACTACAGATCAGGTTTTAAATCCAGTTCAAAAAAAACAGGTCTGCAGGTTCACCAATTTTTAATGTTCCCTGAGAAACCCAGGGGAACACCTGCTAAAAGCCAAATACTAGAATTTCTTTGATAAAAATGAAAACTGGTATTAGCACTTGTTTTTTTTTCCAATTACACTAAAGAATAAAGGAACTGTGGTTAGGCCTACAGCCAGAAAAGCCCTTAAACACATGTTCAAATACATGAATAGTCTCATCAAAGTCAAAACATTACATTTTTATCCTCAAAATATGTGGGCTTTTATAATTGGCAGTTGCAGAACAGACTGATGAATTAGGAGCAGATTTAGAATTTAATAAAAATTCCTACTTCCCATATTCAAATGAATAGGAATTTGTTAGAATTTCATACAGTCTGAAAAGTTTGGCCAGAACCTCCATGGGTGAGACATCTCTGTTGAAATTAAAGCAGAAAACCTGGTCCAGCTCTGTTTATGTAAATATCTAGACAGCTGTCCTGTCTGGGTTTGTCTTGGTTTTGTGTTTTGTTTGGTTTTTTTTTAGCTCCTTGCTTCTGTCTTTTAACAGAATAGCTGTATAATGTGTCTGTTCAGTTTTGAATCTACAGTCTCAAGGATGTGATTAACAAATTGCATTTCTAAGCCTTCTTTGAATCTATGATTTAAACCATTTTTTGCCTCTTTGGTCCCGTCAGGCCACCTTTAGTAACTGACATTCTGAATTGTCACTCAGCTGTCCACAAAGGATGTCCTACATACTGGCAACATCTCCCTTCTGACAGGTTTTTCTGGTTAGACCTTGGTGTAGTTGAAGTCTCCAGGCTTCCAAAACAGGATCAAGCCCTTTATAAATGCAATTATCCTTGTCCTGAGTAACTGTGATTTGAAATACGATCTCACACACGTTGGGTGAATGATGTAACCAGTAGGCTACTGGTAATTCTGGGGTGTTTCTCCATCTTTTTTTCTTTCCTTAGCTATTCAGATAGGCTACGTAAATTGATGTGGGGGTCTAAGCAACTGAGCTATATGTACACCTAACTTCAGGAAAGTCCTCGTAGTGTAGAGTAGCAAGCCTGCCTGTCACATGGCATGTTAGGCTCTCCATGCCACCCATTTTCTGTGTCCTTCCCTGCTGGATAGGCCAGGCAGGCTCCCAGCTCCATCCTGACACTACTTTTCATTATGGGAGCTGTCTTACCTTGCAATTTGTAGATGGATTGGGCACACATTTTAGAGCTGAGGGTACTCGAGGTAACGGCATGCTTGTAATAACAGGTTTTGCATGCCCAGATAAAGAGCAAAGTTATGATTATGGCAGTAGATGGTCAAAGCTTTGTAACTGGGTACCTCAAATTTTAAATTAAGTAATCTGGATTTCAAAAATTCATGAGTCAACTTCTGCTGACTTTCCTATTTCAAGTTCAGTTCTAAGTAAGGAAAGGTGTTGTGGTTCTGCAAGTTTTTGATACAGAAAGGTATGTAAGACCTGTTACTGCTTTTATTAAAAGGAATCGTCAGAGCTTTCTTCCCTTTCCAGTTTCGGTGAGGCCTGTTTCTCCTGCAGCTTCCTTCCCTCTCTCTCCTGCCGCCACCTTCTAGAAGCTTCAAGATGCCCAACCTCATGGCTGCCCTTAGTCCCCCAAGGTGAGCTGGGGACTTCTCTCTTCTCCTTTCCAAATTTTGTTATTGACTGCCAGTTTCTCTTTTCTCTTAGATGCTGCTGTTTGAAAAAAATCCCGACTTAGCAGGCCTTCTCTGACAGTCTCCACGCTGGGGCTGGACACTTACACATATCCTAAAATGAACTGCATGGTCTCACCAGCGGGACGATCAAGGCCTCTCGCTTGTGTGTGCCTGCTCTTACCTCAGCATATAGAAAGGTGACCTGGAAAGGCTTGACCCACAGCGCCAAAGTTGTTGCTTGTTAATGCTGTGAAGCACTTCAGCTTTAAAGACAGACATTTCAGTTAACAACAACGGCAGCAAAAAATTAGGAAAAAGGCCATGGAGGTAGAACTGCTGAATGGAATTAGTATTGTTAAAATCCTATTACGACTGCTACTGAAAAGCAGTTCCAAGTTATCAAATGCGGTTGATATGCTCTAGGAGTAGGCTCAAGTTGGTCAATTTAGATTTGGAGGATTTTAAGACTCTGCTTTGAAGAAGGGAAAAAAAAAAATCCATGGTTGGGAAAACTTGGAAGGATTTAACACGCTTAGAAACCTGGCGACTCTCCCACTCCAATCAGAAGCCATGCTCTCAATGAAACGATCAAAAGATGATGCCAGCTTGTGTACACATTATCTGTCACTACACTGCAAGAGTGCTCAGGGTCTTTGTTTTTTAGGCTTCGGTGTGAAGAAAACAATTGGGTAGTAGAGGGGCATGCCAAAGGGTTTAGGATTCATTTTTCAGCGTGAGCCAGGTTCAATATTCTGTAGCCTGCCTTACACTCAGGCACTCATCTTTCAAGATTATAGATCATTTCATATTATCAATTTCCTTGCCTTTGATATTGAAAGGAAAAAAAGGCTCTTGTGTGAGCTTTAACGGCATCTTCTAATGGTACTTCAAACCGACTCATTCCAGTAGATGTCACTGTGGGCCCCTGAGTTACAGCCATCCCTTTTGTGGCTGCTCTTTGCTTTGGTGTCATACATACACCTGCTATCAGCAAGGCTCAAACATCTTTGTAATGATGGTTCTGAATTACAGCTGTCTCGCCGTTGCTAATTTCAGCTCTTTACTGAGCAACATGAGGACAGATACCTGCCAGTTCGTCTCTTGATCTCGGCAAAAAGCATGAAGCCTGGAGGCAAGTGTAGTTGTGATCGGCAGTGCCAGAATGCACGAGGATGAGCATCCCTGTGCAACGCGGGAGATGGGCACAGACTGTCGTCAGCAGGGTTATGAGCAGTCCTGAGTGAATGCATATGGCCTTAGTGCTACAGCAGACAAGCAAGTTTTACTCAATGTAGTAGCAGAGCCTGGGCGCGCAAATACAGAACTTAAAAAAACAACCAACCAAACAAAAAAACCCCCACAAACACCAACCCTCAAGAGTTTTCTAAATATCTTGTTTCCAGGGATCTTGAAATGAATTTTTTATTTGATTGTTTTACACTGAGGATTTTCCTCGGACTTTGCACAGGAATACTGGACGCAGAATAAACTTGGCAGTATTTTGTAGGCTTTGAGCTTCCCTAAATAAGATAAGAATTCATAACCTGTGAGGGAAGACAAAAGAGTAGACAAGGAACAAGGATAGAGCTGAAAGTAACACAGTGGACAAGGCTGTAGAGGAGGAGGAGGAAATAGATGTAAAGAAGCCCTGATGAAGTAAGAGAGCAAGGGATGCAAAAATATACTAATACTGGAAATGCTAAATACTGCTTTGCCTCTTACTTTTTAAAATTCGGGACCAGTCAGCAAGGTGTTTCTAATTCACCTTTCAGCTGATCTCTTCACAGTTGTATTTTTCATGGCCTTTGCCTCTGTTGCAAAGGCACCAGTGAGAGACTTGGGTGGGCTGGCAGCAGTCTTACCAGTTCTCCTCCCATCTTGCCCCCAACTCTGTTAATCCAGAATGTTTCCAGCATCAGGACTGTATTCAGATCAGATCTGCTCTCAAAGAGGGGTTTCATTTTGGTAAGTGAGGAAACTTGGCATGGTCCATGCAAGACATTTCTGTTTACGGTGAAAACAGATCAAGAGAAAAACTGGAAAGTTCTCATTCTTACTTTGATAGCTTAGTTCTGATAATTTCCCATATTTCCAGATGTGTGGCTTATATTGTCATGAGTGTGGTATCCCTCCACAGCATTGTTTTCTTTTAATTATATTCATTTCAGATTGCAAGATGAGGAAACATGCATTATTAGAAAGGGAAATCCTCTTCTTGGAAATGATAGATAAGAAAAAGCAAAGGAATTATCCAACTATTTGTTATCCCTGTGCTTCTGAGCCTACAGATGACTCTCCAGGAGTTTCAGAATGTGACTTTTACAAGGCTTGAGCCAATATTCAGTCCCTTGTCAGAACTCTCCACTCTTCCTTTGTAAATTTCTGTAATAGCCTGATTTTTCCCCACTCCTGGTGCTAATGCAGAAGTGAGAGAGCTCTGCCTGGCCCAAGGAGAAGCTGTGGCCTTTGATGGACTCTTCAGCTATGAACTTTTTCATTTGTTGGTCCCCAAAGTGATGCTCTCAAAGGAGGCTTTATTACTCACATGAACTCCGAGGAGAAGGCACTTATTTGAAGGAATGAGTTTGAAGGTTTAAGGTGAAGAACTTTGGTCCAAATGTGGTAACTTTACAATAAGTAAGTAGACCCAGATGAGCTTGTTACAACAACTCAAGAAACTAGACCCAGAGTGAAGCAGAAGTTGTGTTACTTTAACACACCCTTTGTTGCAGATCTGCCCCTGGGGCATGAGAGAAAAACGTCTGGGAGGCTAATGACAGTATTTTCAGCCTCTCAGGGCAGCATGTATTTTCACCTTCTGGAGGTTTAGAACACTGAAAAGACAAGCAGCAACAAGATAAACACTCTTACAAGTCAGTGACACAGGAAATCACGTATTGTGTATTTCTCCAGATGTTCTCACAACTGGCTATCCAGTCCTTGCACCTAATTGTTAAGATATCATAAAAAATAATGAACATTGAGATTTACAATTGTTCAGCTAGACACAGGTTGCATACTTGCACATTTAACTACAGATGGTTTCAGAAATTACCTAAGTTTTTGCATACAGAGGTATGGTTGCTTTTGTAGCTTTTTCTAGGAGTGTATTGAGATTTTTCTATGAGGTAGAAATTGGTAGATTATATAGCTAGCGAGTTTTTGCAGCTACATTCTGGCTTTCTGTGGCACATGCCCGGAAGAGAATTGTCTCTGCTGGGAAAACTTCTTGCTTCACTCGAGCCTTCCTGGTAGAGGGATGTGCAAAGACAGGTACAGGTTGTGTTTGCATGTATGGCTGTCCTCCAGGTATGAAAATCCTTAATGACCTCAAAAGGAATGGCTGGAGTTAAAGCTGTCTGGCAGCAGGATTTATGTGCGCACAGACTGCAGCTGGAATTGACTCAAGAAGGTGAAATGATTTCCTGATTTGTCTTCCTCTGTTCCTCTGTCATGCAGTCCCATCAAGCTGCGGTCTCACAACAGCCTTAGCTGAGTCTGAAGAAATCCCTGAAAGCACAGTGTAAGTTGTGAGTTCATTATGCCATAAAGATCTATAAAGGTTCAACTTCACTTTTAGCATTCCCAGTGACCAATTTGGTGTCAGCTCTTCCTTGAAATTCATAGCCTTTAGTGACTTTTTATGATCATTATCACTAAGAGCATGAGGAAAGAAGGCTTGTTGTTTCATCCGTAGCAGTATGAGGCACAGGATGCTCTTAAAGTTTTCTTTTACCTTTTTAAAACATTCACAAATTTGATTTCCCTCCCCCGCAACTACCTCTGAGAAAGAAAGAATCAGACTTTTGAAATCTCTGGCCTGCTTCTGCACCCTCTAACTCTCAGCCACTTAATGACTGCAGTAACATACTGACTATTACACCAGATTCTCAGCTGATCTAAATCAGCAAAGCTGCAGTGGCTTTAATGGAGATAGGACATTTTGTAGCAGCTAGAGATGGGACTCAGAGTATTACCTAGACCAGACTTCTATCTTAATTGTCTAATTTATGCCGTTGCAAGTATGCTATGTGCAAGGTGTCTGAGTTAACAATGAAGAAGCCATCATAACACTTGAATTTCCTGATTTTTGAGTGCTTGATTTCTCGACCGTGATGTTGCTTTAATGTTTTTCCAATACTACCAGTCTCATCTAGCTGTTTTATAGCTCCCACTCCTAGGACCTCAGAACTGTATCGTGCCTTGTGCCATTGCTGGACTTAGCTTGCTCTAGAAGAGATCAGGACTCCCGCAGGATGCCAGATTTTCATTTTGAAAAACACTGAGCTATGCTGATTTAGACAGTGCAATTCTAGGCACTTCCCTCATGCACTTTGTCATAGAAAGCTTATGCCAGAGGTTCTCAAACAGAAAGCCCTTGAGTAAAGCTATAATCCTAGCTTGGAGCAAGAGGCAATAGACCTGTCAGTAACACAGTGGCACGGGAAATGCTGCTGTAATTAAAGTTCACTCAGCTTTTCCTTTATAAATCTCTGTAAGAGAGGCTTTGTATGCTAGTGCAGCCATTTTAATTTATGTTGTTTTGAAACTAGGTAATCAGATTGTCAACTTTAGTGTGATCATTTCTCCATAAACGTATTTTGCAAAAGTATGCTTAAAACCATCAAAATGGATTCTTCTGTGTAGTGCTGTAAAAATAACAAGAGTGATTTTTAAACCTGCCAGCCCAAGTTGTTTGGGAAGCCTCTAAGCTCAGGTGCAAGAGTGTGGAGACTGCACACAATGGTAAAAAATGGGTAATACTTAATTTCCTTCAGGTGAGCAAGATTTTGCCTAAAGTTTTGCAGACCATTTGTTCCATAGCTCATAAGCTTTTTTAAAAAAATACATTTACTGGTTATTATTTTGCAAAATGCATAAAAGATCTTTATTTTTGAGGTTATAAACAATATGGTTTGGGTTTGGTTTCTATTAAAAACTATTCTATAAATACTGGATTTTAAATAGCTGTTGGTACATGGACTGGCCTAAGATCCCACTGAAGTCAGATACTGGGTGGAATTAAATGTAAAGCTTTTAAACTTTTGAATCTCAGTATTATTTTTCTTTTTTTTTCCAGATTAGAGGAAAAAACTCAAAGCATCTGTACTGTGCCTTCATGTGAATGTTTGTTTGCTTGAATGATTTCTATAATAAAAACCCAGAGAGAAATGAAAATGTCTTCAGTCTACAGCAGCAGAAATGGCAAAATTTGCCACACATGTCATTAAAAATGAGTAGTTCTTCTGGCTGTAGGGTTGACCTACTGAATTATGGTATAAAGACTTTGCAGCCTCTCAGAATTTCACCTCTGAGAAGAAGTAGAGGAAGTATTACTCATTTTTTCTGTTTTGTTTTGTTTTGTTTTTCCCCTCTGCTTAATACAGTCTGAGGTTGTCCTACCTATTTTTAGGTAACATTGGTTAACTCATTCTGAATTATTATCAAGTTCATATTTATATCCAGAAAAAGCTGGAGTTTCAAGCTAATGGGAAGCACACAATGCTATTTTAAAAGTTGAAATGGTTTCTTGAGAATGAAATGAATGTTAGGTAGTTTGCTGCAAGCTGCTTGGATCAGACTTAGTTAGCAAAAGTTAGCTATACTGGTACAGCTTTTCTGGCAAGCCCTCCTCATGCAGGTGGAAATACATGGAGGTTTTTTTTGATAATACATGCCTGGATGAAGTGAGCTATTGTGGAAGAAAGTATTTTAAAATATTTTCATAACTACAACTATACTAACTTTAGCCAGTATTAAAATTTTATTAAAAACTCCCACCCTTCTCCTGACATGGTATTGTCTGGAGGGAAAGTGTTAACAAATGTGCTTCCTTGGTACCATATTTATTAACAGCAGACCTGTGATCTGCTATATGGTCTGGAACAACAAGTTACATACAAGTCAGGTGGGTGCACTGGAAATAAGCCATTTTATTTCCAAGTCAGGTAACCCTTCTAACCCCCTCTCCACACTCTATCTCCAGATTTCAGTCCTTTTTCAACCTCTAGATCAATTTTTAGTTGAAGGTCATTTTGCAAAGGAAAAATGGAAGCATGTAAAGTTACCTATCTGAGTTCTCCCCCCCACCCCCTTATTTCACCAAATGTATTTGTTCAATTTGACTGCTTTGAAAAGCTGCCCACTCTCGAAATGATAGTCTTTGGTGAATGCATGGTTGGGCAAAACACGATTCAGGTTTAGCTGCAAACACCTTCCAGGTGTAACTTTTGGGTATAGGGCTCTGCAGTTATTTCAAATCAAGCAAAGAAGTTCTGATTAACTTGTACAGCGATCAACACAGTAGAGACCAGATTCCTGACTTAGGTTATTTCGTTTCAGTGAAAAAGGCTTGTTTGAACGTCAAGCATTTTCTGCAAAGTTTACAACTTGGACATTGTAGCATAGTGCCCATACAGAACAAGGAAATAACCACGACGTGTATGTGACCCTGCAACATACACTTTGGGGAGTATTATTACGACCTGGTATCTGTAAACTCATGGGTAGTCAATTGGTCCTTATTCAGCTCTGCAGGAAGTAGGAACAAGTAAAAATCCCTGTTCTTCCTTATTCAGATTTTGATTCCAGAGAAAATGAAATGGGAAACAGATGCTTGTTTGATACCTTCTGCTGGAACGAAGGGACAGGAGTGGATGGAAGGCAAAAAAAGCTACCAATCAAACAGATGGAAGAAAGGGAAACTATGGATTTTTATCCTCTTTCAGTACCTCTCTCGTAAGTATAACCACTACTCTTTTTGAAGGTAACTATCGCTTACTAACCAGTGGGGGTAGCACTGCTTGTCAAAATGAGAAAACAAAGAATTCTTCCTTTACCTGCAAAGTTAACTTTGATCTAAGTGGATTAGCAAGAGCTCACCCCAGTACCTCCTCTGGTGGATCTGAGCATGGGGTATCCTTGCATAAAAGCATGTTGACAATGTGGGTGAAATATTGGCAAAATCATTTTTACTACTCAACCACCTGCAGATTTTTTACATCCTACCTTAGTCCTGTGCCAGTGTGTAGGGACCTCAAGGGAGGCCCTGTTCTCCACGTCACTTTGTCCTCTGATTCCTTGCTCCTTCAGTGTGGCTTTGACTTTGCGTAGAGTGAACTGGTGGTTTAAATTTTGGTGTGTTGACCATGGTAATCAGACCTTGGACCTGCACATACAACAACTAGCATGAAATAAAATTCTGGTGTACAAGAGACAATGTTGAAGCTTTCACATGTCAAGATCTGCAAGACGGTCTAGAAACTCAATGCCCTGTTCAGCTTGTTAAATAGCATCACATTACTAGCACTTAAGCTACTCATGAGGTAAGATCATACTTTTTTTCCCTTAGCAGTCAAGACTTTTTTAAATGATAGTAATACAAACAGGCAGAATTTGTTGGTTTTAACAACAGATGTGTAATCTAGAAGAGACTTTAACTTCTTGTGTGTTCTCTCATGACACATCTTATTGCTGAAACCATATGAATTATTCTGAAATAAGTAGTAATGTTCTATATTTTCTCTTTGCAAGTTTTCCTAAGATTTTCATCACCCTTATTAAGAATATATAGACCATAAGTGACCTTGTAGGTGAACAATATTACCACTACTTTCTGCTACTACTATATATTGTGTTTTCCTTCAAGAGTTTATATAAATAAATCAATTTAACAGACTAAGTAAATAAAAGGTTTGTTTATTACCATTAACTCTATAAAAGCTCTCACTGAATTTTATGATGACCTTGGTACTTGTTAAGTCTAGTTGTTGAAACATAGACATGAAAATGAATTCCTTGGTAATGACAGATTTTAATCACAGAGTCTTCATAAACACTTGGTTTGCTTTTAATTTTAAAGTAGTTGAAGCATCAGCAAATTGAGGTTCTGCATTGTATTACTCTTCCATCACCTAAGATTCAACATATATTAATAGAACGTATGGTTAAAAGCTACTTACTGCTTCTTTGAAATGGTCAAAGTGCCGGAGTTAAACTATAATTGCCCAGAAATTTAGGTGAAGGAAGGAATTATCCTGTAATGAAGGGAAGGGGTGCAGTGAGTGACCTGCTGCCTACTCACAAAAAGAATAGCAGGGAAAGGGTTTGCCCTCCCTATAAGCAGTCTGGTTGAGATCATGGTTGATATCCTTTCTACTGTGCCATGTTAAATGATTCATGGTCTCTCCTCCAGTTGCCAGTGACGGTCGCAATCATAAAGCAAGAGCTACACTGACATTAAAGAACGATTACAGTCTTTATCTTTCTGTGGGTTAAAGAAGAGTTGATGCAAAAGTTCACAGGGAGCTGGGTGGTTTGAAGAGCTGGTAATGGAACACAGGCTGGTCCTCAGCCGAGCTGCAGCATCTCCATGTTGCTCTGAGTCAACACCAGGCACAGAAATGACAGGAATAGGGCAGGGAAAGAAGGGGAATCATCAGAGGTTTTTCGAAGCTCTGAAAGGTCCTGAGTTAATAGTTCAGCTGGAGAAACAGGCTTTTTACAACTAAAGGGATGAACCTGAGGTTTTAGAAAATACCTTATAAAATATAGTATGTATGTTTCATTTATTGATAGTGTCTATACTCCTAAGGAATTACTATATGTGGATTTTTTTTACTCTCTCTTGATAAAATTGACTAAAATAAGGTGCTAAAAATGAACTCTTGGGGATAGGTATGAAAGAAGAAATTACACTTTGTTTGTGACTGAGGGATGAGGCTGCGTGCAAGGCTGATCCAACAGAGGTTTTTCATTGCATTTTGTTGCAAGTAGGGATGTTCCACAGCATGGCTCTGATGTTTCCTGGGCAAGTACTTTATTTTACTACAGCAAGTGTATTATTGTCTATCATGCCTCTTATTTTTTGTCATAAAGGTCAATATTTCCCCCATTGGAAATCACATACCACCTCTGTGATTGTTGTGGCTTTATGAAAGTGCAATGTTAAAGTAACACCTGCGCTGTTAGAGACTGTCTTGGCAGCTGTAAGTTCGGGACAGTCTGTAAGGAAAAAAAGTAATTCCATTGTCTCCATGTAACTGTTCCAATTTCCTTCGATACCAGTGGGAATCTTTACCCTTTTTTGATGCCCAAGAGAAAAAAAACAGCTGCCGCTGGACGTTCAGTAGCATGTGAAACCGCTAATTTTGAAATCCTGCAATCCACTCATTAAAAAGCGCAATTTTAAAGGAAGGAAAAACAATAATTATTTTGTTTGAGTGGTTTTAGAGTTTTCAGTCTGAACATTTTCTTTAAAGAGTCTTTGAAATTTTAGTCAGAAAAGAGCTGATGCAATTAGTAGGGATATTATTTGAAAACGCATTTATGTGTCAAATCATATTTAGCAGAATTTGAATGAAACAAGTTCAAGTTTCGTGGTGTATCCTGCGGTGCTCTTCAAAAAATATTAACCACCTTTATGCTGTCTAAGTGCAAATTATTATGCCAGAGTATATTATTATACTGCACTGCTCCTGTAGCTATAACAGTACTCAGTGTACTGTAAATGATCGGGAAAATACTTCTTTACACAATAAGAATTGCACTATGGTTTTAATTAAGTGATCCATTTCAGCAGAATATGGATTTCAACTGGGTAATAGTCCCTATCAGCAAGATACATGCTAATTCATAGGCGGGAAATTATAGAAAATAAGCATCCAGGCAAAGTGGTAAACCATTAGCTAGTCGCAATGCTCAGTGTCACTGACATTATTGCTATTGTATCTAACAATTCACGTAGAAATAAGAACATAATAAGTAAGAGACGACGGTGGCAGGCGGACCCCACATTGGAGTAGAGGACTTGTAACAGCTTTGAGAGTATAAAAAAGATCCCTTTTGATTTCGCCTCGAATCACGTACCTTTTACTCCTGAGGCAGCCTGATACCACTCCCTTGTACAATTCTACCAAATTCTGGTAGTCCTGATCCTCGCAAAACATCCGAGATCAGTACAAATGTCCAAACAAGCCATATAGATTGCTCCTTGCCTTCCTGGTTAGAATGGTAGCGTGTCTACCAAAGAGTGATTATAATGGAGCAACAAACCAAGACACCAGCTTGGGAGAATGCAGTCAGGGTGGAGACAGAAAGAAACGGAGCAGTGTTACGGAAGCAAGAAAGAAAAATCGCGTCGCAGACGTCCCGCACGCGTTAGCATCACGGGAGGCCGTTCGACCATGGAGCCGGGCCTTCAAGAAGTCTAGCTACGAAGATAACTAGGCGTTTCACTTCAGCATCACACTCCGAAGACAGGGCCGTTCCCTGCATACCTGCAAACTACCTTCTTTTTAACTGTTTGTGGTATGAGACCGCCCAGCCGCCGCTCTCCCGCCGGCAGCGCAGGGCACCGGCGAAGGGCCGCCCCCCTCCCCCCCGCCGCCACCTCACAGGTGCCCAGCGCGCCGCCGGCCTCACTGACACCGCCTTAGGCGAGGCTATTGCACCGGCAGCTGGGGGGGCTTGGTGGGTGCGTGTGAAAGATAGCTGGCTAGTGCCTTGCGTTTTCAGGAATCCGGCGTTAATTCCCGGGGTTCACTGGAATACGGAAGAGCCGTAGGGGCTGACCCCGAGGTGCCGGCAGCTGCACAGGGGAGCAGCCCCCGCTGCCGCGGCGCCTTCAGCCTCCCGCGGGGCGGGCTGGCTGGCTCGTCCGTCCGTCCGTCCGTCCGTCCGCAGGCCGCCGGCCAGGTTGTACCATGGAGGTCGAAGCAGGTTGGGAGAGGGAGAAGGTTCTCGGAGCGCTCAGAGGAAGGATCAGGCTGGGGTCTTGCTCCAGAGGATGGGGGTCATGCTTTTTGGAGAAGCCAAAAGCCCCCTCTTTGGGGTCCCGGTGGGGGAAGCTGAGGGGTGTGGGCGGGGTGGTGGGAGGGTGAAACAGGAGTCCTGCATGGGGTGGGTGCGGCGGCAGAGGAGGCGAGGAGTGGGGCGAGTCCGCGTGGGGCCCGGGGCAACGCTTGGCGGAGCTGTTGCTGCCGCAAGGGGTGCTGGGTCAGGTCTGCCTTCCCTCAGGCTGTGGTCTCAAACTCTGCGGTTTTTTTGTGTCTGTCTTTCAAGAAAGCCTGTTTATAATAGCAGGTAGTGGCATATGTTTCTTTTTACAAATGCAATAAGCAAGTCAGATGAGCTGTTATAACACAATTCCCTCCAAGCAGGCAGTGCCTGTGCAAGGAGGGAAGTGGGCTGAGTTCAGGTTGTGCAGCTAGTTGAATCTCTTCCCTTTCGTGTCTCTGACTGACTGTGAGAGCGTGTAGTGTGTTTTCAATCCGGTGTTTGTCCAGCAAGGTGTGTCATCCCCCCCGCCCCTTGCCACCTGCGTGCGAGATGCAGTGCGGCGGGGTGCCGGTGCGGCGGGGTGCCAGGGCGGCCGGCCCCTTGCCACGCAGGCTCCGGTGCCCAGTCCCCTGCAGCTCTCCTCAGACAATCTGCAGCTAAGAAATAACCCTGCATACTAAGTCTAAACTCGTGCCTGGTTATATGGAGAGCTTTCTAATTGCAGGCGTATTTTCTGCTGCTTATCAGAAAATGACTGGCTGATCTTTTCTTCCTTATGTTTTGGATAGTACCAGATTGCAGTGCTTTTATAGCATATTTAGTAATGGATCCTGGAGAAGGAGAGTGCTGATAAAATTGTTTATTATGCAGTAATTTGTTAAACTCTTCCCTGACTAAACTCAGCAATGGATCTGCAAGTATCACAAACGCGTGGAAGATTTTCTGCAGCCTTGGAAATTAGAAAAAAAAATAATAAAGATTATTAGTTAATAACAACGTAAAATAATTTTATTGCAGTTTGGGTACCAAATCATCAGCTCAAATAAGATTGGCATGCCTCTGTGGCTATTAATGAAGCAGGCCAATATGCCTTGTTCTTGGAGTTAAACCTCTGTGGAACTGTATGAACATTATGTTAAACTCTGGAAGGGAGATGTAATACCAGCAGCAGTAATCACACGTTGTTTCACGATTCAGGCTCACAGAATTGTGCTCCATATGATAATGAGAACTTTGAACCTTCTTGAAGCTACTGTTGTCCAGTAAATATTTTAAAGAAATGGTGTACTATTAGGTTTTGTATGGTTACCTTAGGGAACAACAGGTATACTAAAAATTCTGAACTGTACTTCAAGTCTGTTTGCAGGGTATTAAGTCAGCTGTGAGGTTTTCCTCTTTGCCCCAAGTTAAAGGTAATGTTTTATGCTTGGCCTTTAAAAAAGATAGTTGTTTCTTTTGCATGAGCAAAACCAAGCCCGTTGAAGAGGTGGCTGTAAATGCCAAAGAAGGTGAAATAAGTGAAACGTGGGTAATTTTAGAGAACAGTTGTTTTTATCAGGCTGCAGTTTGACACATTCAGATTTTTCTATCTGCCAACATCTGTTTTTGAGATTTGCTTGTTTTTTCTTAGCAATTGAAGTCACAAATGGGTAGACAGGATGAAGTAGCTTTTATTAAACACTGATTAAAATATATGATACTCTTTCAAATGAAAGAAATAATCATAGAATCATAGAATGGCTTGGGCTGGAAGGGACCATCAAAGGTCATCAAGTCCAACCCCCCCTGCAGTAAGCAGGGACACCTTCAAGTAGAGCAGGTTGCTCAGAGCCCTGTCCAGCCTGGCCTGGAATGTTCCCAGGGATGGGGCGTCTAATGACCATGTCTGAAACATTCACCTCTTGAAAAAGGGGCTAAAGCATAAGACCTTTTGCTGGTGTGAGTTGACTTGACTGAAGAAAATTCAGTCAGTATCAGACAAGCTAAAGGTAATCAGGAATACAACGAGCCATGCCAATTACACATGACAAGAAGTAATTTGTATATAGATCACTTTTGTTAGCTGGTCCAATTTTGATTCCTGTAGTAGCTTCGAGACCTGATTTTGACCTCATGCCAGCGTTAGTTCCTTGCTTTTGATTTTTTGCCTGGCAAAACTCAATCCAACATATACCTTATATCTAAAGACAACTGTGAGTCTCCCAGTATCAAAACACACGGTAAAATGACATAGGGCAGCTTGTCTGCAGCCTTGCCGTGGGTGGTCTGCTTCATGGAAAGTACTGTGGACTAATATTTAGGAAGAAGTATGTTCAAGGCATTATCTGGAAAAGGTACTTTTCTACATCAAGTGGGAGAGACTGTTTTCCACCATGAGCTCAGAAGATAGAGCACATTTACCATCTCCTCATGCTGCAGGTAAATTATTTCCTCAATGTGATATCCAGCCTGTCCTGAGGAGTAACTGAAACAATCAAAAATGTCCTTTGAATTAATAAAATATAATAAGAACTGTGAAGCTCTGTGTAGCAAAGCAAAAATTTGTATCCTGCGTTAGCAAGACAGAAATGTTCGGGTTTTTCATTATGACAAGAAGTAGTGCAGGCTGTATCTTCTGTGTATGTTCAAGACCTGCATATCAAGTGTGTCACTGGAATATAGATTGTCATTAAGTAGATTGGCTAGTAGAGGTCTCATTTTTAGTAACGGGTGACACAGGATAGGGTGACTCCTTAATAGGTTTCCCCTCTACCTTCACAGGAGTGTTAGTGTTTATTTCAACCCTCTGAATTTTGTCAGATAAGGGAAGAGATAATTTGTCTGAAAGATATTGTATCTGATAACATGGATCTGAGACCTCAGGGGATATATAGTTTGATAAAGGTGGCAACTGCAAGCCAGAAACACACTGTTCACTTGAATCGATATTCCTGAGGGTAAGTGCTGCCCAAAGCTCTGGAGGACCAGCTGTGCATGAAGTTAGCTAAGATTTTACTTAGCCTGTCAGAATGTCAGGGATGCTCATATTTAGAGATGTTACCTTTTATTAAGCAGTCTCATTCTGGCTTGTATATTTTGACTGCTTCTAAGCTATATTTATGGTTTACTGTAAATGTTTTCACATAAATTTGTCAGCTAGCAACAGTAAAATCAATGAACTCTGGTGATTGTTACCAGCGCCCGGTAACAGCTGTTTGTTTGTTTTTTTTCCCCCTTTTCCTCTTAATTGCAACGATGTAGGTTTGAGTCTTCTTGAAAACCCTGGAATAACAGAGTATTTATGTCATCTTTCACATAAAATTATTTACATGAATGAAGGCTTCTTTAATAGAAACTTCTATGAAAAGCTCTAAGTCAAAACCCAAAGCCTAGAAATTACTTTAAAATACTTTCACATTTCAAATAGCTTCCTACTTGTCAGTAAATATAACCATACCATATTTCAAACTTTACCGAACAACTTTAACATTTTTCCTGCTTTCTTACTCAAATGAAGCTATGCTTATTTTAAATATATCTTTGATATGTTTCACAAGCTTATTATAGAAAGGTTTAATTTTCTTTTGAGTATTTTTTTCAGGCACCTCATTTAAAAACTGAAACAGCATTTTAGTTATTTCATGTGGAGTTGTGGCCCTGATCAGTCCTTTTTTTGCTGTAGTAATTAAACTGTGGATTTAATTAAACTGTGAATGGAGTTAAAGGAGAATTTATTACAGAAATTTGTGCCACAGTTGCTGGCTGCTTCTTGATGCAAGCAGTGGTCCTGTGCTCGCTTACTATTGAAGCTGGTCTTCTGCCAAGCCTATTTTCAGGTATGGGTCTGAAATCCACCTCCTTAATAGCTTTCTGCTCTTTCAAAACGCATGTAGCTTTGACCACTGATGCCACAATAAGTGTGGAGCTGGTGCAGAGAAATTGTTTTCATTGCCAATTTACTTGACTTGATCAGACAATGTTGGAAGTCCTTAAGTAGCA
Organism: Sagittarius serpentarius; assembly: GCA_034782735.1. Classification (NCBI taxonomy): domain Eukaryota; kingdom Metazoa; phylum Chordata; class Aves; order Accipitriformes; family Sagittariidae; genus Sagittarius; species Sagittarius serpentarius. The sequence continues at coordinate 19,344,863 of JAVKLA010000054.1, read as the reverse complement.
AATTCAAGGTTTGAAGAATTGTTTTCTAGCAGTTTTATTATAAAAGTAAGTAAGGGTGTAAGGGTATAATAAAAGTAAGAGGGTGACAGGTCTTGATTTCTGTCTTGTAACTGTGAAGCACTTGCTTTTTGTTAATGTTTGGTGTTCTTTCTTGTAAGGCAGTTTTTTTAAAGTGAAGGTCTTGGCGGAAACAGCGAGCAGGTATTCAGGTGACTTAAGTTCAGCTTTGGCTGTGGTGCATAGCATAGCCTGCTGAGTTGGAGCTCTGAAGGCCTGGTCACTGGAAACGCAGCAAGTAGTAATGCAAGAGGAATTTAGACTTTCAGTGTCTAAGCTTTGTAAAATTCTTAGTTTATGAATTGGAACTCAGGTTGTCTAGAATGCCGTTAGAATAAATGCAGCATGTGACAAGACTGTGTGTGAGTGTTGGATGAATATACCATAACATCTGGAATGAATCTACTGTCCTGAAAGCAGTGAGATTTCATGTCATGTCAGTGACCAGCAGGTAGTCTAGTTCTCAAAGGCTTATGGTCAGGTGGTCCCGTATGTTTATTCACGGTGAATGGAGTTTTTTGAGTTGGAGGTGGAGGGATTGTTTGTTTGGATATTTTTCTCCCAGTCATTCTTGATCATAGCGAGAAGGTTTTTGCAAGTGGCTCCCACTTCTCCTGTGTATTGAGACTGCAGAAGGAGAGATTTGACTTGTAATAGATTATCCCACTCATTGACTAATGAACCAAATCCTTAATGGAATTGTTTGAGAGAGGAAAATGGGAGTTTAATCCTGCAGGCCCAGTGCTTGCCTGAGTAGAGGTACGACACATGACTGGAGGTGATTTATAAAGGAGTTAGAAGCACGTCAGTGGGGACGGAGTCTGGAGAATTAAAGACTGTTATAAATTCTGATTTACCTGCATTTCAGTAAACTTGACAAATAGCCGTGAAGTCGGTTCACTTCTCGGGGGGACTTCTTGGTTTGTTTCCCGTCAGATTTGCAAGACCTAACCAGACTTGTAACAGATCAGCAAATACGATCTAACGTTTGAAGAGGAGGCCTAGAGCAAAGTCCGTTGAACTGTTCTGACAGAAAAATGCCATCTTGCAACTTGTAGGCTGCAAGACTGTCTTTTGGAGAGTCATATTTTTCTATACCGTGTGGTCTACCCTTATTTCCCAATAAGCTATTACCTCATCACGTGTGTTCTTTCCACTCTGTCTGACAGGTGCCTCTGTGATGACTGAAACCGGGGGTAAAGCACTGAAAGTTGGCTGAACCAGGTGAGCTTGAACTGAAGAACTTTTAAGAGTGTGGTGTGCCTCAGCACAGACCTCTCTTTCAGCTGAGAATTTGGGCCAACTGTAATGAGACAGTTAAGTGACTAATAATGAAAATTAAGGACCTACTGGGATTTTCAGAATCATTCCGTTGTCTACTACTAGCCTTACGTACCTTTACAAATCAGGGCCTGGTCCTCAAATTTGCAGTTAGGTGCCTAACTGCCATGGGAATCAATGGCGTCTGAATATAAGCATGGATAACAACGTAAGTCCGCTCCTGGATTCTGGGTTCTCTTTTTTTTTTCTCCCCAGTTATTGCTATTAAAGCTGTGTAGCTTAAAATTACACATAGCTGTCTGAATGCTTGCAAGGTGTTGATGTGAGTTGTTTTAGGCTACATAAGACATCTAAGTTGCGTGCTCCGAGTAGCCCGTAAAAGTGTTAAAGGAAACTGAAATGCTTAACTCCAGTCCATTGATTCGCACCAGTTATAAACAAAGTAGGCTAGTGAAGACAGTTGCCCATGCTACCCCATTCCCCTGCGTGTTGACTTTTACCGTGGAAGACAGCAGGTTTTCACCTCAGCTTTAATCTTCAGACAATGCAGAACTTTTGCTTCCTAAATCTGTATTTAGGTCCTTGCATTTTGGCAGTCTGATGCCAAGAAATGCCAAACAGTTTCACTTCCTGAGGTAGTCCTGGCTGAATTTTCAAAGATGCTGAGCAGCTGCCACTTTTTTTAGAAACCAACTGTAAACACGTAGTTTTCAAAAACTTCGCCTTGCCCATAGTGCTGTGTGGTGCGGGGTAACATGAAGGAAAGGTGGATTTCTGCTTTGGCTGGGTGTTCTTTCATAACAGATGATTCTTATTTTGGGGGCTGTCGAAGTATTTTGCTTTGTGCAGCGTAATAGGAGGGAAAAGTAGTTTTCAGACTTTCTGTATTAGGTGAAAATAACCATTGGATATCTGACTGCCTTGATTAAAAGAAGTGAGACAATCTATAGCGCAAAAGAAACCAGGAAATTGCTTCGCAATGTTGTTATAATACCGTGTGAAACATTTGCTTACAGTAGTGACTAAGGAATTTTACATCATAGTGATTTTGTTTTCTGTTTAAAATAAATGATTTTTAACCTTGTTTAATTGAAAAAAAATCTATGTATTTGTTAAGATGCCACAACCTGTTTTGCTTTAATTTGATTTGGTAACTAAAACCAATAGGGAGAAACAGGTAATGTATTGGAATCTGAATATTTTTCTTTGATTAAAACTGTGGTGCTACAGTGTATAATAGCAACTTTGTTTAGGGTAGTATCTAGATAATGTGTCAGATCTGTAACAACTGCTGGCTACAAGAACCTCTGGTGTAAATTGTTGCAGCTCTACTGATTTCATTGGTGGTAACTCAGATGGCATCAGCTGACAAGACAGAGAAAAAATGGTCTGGAATTGTGTTAGGTTTTGAGAAGGAAAGATACTGGGTATGAATTGATGATTAGACAAGTGGTTTAGATGAAGGTTTGGGGTTGCGCAGGGTTTGGATTTTATTTTATTTTTTCTTTTAAATTCTGGAACTTTGAGGAGCAAGGAATCAATACTTTGGATCCTTTATTTCAGTAGGTGGCTAATCAATTTTAGGGTAGAACTAGAGAGAAAAATAACACATGGGAGCATTCCTTGTAAAATCAACATGGGAGGTAGGAGAATAGCCTTGGCACCAAAGGACACAGGGAGAAAGATTCCTTGATTGGCAAATTACTGCCGGAGGGGTCTAGATGATAAGCAAGTGGAACTGGAAATCCTTGTTTGTGAGCTTAAATGTGACGTTATGGATATGACGGAGGCCTAGAAGAGACACATGACTGCAGTGTTGAAATCCACGGCATAGAAAGCATCAGGTGGGAAAACAGTCAAACTGTTGCTTTTTGTCATGTATAAGTCAGAAGCAAAGGATGTTGAAAATTTAGAATTGAATCCCAACAAGTGAAATGTGGTGTAATGGTACATAGTGCTGGCAGCAAATCAGTAGATAGTTGTTAAGGAAAGCACGTAGCTTAGATCTGTCCCTGATATATAGGAAACTGTCCTCTAATAGCACTGGAGGTGTCCTGTGGTACACACTATACCAGCACTAAAATACCTGTGTAGCTTAAGAAAATGATGGATTAAAGTTGCTTAACTGTAAAAATAGTCAGTTCAACTCTGGGAAATTTTATATTAAAATGTGTCTCTGACATTCATGCTTGCTTTTTTTTTTTTTTTTTAATTAATAATCTTAGAACATTTGGGGAATTACAGAGGCAGAAGTAAAGTTAAAGTTTTGTCACAGGATAAATGGACTTACTGTCAGGTAAGTCTGGCATCCGTACGAAGGGAACGGTTAATGTAAGATTTGATTGATAAACAGTTTAAGGAGTGGAATATACTGAATGGTGATCTATATGGATTTGCGGGAAATAGACCTTAACAATTTAGACATCACTGTTGTGAGGTTACATGTTTGGTTGATAAAGGTGTTGATGTGAAGTCTGTAACAGACATTGTCAAAGTCCAGTATTCACAGACCAGGTTCTTCTAGATATTCCGTGCCTGGAGAGTGTAATGTTTAATGCCAAACTTACTTATTTTAAGATATTTGAGGTTACATGTGATTTTTGATTTAGCAGAGTGATACAAAATATACTGAAAACCCAATACTAAACGTAAGTTACACTTACAAAAATATAACAATTGCAATACACAGTTCACTCACAATACCAGCGTGATTCCCATTACCCATCTTAACAATATGCTTGTTGTCGAGATGCTGGGCATCCTCAGTTGCCAGGAAGGAGTACGTGGGTTGAAGCCAGCTTAAGCCTGTTGCTCTGTTTGAAAGTCTTTTGTTAGTTATTTTTTTAATACTCTGGTTGAGCCACAAATTCACCCCCACCCCCCCCATCCTGGTCTGGCTAACCCAGGGAGATATTTACACCACCAGTTGATCCCCTCAGCTATTGATAGCTGTTTATCTTAATCAAAGGCCACCCTCTGCTCCCTTTTGTGTTGAGATAAAGTCAGCTTCTTTGTGTTCTCTGAGCTTCCTGGGCACATCACCCTTGCCCATCTCCTCTGAGTGTTATTCCATTGTAGGGGGTCATTCAGCGACTTGAGTTCCACCCTTAGGGATTTAGTCAGTCACAGGTGTCTGTAGGGTTTTGAACTCAATAGCCCATGGCATTTTGATTAAAAAATAGTATTTCCATGGCTCATGCTAAATGGGATAAAACAGGCTAATGCATCTCAAAATATAATTGTAAACAGACAATAATTTTTACACATCTGTGTTTCTGGTGGAGGGCCTAGAAGGACTGCTTTTTAACCTTAAGGAATTTTACATTTTTGTTTTAATCTGCAAGCAAAAATGCGAAGTCATCACTAAGTTTGCAGACAGCTCCAGTTTGGGAGAAGTGGGTCAGTGGTGTGAGAAACTATGGACTAGGGTATTGTTTATTAAGATTTATGTTAAGCTCCATTGTAAGGCTAAGGCAACAAAAG
>JAVKLA010000054.1:19328894-19339942 GCA_034782735.1 Sagittarius serpentarius | reverse complement strand
TTTGCTCATATTCTACTTGCTATAATTAATAAAATTTTAATTGGATTATGATCCATTGTGGTCTCAATTTATAACAGTGGCAAAGAGGACAAGCTGGCTGCTGCGAGTAATGCTGAATCACTCGGAAAGGCAGGCACAAGGAGACAGTGTTCAGTATGGCCAAGTGTAAAATCGGGCTTGTAGCAAGGAACACTGAACACACTTAAGGCATGGGAATCTCTGTCCTGTGGAGAAATTTGAGGGTACAGACCAGCTGAAACGGAATTAGGGTATGACCTTGGAGGCTAATATAACAGTTGGATTTAAGAGCAGATGAATATAGGACTGAAGTGGAGAAGGCCACAGCACTTGTCATGCTGCAGTCAGGGTAACGAAATGCAGGAGCAACTCATCTCCTAGTATGTTCTCCATTGCCAGAATTTTTCATAACAGTGGCTTTTTCTCTAAAAAAATACCTAGTTCAGATTAATTTGGGAAAACGTGTCTTTGCACACCAGCTGAGGCCCCACACCTCTCATCAGTCAGATCTGCTGCATGAAGGAAAACTGTTTCTCTCGCTCTTGGTTTGTGGTGGGCAAGGTAACCCTTACAGTGTGGTTGAATTGCTATTTTTGCTTACCAGGGCACTACAAAGCAAATGGAGTGTCTCACTGTGTCTCCTAAGGGTGTGACTTCGCTGTCAAAATTTACATGATATGTCAAATTAACCTCCATGTCTGCAGTATGGAGATTTGATTAGGTTTTGCACATTATCGTAGGGAAATCCTGGTTGTTGTGCTGTTTCTTGGGTGGATCATCTTTCCAGTGTTGACTTCTTTCTGCTGTTCTACCACATTAGTCTCTTTTTGTAAGCTGTTAGGTGCCATGCAGAAATAATTTCTTTTCTCTAGTTAAAGAGCTGTGTCATAGCTATCACAGACAGCTGATGCTCTGCTTTCCCTCCTTCTTTTTCTGTACTTGAAACTGCCTCCATCTAGTTGTCATCACTAAATTGCGTTCAACTGAAATAACACTTTTATTTGCTACAAGTTCAGTTTGTTTTCAGTTCCTTGTTTGCCAACTTGTTTGGCCAAATCTCTAGTGTTATGTGAAAACCGATGCCTCATATTGATAGTATTTATAGCTTTAATATGAAGTGCTGCAAACATTTTAGGAATTTAGGTTTATTACCTTTGAAGCCTCTCCTCTGGTCAGATAATATGTGAATACTGAAGTACATTTTAGTGGGCTTTAAAATCTGATAGGCTTTTCATGTACAAAATTTGTGATAATCTTTTTGTGTCCCTGCCACAATTATGTTCAGAATGAGGGTGTATATATATATATGGATGAAGGTTGATAATGCTTGATAACTTCTAGATGGGGATTTATATTCCTGTAAGTATATAATAACAGAAGTATCTGCAGGGAAGTATGCATCTGTGAGAACGGCATTTGTTAAATAAAGCATGCAGCAATCTATAGCTGTAGGGAGATAGCACTGCTATCAGATGAGGCTAATGGCTTCAGCACTATGTTTTGTTAACGTCTTTTTGGTTCCTTTCTGAGCTTCTTCAGAAAAAGAAAGCATCTGATTTCACATCTTTCATGAGAGGAGTGTATTGATTTCTTTTTCCTTAGACTCTTTCTTTTCACAGTTTTTGGGTGGTTGATCGAAATACTGGTGAAAGCAGAATCTTTCAACCTTCCTATGTGTCTCTTGGCACCTTATGCGAACAAAACCAACTGAGAAATTTGGGATCATGAGTAAATGCTTGTCTATTATTGTATATTTTATATATATAAATATATATATAATAAATGTTGCTTTTTGTGACTGTCATAAGTGACCAAGAAAAGTCAAGGTAAAGACCTTTTTATTAGTTGGTCTTTCCAGGTCAGGTTGTGCGGAAAGCTTATCTGCACGTGTTCAGAGTGTGTGTTATCAAGAACTGGCATCTTTCAAATCTCAGTAAACATATATAACAAAATCAAAGTTCTTATTATGGTAAAGGCAATCATTGGTAAAGCTATAACTGACAAAAGGCTACATGAAGTACTCATTTAGAAATACGGTGCTGTTTTCTGATCAGTGATAATGGGAAAGTTAAGATAGGATTTGTCTTCATGCAAATTTACACTAGTTCACTACATTGGTTAAAGTAAAGCGAAATAAATTGTTGTGGACAGACTTACTTAAGAAAGGCTACTCCTAATTGAATTGAGCTATACTGAAAGTCTGGCTTTAATGGAAATAAGAGGTTCCACATACTTGTTTGCAGCAATTTAGCTTATGTAGTTTAAAATTTAACAGAAGCAAATTATAGCGTAGATGGACTTTTATAGATTTGAACTAAAAACATGGGATTAGACTCTGAGCTGGTGATATATGTCTGCTGAAGTTCTTACTGCATTCATAGTGCTATCTGCAAACTCTGCCTCCTTTCCCAGGTATTTTGTGCCACTTTTACTGAATGCACACAGCCGAGATAGATGAATTCCCTGCGAGCCCGAGGTTTGACTTGGTACCTAGGGAGACTTAATTGCCGTTCCAAAGCCGTGTTTCAGACGTTTCAGTGTTGTGCCTCCTCCTGATGAGGACAGGTTGCAAACTCAGTCCTTTTGCACCTGTGCCCATTGTCCCTGGAACACCCTGTTGTGATTCTGCAGGATGGAGTTTCATATATTTAAATGATGGGCACCAGTATATTGCCCGGTGGATTGGGAACCCTTACATAATAAAACTTTTTTGGGAGTAGCATTGGCAGTTACGTGCATCTGCTCATATGAATAAGCAACCATGAAATTGGTTTGTTTAATTAAAAGCAACTCCCAGTCCTCCAGAACAACCACCCTTTTACAAATGCAGGAAGTCTTTAACAGAAAGGCAGATGCCTGCGTTTATCAGATTTCCCTAACTCTGCAAGCCTTGTAGACCCATGAAAAAGGGTTTATGTATATGTATTTGCAGAGGTGCTAAGATACTTATGTGCATGACTGTTGCTGCTGTCCACAACAGCTATAAGAGTGATGGAAATTCATATGTGTGCACTAAAATACTAATTCCTGCATGTAAGAGACATCCTGTGATGTCGGCAGAAGGTCCTGGTGATACAGAGGACTGTCAGAGTGAGGCAGACTCTCAGCTTTGGTAGTGTGCACATGTAGATGTGGAGAAAGATACCATATGGGGTTGTTTTGTTTTGGTTTTTTTAATGCATAGAGAACACAGAACATTAAATTAGATTTGGACAGTGTTTGAATATGCACAATATAAAATATAAATAATATAAAGTCAGTAGCAGCATATACTTTATAGAATAATCTATCCTTATACAGGCTCAGAATGGCTGTTGAAGGCACCCACAACAGTGTACCTACACGTAGAAGGAGGAGATACCGTGAAACGGAGCAGCTTAGGCATCTGCTCAAATGTTTCAATCAGTTACTTACTTATGATTACAGCTGTCAGTTGTATAGTTTAAAAATACATTACTGAAGCTGTAATGCCCTCCTCGTTTCTAATCATTTTCACCAAAGCAAATCCCACTCCAGACGTTTGTCTGCTCTAACAATGCATTTGATACAAACTTCCCTAAGGCACAAAGCAAGATGGGCAACCAATTTGGAAATTATAATAATCCAGTCAAAGTTAAGATTGCCTTGTTCTGCTGGGATATTATAAAATTTGAACCGTGTACATACATCTAAAATAAATTAGCTGTGGGTGGTTGCTGGAGTTTTATCACTCTAGGGAACTCTTTCTTTAAATTTGAAATACATTGGACTCCTGTTATCTGGTAATGCATTCATTTCAGTGGCATATATTTTTAGATTAATGTTGGTCTCAGAATTGTTTAGTATTTGGGATAAAATGGTGTCATACGAAGACAGTTTGAAAGGCAAAGAATATAATTATTATTTTAGAGTCCATGACCACTGGCATCTCCCCTCTGTTTAAAATACCTGCTATGCTGTGAAGGAAGTTACAAAAAAGCATCACTTAACTGACCAACGCTGATGGTCTCTGCTTGCCATTTTTAAGCTATTTTAAATATATGCAATACATTGTAAACTATATATATATTTTTTGCTCTAAAATTATGATTATTTAAAGCCCTGTATTCCCTAAGCTGGTATATGTAGCCTCTGCTGCGTTCCAGTGTGGGGCTGCAGAAGAGCCCACAAATCCTGGAGCAAGTTCAGGGCCTGAATCGGTCAGATCAGCAAGGGAGCAAACAACAGTTTGAAGGACTTGGCAGCCAGCTGTAATATTTTATGAATGTTCCTTTTATTGTCTCATAGTTTAAGAGGTATGCCTGAAGGATTGGCTAATGTCATGGTGGTTCTATTAATCCAGAAGAAACAGGAAAGCTTTGATATACACTCAGGCTGCATCGAAACCAACCTGCAGGTATGCACGTTGGTGTCACCCAGGCTCACGTTCTCCTGATCAACTAGTGGTTCCCATCCGTTCCCTGGGAAAGGAAGAAGCAGTGTCGGTTCACATCTGCCAGAAATTCAGGCTATGGCTCGGGCATATCTAGTTTAGATACAACCTCTGGGACTAGTCCTAGTCTTCCGACCTGTGATGAAGACTTCTGATAACTCCTAGAGGAGAAGGACATGGAAGTGAACTTGGTGTTCATTCTTGGAAAGTACTGACCTCTTTCTGGGTTGTATCAGGCACCTGTTGCATCGTAGGAGGATTTCAGGCTATGTCAACATATTACAAGATCCAAACAGTGATAGAGATTATGAGTGACAATTAAAAGGAAACAAAGGAGAAGGCTGGAGGGACATAGATCTAGGCAGCAAAATAAATAGCCTGCTTGGGGGCAAACAGAAGGGAGTAAGATAATGGTTAGGGAAATGAAATTTGATAACTGTTTTCTTTTTGTTGGTTTGATTTTGTTAACATTGCACAGACCAAATTATGGTTGAATATACTGACAAAGAACCTTTGTGGCAGGGGGAAGAGAGGGATTCAGCACAAACATGGAGAAAAGGGTGCATCTGCCTATGAGAAGCAGATGCCAAAAGAGAAAATTAAACCTCAAAGGGAAGCAAAAAGTTGCTTTTGAGGAAACTAATGAAGTGCTGTGGAGCATGAGAAGGAGCTGACGATGGAGAACGATAAAGTGTAGGCAGGAGTCAGTGGGGTAATGACCTAAGAAACTGCAGAGAGAGGAAACAAAAGATATTTAGGAGTAGAAGAGACAGGATGAGGTATGAGATGGGGAGCTCTGAAAGAAGTTGGTGCTGGCACAGAGCTTCCCAGGAAGTACTCAGCATCTGCGTGAGGAATGGAAGGCAATGGCAGCCGATGAGAAATGAAGTACAGCTTAGGTCCTAGGTGTGTGTTTAGGGTATATGTGATAAATTGCCTTCATTTGTCCAACCACCCCGTCTCGCAAAGGGCAGCACAGTCATTTTCTCGCTGGAGTGTCTCAGAGGAAGCGAGTCACTACGGCTTCTGCAAGCTCCCCGACCAACCAACCGATCAAACGTCATCAGCATAATCCCCTTCCCGCTGAAAACTGTAACAGGTTTTTGTGACAAATTTCCAAGTAGCCCTGTTTTTCAAAACTGAAGTTTTCACAGAATGTAATGAAGATATTTTTGTATGTTTATTATAATTACTCCTCTTTTTTTCTTGGTGTTTTGTGATCTTTACAACAAGGTAATTTTAAATGCACAATATCTTGCCTGTAAATCTCTTCCCAGATTATCTAAGCTCTTATGCATAATATGGTTTCTGACAATTCTTGAGGAAGTGTTATATTTTCTCTTTCTTAATGATCTCAGTCTGCATATGAAGTTAATGTAATTAAACAAGCAAATCAGCCCATGTAGCTGGTTATCAGAAAGGTTTGTGCATCCTGGAATTGGTGTGTGTTTAAATTTTGTTTCTTACCTGGCTTCATACACTAATAAAGAGGTGAGTATCTCAGAGCCTCAGGCACTTGGACCAAAGTATATATACTGGTTTTTTTTTTTCCCCATGTGTTTACTGAAGAGTCTGTATAACTCTTAGGAGCAACTCTCCATGAAGGTGCCTCTAATATAAAGTCTGAGTGCACTGAGTTTAGATAAAGGCATGCCTTTGGTGTGCACATCAGCCCTCGCTGACAGGAGCACTCCATAATATGCAGCCACTGTAGCAATGTGGTCAGATGGAAAACAACATAAAAGCCAAAAAAACGGTTAATAAAGTTATTTAACATTAACCTTAAAGTATTTTTCATGTTGAAGCATATTAAAGAGACTAGAGCCTTTATGTCCGTTTGTGCAGAGAGAAGTGCTTTCCCAAGGGCCACCGAGTTAATTGGCTGCCAGGCCGAGTGTGAGTGTATGCCGCAGCAAAGAGGAATAGATGCAAAGCTTTCAGACTTCTGAGCCTGATAATCTTTATTACCCCTTGCAAGATTAAAAGAGTTTGTCTTCATCCCATAGGAAGTGGCACAGTGCAGCAGTATTTACACAATATGATCAGTATTCAGTATATTGTAAGGCAAATTCAATTCCACTTCATAAAGCTCTCGCTGTGTGTTGCCATAATCAATAGTAATAGAACATAATAGTAAATATTATATAAAAGTAGTTTTGCGTCGCTGTCAAGTGGCAGTGGGTGTCCCAAATCTTGCTGATTCACTTCCTAGTGTAAATACTGTAAGTTTTAACTATTTTTATAAACCAAAACCTCAGGTTCTCGGGGGGAGTTAAGCTGCCTGTTCAGCAGTTCCCACGTATCAGTTTCAGCCCAAGCATCCCACCGTTCTCTAGAGAGCAAAATCAGCTCTGCTCCGAGACCAGGCTCAGGCTCAGGCTCAGCTCTCACCTTCTGCATAGAGAGCTTTAGTTCCGAGAATCACGTCTCTGCAGGCTTGAGTTACCAAAGTGAACTAACACGTTTTTCGAAGATTAAATATGTGTTTTCAAGCTAAAGACTGAGTAACAGTGACACCTGTACACTGAAATCTTTTTTGCTTTCTTTTTTAGAAGCATTTTAAAAGCATCAGCAGTCCATAATTTTTATGTCCAAAACCTGGCCTCATCTTTCATGACAAAAGGGAAACCAGTAAGAACAATTGTGTTTGGGGTGGTTGTGAGCACTAGGAGGAATCTCCTTGTAGACTATCACATTTTCTTTCACTGTGGAGAATTACACTGACACAATTTGATGTAGAACAAACTTTCAGGCTGATGTTAATCCCTGTTTATTCCACAGCGATGAAGTTATTGTGAGAGTCAAAACAGTTCAGTAAAAGGAGAACATACACCATCTGTTTTGTAGAAATACTCTCCATGAACAGAAACGGAAGAGATTCTCTGTTTAGTTGGGAAAGGAGTTTAGGTGGGGGATGACAGAGAAGGTAGTGAGAATGGCAAGCTGTTCAAACAGTAGCGAAGGTAAATCAGGTGCCCTTCTTTGGAATGCAGAACCAAGATCAAAAAGTCTTAAAACTGTGGTCTGCATGCGACTTCCAGTTTTAAAGAATGGGTTGGATGTTTTCATACTTCAGGAGTTGATCTCTTCTTGCCTTCCAAGGAGACGTCAGTATAAAAACGCCATTTGAACTTGAAGCTCTAGCTTATACATCATTAATTTGCTGCTGATTTCAGTGACAGCTGCATGAGATTGGTAGGGCTCTTCCTTTTCCCAGAAATGTTGAGCACCAATCACTTCAAATGACATCAATGAAAATGATCAAGGACTGGTTTCCCTGAGAAGTTAATCCTTAATTTCTTTTGTAAAACACAGTTTTATACTCTGGAGCACAATTAATAAGCAAGAGAGTGGACCATTTAATTGATTCACCAGAAGGACTCTGATCGTAAATTGTGATTCTTGATAAATTTGATGGAATTGAGGTACAGGCATGCCTTGCTACCTGTTGAAAATGTTTCCATTTTGAATATTCTGGTGTAGGCGTACCCTTGTGATAGCACAAGTGATAACAATAGCTGATTTCTGATCTTTTATAGTCTGGGTAAAAGGGTATTTCTGGATGCAGCCTTTGCTGCCAGTAAACAAAAGTTTTGTTTGCTGACGTATCTTAGATTGCTGTTCCACTCTTTCAGTGTCAAAACACAGCGACAGAAGTATACTGATGTTGTCAATTCATGTGTACCACGAATCACTTCTCAATTATTTGACTTTGAAAGAGGACAACAGGTTTCAGTAAAATAGACGGTATACTGAATTAGGTCTTCCTAGTTTTCGGGGACCATTCTTCCTGCATTTTGTTTCTTTCCCCTTCGGACTTCTGTATGATTGGTGCTGAAAGTTTGAGATGAGCGTTTTTTTTTGTTTTCTGTTGTGGTATAGGTACTGAGTATTTGAATTTTTCAGATTCTGGATTTTTGGACAAGATGTACCCCATTATATTTTTATTATTGTACTTTCTTGTTATTTATTTTTGGACAGGTAGGATTAAGAAAAGTGTTACGGTAAAGGCTGAGGCTTAATGTTGCATTGTTAATGGCATTCAGCATGGTTTAAAATTTAACATAGTTTTTTTGTGTTTAGTTATTTCAAAAACATCAGTCTTGCTCGCATGTTGTACTGCAGGGTTCCCTAAACCTTCTTTTTCTATCCATAGGTGTTGGTAGGGACAGCAGTGCTGAATTTTGCACCAGGATATGTATTTTGAAGAAGGTTGCATGGGGCTGGTTAGCTGTGTAGCAGGGAAAGCAGCACATGTGCTCAGACTGGTTCCTAGGAGGTGACTGCTGGTGGTGGTGGTGGTGGTGGAGAGGAGGGTTTGCAAACACGGTGCTTGTTCCTCTAGTGCAGCAGGCTGGATCCGTCCCTCAATGCAGCCAGGCTGTGGGAGGCTCAAATTCAGTCCTTGGTGGTGGGGAGCAGCCTCCAACAAAAGGGGGTGTGTGCTTTGAGGAGGATGTTGCTTCCTAGGCAAAGTCCTCGAATGCCCTGGGCACCGCACTGCAAGAATACGGTCACGACGGCAGCTCCTGACCTTGTGCTGGGAGGGTGCAAGTAGTAGCTCTAAAAGCGAACAACACTATCAGTACTTAGAGTTAGGAGAGCCCCATGTGGTTATTTCCTGACTTGACTGAAATGATTGTCAAAAAACAGCCCTTAACTGAAGAGTTGCATTTCTTTTTAATGACAGCCAGAAAATGGGGAAGGAAGAAATAGAAGAGGTAAAGAGGTGGGGAAGGTCATGCTTTCCTTCCCCATTTCAGCTACCACCTGGAGCTGGAATCTTATTCTAGTGTGTGGTAGATAAATTGCAGTAGGGATAGTCTTTTTTTAACAGCCATGAGTTGCTGGCTGTTTTCTTCGTGTTTTGTAGTGCTCTTAATGCAGTGGAGCACATATTTGTGCTCCACAGCCCTGTGCTTTGCCAGCTGTGCAGTTCAGTGGTGCCTGTGTAGCTCCATATTGCTTCTGAACCCACTGCCTTCAAGTGCTCCCCCCACCTTATTCTACTGTTCCCTTCTTGAATTATAACTTCATGCCTTTTAAGTGTCCTGCTGGTATATAAAATCCCTATTTCTTTACCTTTGTAAATCTTAAGTACTCAGTTGCATGTCTGTTTTGAAAATCCTATTTTTACAGTGGAGACTGAGTGTCTTTGGGGATAATTTTTGCATTTTATTCCTTATGCGATCTATGAGAGAGAAGCCCATAACAGCGATGCAGCTGTAGCCAATCAATATTTTTTAAAGTCTGTCTGGTTTATCATTCAATATCTGTGGTATTTTTTGCTTGTTTATATGCACTTGTAATAGATTTTTAAAATGTATTAATAATAAAAAGGAAAGTATTTGGCCTTATGCTATGTTGTTAAGATGCAGAAAGGTCTTGAAATCTTCTCAAATACATGCAGAATATTTTTATCCAGCACATTTGCAGAATGTTTTTTCATCTCACTGTGCAGGGCAATGGGTTGAGAAGAGCTGAAAACAAAACAAAGAGCTCCCATACTTTCTAAACCTTTGAGAAAACTGCAAGTCTGGTACCAGAGGAAGATTGAAATGTATGTGTAAGGATGTCTGTTGCACTGTGTATTGTGCTTAGTCATACTGTACTGGCATGTCACATTATATCATGTCTGATTTGATACAACACACCTATACGTAACCAAAAGAAACCAGTATCATGCAGTTAGAAACCCTGCCAGTCTTTGAAAGTGGAGGATTTTTTATGTTATTTACTTATTCTAGTTTTATTAAAACCCAGTGACTTTAATAACTCATTTTTTGTTTTCTTTAAACAAACATGGGGGGGTTGTTTTCTCTCCAGAGCAGATATTCCCTACCTTCTGTTATCAGAGAAAGCCTTACAATATCTCCCAGAGGGTGGTGATTTCATTTTGAATATAGCTTGCGATAGCACTCTTGAGGCTTTGTACCAGCTAGAACATAGCGACTAGCACAAGAGGCTCTGCAGAGGGAGCGAACACCTAAATGGCAGGAAAAAAAAACCCCAACAATGCAAAAAAGAACAAATCTTCAGCCATTATCTCCTCCCTTGCCTGAGGTCTTACTGCCCCAGTATTTTCTGCCCCTTGTTCCTGGAGGGGCTGCTGCACTTCTGGGCGTTACATCTGTACAGTGTAGCAATGCGTCATTGGTTTCTTGAGATGTTTATGTAGTTCCTGGAAAGCAGAGCCAGGCGCAAGCTGCAGCTCAGGGATGCACTTAGGACTGTGTCTTGATCATGCACTTCAAAAAAACAGGTTTGCGTAATCTTATCTGTGTTTTGGGTTGGTGGTGGTTTTTTTTTTTTTCCCTTTTTGTTTCATGCTTCAGGTTTAAAACCTGTGGAGCAGATGAGCTCAGTCCATAAAGGGCTTTATCAATACCTAACTGGTGGTGTCCTCAATGCAGCAGTACTTGCATCTATAGATATGTCATGGTTTAACCCCAGCCAGCAACTCAGCACCCCGCAGCCACTCACTCACTTCCCCCTTCCCCCTCCTCCCCCAGTGGGATGGGGGAGAGAATCGGGGCAAAAAAAGTAAAGCTCGTGGGCTGAGATAAGAACAGTTTAATAGAACAGAAAGGAAGAAACTGACAATGACACTAATAACAAC
>JAVKLA010000054.1:19314415-19326237 GCA_034782735.1 Sagittarius serpentarius | reverse complement strand
GCGGGGGGAGGTTCGGAGCGATGGCGTTTGTCTTCCCAAGTCACCGTTAGGCGTGATGGAGCCCGGCTGTCCTGGAGATGGCTGAGCGCCTGCCTGCCCATGGGAAGGGGTGAATTAATTCCTTGGTTTGCTTTGCTTGCATGCGCAGCTTTTGCTTTACCCATTACACTGTCTTTATCTCTACCCACAAGTTTTCTCACTTTTACCCTTCTGATTCTCTCCCCCATCCCACTGGTTGGGGGGCGGTGAGCGAGCAGCTGGGTGGGGCTTAGTTGCCAGCTGGGGTTAAACCACTGTGATGTTCACAATTAATTGGGAAACATACTTTCCACAGCTGAAAGAGACAGACCACACGGGTAGTTCCTTCTATTTAGACCATTATTCCTCTTTTCTCTTTCTTTTTAATTTCAAAGGGAGTTCCAGTAGAGTTCTAGTGCTGACCTTGAGTGCTGTGCATGTAACACTCTGAGAGGAAGATGTGATGGAAATAGATGGTAAAATGAGAGCAGCTGGCCAGGCACTGTAAGGACTTGATGCTTTACAACAGAAAGTTTTGGCACATCCTGATGTTTTTTTAACCTGTGTTTGTGGCAGAGAAGACAAGAATGCACAGTTTGGTCGTGTTCTTTAGAAGGCTTGAAGCAAGTACCTGCTTTGGGGCTTATGAGACATCCCATTGATATCTCTGTGAAGTACACTTAAACATAACACGTTTCATTTTGAAAATGATACTGTTAGGTAAGGCCTGCAAGCCGGCAAAACACCTGGGCACACAATAAAGTATGCATTCAAGGAATTCAGAATTAATTAAAACATACTGACGCATTCACATTTAGCAGAATGCATCACACACGCCAGCGTGCTCTACTGAAAATGTCAGTTATGTTTCATCATGTGCAGGCATTTTGTGAATTCTAGTCTGAGAAAACTGGAGATTTTGGCTCACTGTGTAATTCATTCATTGAAAGTAGTCATTTCTAGTGTTTAACAGTGCATGGGCAGCTTAAAGCAAGCTGAAGAGTATCTGACCTAAGGGAATTGCAAAGGGAATTTAGGCAGGCAGGAGGCAATTACCTAAACTGGAATTTGGCCAGGAGATAGGAACTAACATTGCAGTGCTTATTAAACCCCGTCAGTAATGAAGAGCTATCTTTTACTGCCAGATAGTTATGGATGCTGTTGATCTTGGAATGACTTGATATGATTCACTTTTTCTGGCAAGAGGTGAATGACTGACATTGTCAATAACTATGAAGTACTCGCTGGATAAAGCATTTCTTTTGTCTAGTGTCTAGTGGGCTTCTCTCTGGCAAACTCATTTTCCTCTGTAAAAGCCATGGTTAGAGTACCAAGGAGCCTGTAAAGAGCATTCTGCTTGATTTGCTAGGTGAGCAGCCTAATTCTTTGTTGCCAAGAACTTGTCGGGCATTGCGAAATATTTCTGAAAATTGGAAAAAGGGAGTTTGCAGGTTTTAATTTTCTTTTCTAGGATATTTCAAATGATCATACTGAATCCTTGTATATGACGATACAGTGTATTTATCAAAAGTTATTCCACAATTTCTATAAATATCCTATTACTATTCCTGTAATATATTCTAATATTTTTTCTTTTGAGTATGAAATCATGGTATGTATGTATAATAGATTTAAAAATATTAAATCAAGATTCTGAAACTTGCATTTAAGCATATGTATTTTATTGCAGGTTTACATGATTTTTTAGATTCATCTCCCTCCTTTATTTGAAAATTCTTTCAAAAAAATTGAAAAACTCTTGCCTAAGGCATAATGTAGAGCTACTGTTTTTGTGTTTGTTTGTACATAGAGATGAAATAGAATTATTTCAAAGGCTTACATTTCTCAGAGGAGCGTTGGGACCCAACTGATTTCAAGGAATTCTTAAGGAGACTCTGAGAAATTGAAATTAGCATTTTCTGTACGTTGTCCCTCCCCATAAACTATGCGAATAACTAGTAAAGTTTGCCTGGGGAGGCAATCTGGTTTTGTTGATAACCTAAAGATCAGAAATCTTGGTTTCTATTCCAGTTCAATTTCCCTCTTTATATCTCTTTTCTCTCTCATATTTTGCTGCTTTTGTTTAATTAGACTGCCAGACCTTTGGTCAGGGACTGATTTGCTGGTTTTATATACTGTATAGTGTAATTATAATCTTAACAGTATGTGAGATTCTCAGCACTGTATAGCATAAAATTCAGGTACTTTAAAATTACCGATTTCACCAAGACTTTCATTCAGCAAAGCACCTGACCGTGTGGTTCGCTTTTAGCCTATAAATTCCACTCTTTATTATTGAGACCATTTTAAGACTTGAATTTAAACACCTGCTAAAGTGCTTTGTAGTGAAATATATGCTAGAGCAAGGCTGCTCAGAAATGCATTTATAAATACAGTTTAATTCATTCTAGCTTTATCCCTTTTCTGAGACAGAATGACTGACATGCTTGTGGGGCAGAGCTAAAAGCTCTGCTTCAAATCAGACTTGAGAAACTAAATAAAAATGAATGAGATTTTTTTTTTCCTTGAAAGTTAATAAAATTTTTCCTTTATATAAGCACTTGGCTATGAGAGATGTATTCAGTTGCAGTGAATTTCACTAGCCCAGAGAAAGACCCCTAAGAGATATGGTAATGCAGTGTCTCCGTGTTTCAGTCTACTAGACTGTCAGCCGTTTGCACCTAGTGTTTGAATGTTGAGGCTATCATTTAGGCTGGCATTTGAAATCAAAGTTTTGCTGATTTTTTTTCATTTTTAAAGTGCAGATGGACTAACTGGTTGGTAAGAAAACCAAGGAAATAAATGTGAAACCTGGAACACAGTGTTGTTTGTTAGCTCTGTTATGACTGGGGTCTTGATATATTTGAAGAAGGCACTTTGAAGCAAAAAAATCCCCAAGAATTTCAGTGAAACAAAATAGATCTTGCTTTTAACTGGAAAAATGCTTCAACTGGTGGGTGTACTCTACTCCTGCAGAGCTGCTGTATGAGCAGTGAGTAGTACAGGCAGTGTATATGACTTACTGTAAACTCCCAAACAAATATTCCCCCTTTGCATTTATATATTTCCTTTCACTCAAGGATGTTGTCATACTTTACAGACCGCAGGTAGATGTGGAAGGCCCTCTTGGAAGCCCTGAAGAAAGCAATAGCAAAGAAAGATGGACCAGCTTTTCATACTGGTGCATAGCAGAGCTGAGAGTAGAATGTGGAGCGCTGACCTATGGCTACATGTTTTAAATGTTTTGAGCTTGATCTAAAACGTATTAAAGCCAATGCTGTAGTTTCATTCCCCCACTGCTTTTAATACTCTTTGGCTGGTTAATTGAAGTGAATGGGAAAGCACGAGCTGAATCTGAATCCTTTGGATTTAGCCAGTCTCGCTTTGCCTTCAACACTGCTTCAAGATTGCCAGTCTTTGACCGCTTTGCCTGACCAGACAGCCAGCTATGGCTTAAGGTCTTTTCAATTTAAAGCCATTTTTGTTTGTTGTTTTCCCTTCCTGCTATCAATTTTATCTTTATTTTTAAGGTTCTTGATTTACCTGGAATAGAGCTTCGTTCTTCACAACTTTCTTTAGATGCAGAATGCTATCAGGAAGATGTGTTAAATTTTATTGCAGCATTTCATAATGGATGCTGCTTATTCAAGAAAACCCATTTCAGCCAGCTAAGTGAAAATAAATAGAAAGATATGCATTATTTACAGGCCATAATGTGAGTAAGTAGGCTGCATGCACAAATAGCAGATGAAAAACCAGCAAATGTTGCTAGGAAAATGGCTGTTAGGGAAAAAAGCTTGTCTTCAGGCACACATGCTGTATATATATACTTCGTTAAAAAACAGAGGTAAATCAGTTTTTCACAATAATTGTCATCCCCAGGCTTCACTCTGAGAAACTGGAGACACTGGCATTTGCTTCCTTCAGCTGTAAGATTACATCTTGATTGCCATGTTCTTTCTTTATCTAAATGGGAGAAGGAAATTAACCTGTTTAATTAGGAGATCACTTTCCACACTGGCTAAAGCTTTTGCTTGATTTTTCCTGGCTGGTATTCCCATCTGCCCCAGAAAAAGATCAGCAGCCAGCATGGTGTGCATAATGCTGGCAAGTAGGATTCAGCCAGGCAAACTCTTCCTCACACCCATGTATTATACACCTCAAATAATGTACAATTGTCTTGCCTGTTGCAGGGTTAATTCTGATCAAAGTTGACATTTTTTTTTCTTCATGCGGAGTTAATGACTTCCAAATTATATCTACCTTGCTAGAGATAACCTGTCTTCTTGGATGTAGAGTGTGCTATGTCATTGTCAGCTGCCACAAATTAATTAGGATGGATAAGATAGGGCAGGAGGAGCTACCAACATTTCCGAGAAGTTGAAGAGCAAGAGTCGGGGAGCAAAAGGACAGAGCTGTTCTGCGATGGAAAGCAAGATGGGAGCAAGGGTGACAACTCTGCATGCAGGGAAAGGCTTCGCACAGGTCTTTTCATAGCAGTCCGATCCAAAGTTACATGCCATGCCATAGCAGAGCAGCCTTGAGGGCAGTCTTCAAGTATTCAAGGTTTTCTGAAGCTTTTCTGACCTTACCAGAACTTTCTCAATCAGTAGAAAGTGGTCAAGAACCTTGCAGACATGAGCCACAAGACAAGGGATCTGATGCTCATGACTCCTGCGTGGTCCGAGGTGACAGATTTTGTGTTATTAGCTGGTCTAGGCTTTCTGTGAGGAATTGCAGAACTCAAGAAGATGGGATAAAAATATTAAAAATACTGAATGAAACATTAGGGTGATTTTTATTCTACCAAGAACCGTTTTAGCCATGATCTGGCAATGGGACAGATTTGTTTGTGTCTGTACCCTGTGGGCCTGACCAAAGCCAAAAGCTGCCATTGATCCTGCATCGTGCCAGAAGGCTCAGAGAAAAGAGAAATCCAGCTACACTTGGGAAGAAAAAGGAGCAGAATAAATCATGTTTCTCTGCATATATCTGAATAAACTCTAGGTTTCTGTTGATAAATACATTGTAGCTGCTGTTAGGAACATTTCTAATATGCCATAAATTTAAATGAGTTCTGGGATGAAGAGACACAGTCTTGGAAGATGAATCGTGAATGCATTTTTTTTCATACACAGGGGAAAGCTATGTAATTATGCCTTAGTTAATTCATAATAAGAAAATTCTTATAGTCTCCTTCTCTGAGTAAGCTACTAAAGAAGCTAGGACCTGGGGAAACAGTGCTCTACCTGATAAATTGGCCTCATGTGACAAGAACGAAAACTGTTAACACAGTTAGCTGATTACATTGTGGGACAGTAAAATGATAATTCATTAATAAAAACAGCCACACAGTAGTCTTAAATCTTATACAAGAATCCTCCTGATTTAGATACAAGCTATTGATAGTTGTGTGTTTTTCTTAGTAAATGATGATTTGTGAATGAACTTCCTCTTTTCGATAGGAAAGTTCAGAACAAACACCTCAAACTCTTCAGCTTTAAAAATGCTGAACATTTCAAATGGAGATGGTTTGGTTTTAATCAGTAGTGCAAAGCCAAGCACTCTGTGAAGAGCTACAACAATTTAATTTAAGCATTTTTAGATTAGTATGTCAGGCCTATCTATTGTACTACAATGTATTATATATTGACTTGCCTCCTCTTTTGACATTGAAATTAGTGTTGAAGTGCAAGATTCCCCTGAGATTGAAATTCTGTTTTCTAGATAACTCTAAATGGATCTACTTCTCTTCCTGTACTGGTTTGATTTCTTATTTTTTAATGCAATTACTCTTGATTTATACCACTGAATGAGAAAGAGTTTTTTAAACCAACAAACATGAGCCACCTGGGTTTTCTTAATTGCCAAAATGAGTGGTTCACATATGCCTGCTTTATATGCGATGGAATTATTTTATTTAATGCCCAGGTTTCCATTCAAGAGGAGGAGGAGTGTGTATTCGCAGTGCTGGTGCCAGCTGATGTGATTTATCAGTGTGCTGCTGTGCAGTGTTGTGTGGATTTTCTAACTCCGCTAATAAGCCATGCCTTTTACTGGCATCTTTAAAAGCCAGCGTCTTTCTGTCTTCCTTTCCTCTGTTTCTGAGCTGGCTTGAATGGGTACCCCAGCACTCTCAGTGTAATGTTACAGATAACCCTGTTTTACTTGGGTGCTTGAACTACGCTTTAAATCTTAGGTGTGGGACAGATGCAAGAGATCCTGCCACAGTGAAGGCACAAGTGGCTAGAAGAAACCTCTTGAATGTTTTCCATTGCAAGGTGCAGTATGTTCACGTTAGTCCAGTGTGTCTGGGAGACAAGAGATTACAAACAAGACATTTTAAGAGAAAAATTGGGTTTAGTTTGTGCATCTTTTAAGGAGCATTGTACAAAGGTTTGGAGCTGCTCTGTTTGGAAGATGAGGAGAAGTAAATCTGAGTCCCATAAGGACATTCTGTATGTTCATAACTATTTTAGCCTTACT
Organism: Sagittarius serpentarius; assembly: GCA_034782735.1. NCBI lineage: Eukaryota > Metazoa > Chordata > Aves > Accipitriformes > Sagittariidae > Sagittarius > Sagittarius serpentarius. Next base: position 19,319,733 of record JAVKLA010000054.1, on the reverse strand, counting down.
AAAAGAGGGCCTAATTAAAATAATATTTTAGGCTTATTTCACTGATTTCCACTATCTTTAGTCTTGTATATACACCCAGAATGAATATAAAATTAGATAGGGCTTCTTTATCCCACTTGCTTTACATCTGGTGTAATAGTTTGTTCCTGAGCAACTCAAAAGTAGAAGGAGCTTCCTTCTTGCTATTCCTTGCCTTTCTGGTCCCATTTCATTGCCATTAAGAAATTTTTGATGGCACCTAAATAATATCACGAAAGATATTTAAACTCACACTTGAAAAAGGGCATATTTTACAAATAAACATCACACTGTTCACCTTCTGTATGGATGAATTTAAGATTTAATAAGCACACTGATTACATATTTATGTCGATGCTGCTGACTGACAGTGATTTAGTCAAAAGGGCGAGTCTGGCTTCTGTTGAGGACAGCTCTTGCGACTCAGCTGGGTGGAGGGCTGGCTGTGCTGAAAGCAGTGATGTAGAAAGCTACAAATGCTGGCAAGTAAGAAATCAAAATCCTCTCTAAAACAATAAAGGCTGAATCTGTCTTCTAATGTAGACATAGACATCATTGCTGCTGAAGGTCAGGTTTTCCGGACTCCATTATTTCTTTTAGTTGACTGTCACTTTTTGCTTTTGCTTTAATTGACCGTAACTTGCAAATACTGCCTCTTCTTTCACAGTTAGTTACGTTTCAGTGTTTGAAAAAGGCGGGGGGGACACACACAACGCGGGCCCTTACACTTGTTAACACAGGCTTTATTTCTGAGGAATGAGCCCTCCCATTTTGCTGTGACCTTGCCTTGAGCCAAGCGGCCAGGCAACATCTGGACCAAACCTCCTGACAACCTGGATTCTTCTTTTTGCTGCCTGGGATTCAGTTGTGTACCTCATCTGTTTATCCCCCGTACCTCCTTTCAGGTAAGAGCACTCTGACAGGAAAGTTTACTCCAGCAGTGCTCCAGGCTAGTTGTAGTGATGTGGACTTGTATGTGACACGTGTTAGCTGTGCAGCTGTGGCATCCAGAGCATCCCAACGTGGTGCTTCTTTCAAACCAAACTTTGTGAAGGCTTTATCTTTGCCTTCCCAAGGCCTTGCCTTTCCCATCTTTAACGCTAGACTTCTTTCCTTGTTATTACGAGGATGACATTGGCTATTAAGGCAATAGTAGTGACATATTATTACTTTCCCTCTTCCTTTTGTATATAACTTGTCTGTTGGGACTTTCTAATATTCGCATTGGATACATCAATGAATAGCAATTTCTGGACAAATTAAATGTTAATAAGTCCTTGTTATAGGTGTCAAGAAAAGTAACACTAATTTAATAATACATGATGGTTCACTGATAAGAATCACTGATCCAGTCCATAAAGCCTAAGTAGCTTACCCTCAGGTGCTTGCTCAGGACAAATTAACATGGATTCCATGTTACAAAACCAGCCAGGCAGGTTTGTGAGATCCTGCTTTAGTAGCTTAAAGGATACCTCTCATTTCACTTAGAGTTTACTTTCTTTTAAAAAGAAATACCGATTTTAAAAGGTGTTAGCTATTAAATTCAATTTAGCTATTAAATTCCATTGAAATTAAGGGAGAATATTTCCGTTAGCTTTAATGGAATGAGAAGGGGAATGCTGGAAGTGTGAAAAATTCTCAGTGTGGATAGATGTAGCAAAATGTTTGTGCACTGTTTCTGCCATCAGTTGTCTGTGGTGAATGGTGGGTTTTTTTTAAATGCAGCTGCAATAGCGTAAGTTCTCATCTGTCTTTAGTACCTTCTCCTGCAGGACTCTCTGATTTGTGCCTGCATAATGGTTTGAGCTTGCAACAATGTCCCACGAACTTGATAAAAATCATCTTTTGTAAGCAGGGTAACTGAGGAAGGGATGCAATAATACGACATAGCAGAGTCCTAGAAAAAGATCAGGATGTGAAACACAAGTGTTTCATAATGCCTTCGTTAATGAGGAGTGTTGTCTTCATTAAGCTGGGGAGAAAGGATTGGTTAAGATTGGTTTAGAGTTTTCTTTATAATTTTTACGTCTAAGCAGCTATTCTTTTCCTCATACTGGTGGTTCAGAGATAAATGTATGGTCTGAGAATGGGTCTCCTCTCAGTAGTACGCTGATGTACTACCAATGAAGAGAGAATGTGCCTGTCATATTTATATCTTGATAAAAATATTTCACAAATCTGAGGGGAGAAGCATGCAGAGTATTTTTATTAGTTTGCATATATGTGACAAATAGCACAATTTTGGAAAGCCACTTAGCATGCCTTGTAAAATGTTAGTTTATTAGCCGTACTTATAGTTTGATACCATCCTGAATTCTTTTAAATTTCTTACTGTAAAATATTTTTACTGTATGAGTTACTAGTTTACATACATTTTCTTACCACTGCTGGGATTTTGGAACTCTTTCTTAATACTGTATTATATTGTGTGATAGATGTAACTGGATAACTTTGCTGCTCATCTCGGCAAAATAACTGCGGAAGTGTCAGAAGGATTTGACCTCCAAATAATTCCACAGTTTATCTCAGTTTCTATCAAAAGAATCGTGGTGTATTTGGAATATGAAGGTGAAATCAATGCATCTTTTACATAGTATCTCTCAAATCTGTTGCGAATCCTTAAATAGAAGAATATAGCTCTAGAATTTAGCTTTGTAGACAGACTTCTGTCCAGTTTTGGCTTATGTATTTTTTGGTACTTCTTTTTATCACAGTCGACTGAAATGGTTTCACTGCACTTTATATTCTTTGCCTGCCCCACCTGGAATGTAAATTGTCATTCTTGGCATGTAAATTGTCATTAGAGGTGAGGACAGTTCCAGTCATCTGTGTTGGCCTGCTAATGTACTCTGTTGCGTGGGTACCTGCTGAGGTGTCCCTGTGCTCCTCTTATTTGTAGGACAGCCATTTGGGACACATGAAAATATCTTCATGGCAAATGTCTTGACTGCAGAGGGGAGCTTGGCTTCTTCCAAATTTCTGCCTAAGCTAAGCACTCCATTAACTTAGGGAAGGCTTTACAAAATCAGCTTTGGTGCGTTTTTCCAGCCCTCTAATCACACCCTTTGTGCTTCCTTTCAGTGAAAGATCTCTGCATACTAAAATTCCCTTTTTTGGCATTCCTGTCAAACCCTGAGGTCATAATGAGGTCAGTGGGTATTTAAGCTGCAAAATAAATTATTTACCAACTATCTCTCCAGATTTGAACAGCTGGATTTTTTTAGGTAACATGCATCTAACTCAGCACCCTGGAAGTTAGTTCGACAGCAATATAATAATGACAGGTTTGATCCTACTACAACTGAAGAGTGAGTACAGTGATTTTTGGATCCTTTTTTCATTGGCAGCTTTATTGTTCTGCAGCTGCACAAGGAGTATAATAGAATTTTTCCATGAAGGTTATAAAGCTTAACTCAAGTTTATTTTCCCATTTCATTTGTGTTAGAAATATAGAAGCAGACCTTGGCTACTGTGTCTCCTGAGACTACTTTAGTTGTGCTTGTCTTAAAGGCAGGAGATAAGGACAGAGTCTGCTCAGGTCACTGAGCAGTATAATATGTGCAAAACCACCCGTGTTTGAAATTACAAGAAGAAAGATAGTAAACCAACTTAAAAATTGGTGCATTTTGTCAGAGTGGGAAATGTGAGCGAATCTGGTGAAAAGGTAATCAGACTACTTTACGCTGAAGAATTGTCTAGCTAAGTAGCTTGTGTATATATATTATATATGTGTACATTCAGATTACTTTAATCTGATAGAATATATGCCCAAATTTGCCATTACCTAGCAATCTACTCCATTTGAGCAAATAATCCTAATTTGAGAGAAATGTGGGTTCAGAATGAAAGGAGTTTCTTCTGGCCTTGATTTATCTGTTTTCATCAGGGTGAGTGGGGAATAAAGAAGGGTAGAGGTGAGTAATTTTTCCCCTCCTTGTCTCTCAGAATTTTACTTCCGTAAAGTGATATCTAGGGGGAGACCAAGAAAAAGAGCTTGGTTCACAGCTGAATGATCAGGGGCTGAAACCTGTGGGAATTCAGCATACAAAAATGCTGGCGAACAGTCAGCGTCCCTCTGCGAGTGCCCAGTGTCTTTGTGGAGGCTGGAGACCTCACCTGGAATCCACCAGATCAACTGTATTTAAAATTACGACATAAATATACTGACCTTAATCCTTGAGTACAGTTATTGAAGCCGAGTCTGGACAGTATTTTCTGTACTGCACATAGGAGAAATTGCCTAACAAAAGAAAGAAATGGAAGTTTGTGATATAAGGAGACGTTCCCTCCTTCCAGTGCCTCTCTTGAAGTGGTGCTGCCTAGAATGGCCCCATACATCTGGTACATACACAGTTACTTGGTTTTCAGGACCTGTCAGCAAAACATCATCATTTTATGCACGTCTTCCCTGAAGACGGTGAACAAAAAGGTCTTCTTTTTCTGGACTTCTGTTTGTGATTCTGATGATAATTTGTTTTAATTGTGTGATAAGGAGCAAGTGAAATTGAATCTATACTTAAGAACAGTCAGGCTGACAACAGATTTATTCAGAATGCACGTAAAAAATGTTCACGGAGGAGAAAGATAAACTCAGTATGATGAATAGAAAGCTCTAAATGGCCTAGAGGTTTTCAGTGTTTCTGTTGGTGAGTGCTTGATGGACGACTGTTTAGCTGTTATTGATAAGGGTTGTTCTTTTTTTTTGCAGGTTGGATGAAAGTGTTTTTTCCCATGCTAGTGGTGGCTTGCTTTCCCACCTGCACCACCCACATTTTGGCGTGTTGCCCCAGCTTTTTCTCCCATGTTCCATTCCTCCATTCTGCACCTCCCAGCCTATAAATAATGTCCTGTTGCTGTTAATGCGCTCTTGGCAGAATATAGTGCTTAAACGGTGCCAGGATATTTATTTATAGCCTTTACCATCCTCTACTAGTTCTGCATGGGTCATTTCCACCCCGCCACCTCCTTCTACTCTTGACAAAATGAAGCACCTCAACTGCACGGATCTGTTTTGGAGCTTGTTTGAGCATCTAAATGTTCCATGTGTCTCTGAGATGTTGGTACATTAGTGTGGACTTCTTGGTTACTTTGAAAGTAATGGAGTGGAACCATCCAAACAGTTATCCTGAAATTGTAGAGTCTCCAGATAGAACAGAGCTGAAATGAAATATCTCTGTAGAACACAAGAAGCTTCCATAGTAAAAAATACCAAATTATAACTACCAAAGTGTCCTGGTTTCGGCTGGGATAGAGTTAATTGTCTTCCTAGCAGCTGGTACAGCGCTGTGTTTTCAGTTCAG
>JAVKLA010000054.1:19303884-19314315 GCA_034782735.1 Sagittarius serpentarius | reverse complement strand
CCACTGGGTGGGGGGGGAGCGAGTGAGCGGCTGCGTGGTGCTGTGTTGCTGGCTGGGGTTAAACCACGACACAAAGAGAGAGAGATAGAGATTTTTTTTTTTTTTTACCAAGGCTGGGAAAAACATATTATTTGAATAAGTGTAATTACAATGGAACCTTTATAGCATGAAACTCTTGGGGAACTTGCATGAAACTGGTGAAAAGCATGAAAGAATCTCTGGATACAATACAATTCCATGCAGTAGTATTGGGAACTCATTTTTTTAAGTGAAGGTATACTCAGTAGTCCTATGTGTCTCTGGTTTGTGTGTCATAAATATAAATGCTGATTTTTTTAATGCCATTAGAAGCAAAGTCTAGAAGCAACACTGAACATTTCTGTGATTTGGAAAATAAGGATTTCCTAAGCATTATATGCACATCAATTTTTATACATTCAACTCTGCTAAAATAAGGATAATATTGCAATTGTGCCAACTTACTCAAGCAATTTCTGATAGCTAAGTCACCATAAGTAATGCTTTAACCTGTGAATAGGTTAAGACTGCATCTGAAGAACCCTGCCCTGATTTTGTAGGTCTATTGATCTTGCTTGCTGTCACGTCACTTTTTGGTATCTGCAAACAAAAGGCTATATTGACTTTGTTTAGCCTCGGCTCTCGTGGCACTCTCTGCTCTGATCCTCTCCCACATCTTTTGAAAGATAGTATTCCTGGTACTACTTCAGCAGTAATTTCCTAATTACTTTTCCATCTGTAATGTGCTTGTGTGAATGGTTTTTGCGTAATATCTTTCCACTGCATTTTGTATTCTTTCTTATACGCCCCATGGGGATAGTCTGTTAATTTTTCGTGGTACAGAAAAAAAGATCCTATTTGTGGCAAGCAGGGCAAGGCTTGGCTGGGAGTGGTTACGAAGCAGTGCTAAGTTACTGCCATACTTGCTGCATTTTGTTTTTACCTGCTTGAGAAAATGTTGGGAGGAAATTCAAAAATCTATTTAAAATGAGCCCCAAACCTCAAGCCACTAGTTTGTAATTTTTATTCCTGTGCATTGATAGAGGGACTCAGCAACAAGCACCGTGCAAAGTTAAGACTAACCTCTTGTGGTGGGGTGGATAGAAGGGCAGACTGAAAAAAACCTAGGTAAAATCTTTAATTTGGTTAGTTGCTGACACTGAAACATGGGAAAGGAAATGTAAAAAATGCTTTCGGTTATGGAAGTGTTTTACTGTTCTGTTGTCACCCAGCACTGGTCGGGAAGCTACTGGCAATCATATCCTGTCGCACAGCCTTGAAGAAGAGAAACTGCTAGTAACTCCAGACTATCAAATTCTGACCTTGCTGATAAAAGGGTCATTTTTCTGAGTGTCTGGTATGTGTCCTGAGTCTCTGAATAAGTCTGGTCTACTTAGAGAGTACCATGCTAAAAGTCAAACCTGGTAAACTAGCTTAAATTGTCCTTGCAGGCCATTTTACCCTTCATAGATGTCCACATTATGCTCATAGTTAGAGCTGACCAGAGTGGGGATTTTCCTGCCAGTAAAAAAAAATAATTATACATTTTTGAAACTTTTCCTTCATTAAGAGTAAAGCAAAAAAATTCCAGGTGCCTGTGAATGATGGGGAGACAGGCTGCTGACATGTAGGGCTTACTGGGGAAGCAAAATGAGAACCAGTAAACAAAAAAATCAGTGTTGTTTGACTTGTGAGAAATTTGGACTGAAACCAAAGATGGTATAAATAAGCTCTGAGCTATCTTACTGCCTTTCAGTCAAACTGTTCAATGGTATTGATATGTTTCCATGGAAAATGCGGTTGCACTGAATCAGCTTTTTCTGAGATGAAGCATTATTTTGCCAGTGGACCATTTCTGAATTTACTTCCCCCACAAGACCCATTATCATTTCACAGCACAGAAATAAATGTGCTGAAGAAACGCACACCCGTTCGGCGTTTTGTTCTGTCACTGAAAGCCTCACTTAGTGAACTCTACTCTGACCCTGCTTTGGATGCAGAATGAATAACTGCTGATTTTTACCTCTTTCTTAGAGAAAATGAGAAATCTGTGGGATTAAAGAAAAATATAGGAGGTCAGGGTGTTATTTCGAGGAAGACTTGCTAGAAGTCTGGAAGGGTATGGGGACTTTGTGCCAAGGTACATTCTCCTGTAGTGAAGTAGTGCAAAGGCTGTTCTCTCTCTCAGATGGACCTCATGAGCTGTCCTGGGGGACATCAAGATTGTCAAGCTTTTTGACTGCAGAATGTTTAGTTTCCCTTTCATCAGTGCCTTTAAACTGACTTTTTTTCCCCTTGAATTGCACAGTATTTTATAATTAATGGGTAAAATATGTGAACAGGAGCAACAAGGCCCACAAAGGGTCTTTTAAAATGCACTTCTTTAAGATTGTTATTTAAATATCACAAGGCTGGAATCGATTGAAAATGCAGTCTTGACTTCCTCAATGCACAAGCCAATGGAAATCTATAATAACCTCTGGGGAGAGAAAATCAAAGTTTGTGGGTTCAGTGACTGTGAGAAGACTCATCAGCTCCAAAGCTGAGTATGCATGGTTTTGTACTAAGCAAGTTTTGTACTAAACAAAAGTCTACTTTTTGAAATAATTTCCTTTGGCTTCTTTCTGCAGTGACTGCACTGGCTACTCCTTATTAAACTGCAGAAAGGAAGGGAATGCATTCCTACCTGTAAGTTAATATCAAACAGTAAAGAGCTCTTGTAGGAGTGTAATAATGTGTCACTAATGGATAACTTCGGGGTGTTAGAGACAATGCAGAAAAATACAACAAAGTGGCCAGATAGTAGGAACTGGTGGTTACTCTCTAGCATTTCACTAAGAAAAGGAATGACAGAGATTAAGGGAATCAAGATCCATATCCAAGGAAAGGACAACGTAGACAATTAGAGAGACAGCCTTGAAATAGTTTTATACCTAACTCTTTTATCACATCATATTTAACTTCAGTTGAAGAATCAAATTGAAATTAGAAGATTGAAATAAACATGATTACATTAAAAAGGGAAATTCGGAACTGATAAAAGGAAATACTTTTCTGTACAACTTTTGATTAAACTGTAGAACTTTCAGGCACGGAAGCTATTGAGATCATGAACATAATATTTATGAGATGATAAAGTAGGTATTTCTATTGGGTATCCATAACTGCTCTAATTGATGACAAGTATTTCTGAAAGGATTTCAAACATCGAGCTTCAAGGTTTAAACAAGTATCAGTTGGAGACGAGATTTGGGAGCACATCGTTCCGCATTTTCTACCTTGTTCGGGAAGAAGAGGTCCACTGAATTAACATGTTGGTATTGGACTGAAGGTGGCCAGCTGCACACCAGTTGGCGTGTGGTCAGCAGGCTGAGGGAAGAGATGATTCCCCTCCATCCAGCACGCATGAAACCACTCTGGGACTGGTGCTGTGTCCAGTTCTGGGCTCCTCAGTACGAGAGAGACATGGACGTAGTAGAATGAGTCCAGTGGAGACCGTCAGGATGATGTGGGGGCTGAAGCAGAAGGTGTGCAAGGGGAGGCCGAGAGCTGGTTTGTTCAGGCTGGAGGAGACAAAGAGCAGATCTTACTGCTGTTTACAAATACCTCATTTGAAAGAATAGAGAAGATGAAGCCAGACTCTTCTCAGACATAGGCAGCGATAGAACTGGAGGCAGAAGACACAACTTGGAATGTGGGAAATTCTTTTTTGGAAGGTTTTGTTGGTTATTTCTTTATTTGACCATGAGTGTGGTCAAACGCGACCTGACATGTGAGAGTGGAATAGCTTGTTTGGAGAGGCTGTGGGATGTCCATTCTTAGAAGTACTGAAAATGTGATGGGAGATGGCCGTGAGCAAACTGGTGTAAGCTGACTATAGTTCTTAGGTAAATGAGAATCATATAAAAATACTTCAGAAAATATTTTGTTGTCAGAAATGAAACTGTGGCGTTTATCTTCACACTTAGTGTCTGTTACTTCTGGATAACTGGGCAAATGTTAAATGTTTCCAGTAGTCTCATATGTTTTCAGAGGGTTTTATATCTGGCAAGGGGTTTGGGAGCTGTGATTTTTGTGTGGTTGTTTGCTTTTATTTCTGGTGTTATGTGTTCATTGACCACTCAGGGTAAAGGAGCGGGGTGAGTGCTGGCTGGTATATTATTTGCAATATGAATGTCTCTAAAGCACCATGACCACTCATTTGAAGAAACTTGTATGTGACTCTTTTTAGGGTAAAGATTCCTAAAGTGCTTTAGAGATTATATAATGATGTCAGTGTTGCTTTTGCTCGTTATACTGTAATTTCTTAAATAATCTCTTTTAAAAAAATTGCTTCTTTATTAGAGCTTGCATTCATGCAGTAACCAGTTGCAAGGTGTCTATATTAAGCAGTGCCGAAACAGATCTTTTATAATTCTGAAATTGTGAGCAGATTAGATTATATGCAGCTTTATAACACTTTCAGCTTTTAAATGTAATCTTTCAATAATTCTGTCACTCAGTTGTCTAACAAGTTGCTCACAGCATAATGAAGTTTATTCTTAGACAGTGAAAGACAGAACAGCCACCTCCACTGGGCTTATACCTGCTATTTTGGAGAATAATTTCTATTAGGAATGAATGTACCTGAGGAAGGTACATTGGGAAGCTGATTCTGGAAGTAAAATTCTGGAAACACCGCGGAGGGGTATATGAGAGAGAGTTATGGATAATGGGATACTGTGGTAAAGGAAGGTGGGGAACATTAAGTGTGCTACTGAGCTGGTTAGCAGAGGGAAAGGAGTTATTTTAGCAGCACTGGAAAGGTGAGGGTAAAGCATTAATGAACTTTTGGATTTGATGCAGAAGAAAAGGTGAAAAAAAAAAAAGATCATAGAATCACAGAATAGTTTGGGTTGGAAGGGTCCTTTAAAGGTCACCTAGTCTAACCCCCCTGCGGTGAGCAGGGACATCTTCAACTTGATCAGATTGCTCAGAGCCCCGTCCAACCTGACCCTGAATGTTTCCAGGGATGGGGCATCTACCACCTCTCTGGGCAACATGTGCCAGTGTTTTGCCACCCTCATCCTAGAAAATTTCTTCCTTTTATCTAGTCTAAATCTGCCCTCTTTTAGTTTAAAACCATTACCCCTTGTCCTATCACAGCAGGCCCTATTAAAAAGTTTTTCCCCATCTTTCTTATAAGCCTCCTTTAAGTGTTGAAAGGCCCCAAGAAGGTCTTCCTGGAGCCTTCTCTTCTCCAGGCTGAACAACCCCAACTCTCTCGCCTTTTCCTCATAGGAGAGGTGCTCCAGCCCTCTGATCATCTGTGTGGCCCTCCTCTGGACTCCCTCAAGCAGGTCCATATCCTTCTTATGTTGGGGGGCCCAGAGCTGAACACAGAACAGCAGTACTGGGGTCTCACGAGAGCAGAGTAGAGGGGCAGAATCCCTTCCCTCGACCTCCTGCCTGCGCTTCTTTTTATGCAGTGCAGGATACAGTCGATTTTCTGGGCTGCAAGCGCACTTTGTCGGCTCATGTCCAGCTTTTCGTCCACCAGCACCCCGAAGTCCTTCTCCGCAGGGCTGCTCTCAATCCCCCCATCCCCCAGCCTGTATTGATACTGGGGGTTGCCCCGACCCAGGTGCAGGACCTTGCACTTGGCCTTGTTGAACCTCACGAGGTTCACACAGGCCCACTTCTCGAGCTTGTCCAAGTCCCTCTGGACGGCATCCCCTTCCTCAGGCGTGTCAACTGCACCACTCAGCTTGGTGTTGTCTGCAAACTTGCAGAGGGTGCACTCGATCCCACTGTCTCTGTCATTGGTGAAGATATTAAACAGTACTGGTCACGATACGGACCCCTGGGGGACATGTCACTGATCTCCATCCGGACATTGAGCCACTGACCACTATTCTCCGGATGTGACCATCTAGCCAGTTCCTCATCCACTGAATAGTCCATCCATCAAATCCATATCTCTCCAATTTAGAGCGAAGGATGTTGTGGGAGACTGTCTCAAAGGCCTTACAGAAGTCCAGGTAGGTGACATCAGTAGCTCTTCCCTTGTCCACTGATGTAGTCACTCCAAGATGATCCTCCTGCCTTGGAGATGAGAAGAGTAACGGAGATAGGAGTTTGAAGGGAGATGAGTTAAACTGAGTATGACTTTAAGAATCATTCCCAGGGAGAGGGGAGCTGGACCTATTCAAGAAGATAAGGTTGTACATCTTACAATACAGTAAGAACACCTTAAAAAAAGCCATAAGCCCTGGTTCACATCAAGGCAAAGAAAGGATGAATAACCATTAGATATTACAAAAGATACAAAGAAATGCCACATCGAGAGCAGAGGAAGTCACTAGTGAGAACAGGAGAGAACAACAGTCAGGAACAAGTATAGAAATAGACTGCGACTAAGTAGTATAAGAAAAGAAATTGGAGTGATTCTTCCTTATATTACTGGCACATTGCCCTTGCATTTATCTTGGAATTAATATCACAGTGAGAAACACATTGAGAAAACATGCCAAAAAAAAATTCTAGGCTGTTCAGTATAACAAACTCTTACATGCAAAACAGCTTCCAGACTTTGTAACCTTTAAGATGTATGTATTCAAATGGTTGAATTGAAGCAGCTCTGCAGCAGTACTGAATTGAAAGTAAGCAATCAGCAAAATCTGAAGACTTTTTGTGGAATTAATTCAATTGTGACCTAAACTGCTATGAAAACTCAATTCAGCTGTGTACAGAAACGTGAAACACTTGAAGCAGCATGCAACTTATAAACACCAAATATTTTCCCTAAGCCTGTTTGCATTTCTAGCACATTTTTGTCTGCTTGTTCTACTTCCATTTGATAGGAATACCAAATGAGGCATTACTGTAGTTGCAACGATATGAAATGCACTGTGTTCATTTGTCATGCTGCATTAAACTGTAAAGGCATTAATGACCAATACAGGGAATGGTGTCATTAAACAGAGGCTTAAACAGACAGAGCTGAGATCATTAATGAAGCCAGTAGATAGGAGACACAAACTTCGGGGACAAATTACCACCATGCCCAATTTATTACTGTATAAAACTCCAAGAGATGTGGAAATAGCGTTGAAAATCAGTAGGGATGTAATGCTCATCTTGTTTGAAATTAAGGGGTATTTGTTAAACAGAGCAGCTCCATTACAGGTTTTAGGCATTGCTTTCCATTGCTAGTCCTGTGGGAGCTGAGCCATATGCAGCTTAACCCCTTAAAATGAAGTGCTGGATTTTGGGGCTATGTGATCTCATGATGCCTGTTTACGTAGCTGTGCTGAAGCTACCATGTAGGTGTACTGTCTGAGAGGATAACTGGATACCTGTGTACTGTACAACGAGTGTATAGTCTCTTTTACAGTGTAGCTGTTTATACTCTGTATAACCCCTTACTTAGCTTACCGCAAATGCACTGTCCTTAAGTAAAGTGTGCTGTAAGGTTTTATGAGAAGACACGGATTACATTTTTCAAAATACTTCAGCTCTGTTTCCAAAGAAGGTGCTAGCAGCACCTGTGCATTGCACAGCTGCGTCTTGGATGGCAGGTTTGGGGAACGCATCTTTGTGCCAAACAGATTTTGCGGAGTGAATGGTGGGGAGAGGGTTGCCTGCTTAGGATGGAGATTACAGTAAATGCATGGCACGTGAGGAGAGGAAGGAGGGGAGGGTGGTGGGGAGGCACTGATCCTAAACCAGCAGAGAGTGAGGTGAATCTGAAATTTAGTTTCTCTCACAAACTTAGGTGACTTCCTGGCCCTCAGTCAGGGCTTTCTTAAGGGTAGCTCCGTTGCTGCCATCACTGTAGATAAGAATGGTTAGTGGCTCTGATCCATGTCTTATGAGGTACCACCATAGGTGGCAGAGCCACCACCCAGTTTTTCTGTAATGGCTGAACAGCAAGTGCAGTCGCACAGAAAGTGGGGAGCCTCAGATACAAGTCCTTTCTCAGTGTGAGAGGGATCAAATACACATCTCCACAGAGAATAACCTGGGAGCGAGGCGAAGGAGTCGCACTCCGTCCTCCCACCACATCTCGTGCTGAGCTGGGGTTGCTGGGTAGCCGTGGCACCAGTTCAAGGAGCCAGGCAGCAGGAAGCCAAAGGGATTAGGTCCCTGTAAGTCAGTCATGGGGGTGGCAGTCCCCCCTCTCTTGGCTGCTTGTGTAATTTAAGGAGCAGAGCCACTGCAAAAGCAGAGTGATGTGCCCTAGGCATTGCTGTGGGAAAGAGGCAGAGAGACAGCTTTCGAGTCTTACCGGCTGCTGCCGCTTCTGTCTTCTACTCCATCTTTTTCGTGTGACCACGGCCAAAGCGGTGGCTGGCTCCTCTCTACCTCTGTTGTGAGCAGCACCCAGAGGAACCTGGGAGGGATGGGTGTCCTGGGTATGGAAGCTGCCAACTGCAGATCCGTGAAAGAGGGATTGAATACAACGCACGAGCAAAGCTTCTGCCAGATAACCTCATTCGAGAACTAGAAATAGCACAACTTGTTACAATTGCTTGGGCCACAGTGGAAGTGGCTCGAGCACTTTTGACTTGCGATGAATAATGTCACCATAGGACGTCGAGGCTGTCTCCCCTGTCCTGTGCAACCTGGATATGCCCTTGGATAGTTCACTGCTTTTTGAATGCTGCCACCCAAGCAATGAGCCAGGGTTTTTTGTGAATCCTGCTTCTGAATGTGTAACTCCAAATTCCTCCCAAGGTACTTTTTAAGACTTTCATTTCTACCTCAGAATATGTTTTGCTCTGCTTGTGTAGTCTGGGCATGTAAATACATCTCAACCTCAGACCAGGATGAGACTTAGCAGGCAGGCTTCAGAGGTGTGGGATAGTCAAGGTGCAATTCACTGATGTAAATAAGAAGGCAATAAGGATCTTTAGACAGGGCTAAGAGCCAACCCTGTGAGCAGAAAGGCTGGTGAGGCTGGAGGGGCCATGGGGCTTTAGAAAATGCTGCTTTGGAAGACCAGACTGTTCAGCAAATCTTAGCTGGTGCATTCAGCTGGTGCATGAAGACATGAGGTAGGTACCTACTTACCAGTGTAGCTGTACCTGTTGTTACATTTCAGCCTGCTATTTCAGTCCCACTTCTGGTGCCTGTGTAATCCTTTCATGTGGTCAGAGCCAAATGCACTTGGCAAGGGAGTAGAGGAGACTTGCAAGAGTGGCTTGTGATAACTCCCAAATTAAAGAGACTGGAAAGGGATTGGCCTGAGGCCAGCACGCTCCAAGGGTGCAGAGCACCCTGCTGTCATGCTCTTACCCGGGGAGCAGGGTTTTGAAAGCCAGGGTCGAGACACTCAAAAGGCCAGAGGCCAACTTGAGCAGTTTAACTGCAGAACAGGCTAGGTCCTGACCCGGGTATAGCAGACACTGGGAACAGACTGGTGTTGAAGCAGATGTACCTGGAATGCCTAATTCCAGTGCTCTGGAAAGTGAGACGCTCTGGAAGGTGCACGCAGATGTTGTGGAGAGTAAGGTGAAAACTTCCTTTTTGCTTTCTGAATCACGTTTGCTTGTGTGTAAATGTTCATTGTCCCTGGAATGATCCTTCCAGAGGGCAGGTGAAGTAAAATTAATGGCACTTTTTCTTCACAACGACCTCTTCTTCAGCACCTCTTCATGTGCTGTCTGTTGGCATGGAAACGTGATGCTGAAGCTTTGAGAGCTCATCCGCAGAGGCCAGTGTTTCCAGCAAGACCCCCGCCTCTCCTGACTGTCTCCAGCTGATCTGTTTGTTATCTGCAGCTAAATCCTAATTGGAAACTGAGCACAAATTGGGGCAGTGTTCGGGGACAAAGAGAAGGAAAACTTTGAGCTTCTTAATAATGAATACAGCAGGTTGTAAGGAAAGAGCAGGGGGTAGTGGAGGAAAGAATAATCTGGAATGTGGAATACTATCTGATTTTTCTCATTTAAACTTACTTGGCTCCATCAGTGGCAGATTCTGCCCAGTTTCCATACCTTTATGGCAGTAGTACACATTGAGCAACATTTGCTTTTGGTCTGCTTATGTGACTGTGCTTGTAATAATGACCAGGCTAAGAATTAACATCTGCCTTTTTGATGAGAGTACATTGATGTATTTATACTTTTTAAGACAAATGAGTAAGAATTTATTAAGAATTACATTGACATGCTTTTATTGTATTTATTAAGTCAGTTTGACTAAATATCTTTATCACATCTCATTGTAGAAATTTTAATGAATGCTAGTCTCTGCTACCAATAAAACCACCCCCATACTTACGCATAAGATAAACATGTTTATAGGTACTTATCATAGAATCATAGAATCCTAGAGTGGCTTGGGCTGGAAGGGACCATCCAAGGCCATCTAGTCCAACCCCCCTGCAGTGAGCAGGGACACCGTCACCTAGACCAGGTTGCTCAGAGC
>JAVKLA010000054.1:19262339-19303784 GCA_034782735.1 Sagittarius serpentarius | reverse complement strand
TCAGCGAACTTGCTGAGGGTGCACTCAATTCCACCATCTATGTCATTGATGAAGATATTAAACAGTACCAGTTCCAGCACGGACCCCTGAGGGACTTAACTGCTCCTAAGCCCAGAAAAAGGAAATGATATAAAAATGGTTGAGAACATGTTAAAAATTTCTCTTCACTGCAGTACTTTCACTTAGTTGCTCTTTGACCTGCTGCATTATATTTTTTTTTCCTGTGAAAGAATAGCGAAGACCTGCTGGATAAAATCCTTTTGTTCCGCTTTGCCCGGTGCCTTTTTCAGTCGTGTCATTAACAAGAGATCTTTAGCACACTTGTGTGAAATTGTTGCCCAAATATTTTCAGCATGTCTTTGTTGAAGTACTTTGTCACAGGAGTTCATTTAATGGGAAAACTCAGAGAGGGTATCACTCATATCTTTTAATGCACTGCACATTTGACACAAATCCACAAAATTGATGGTCATAGCTTCAAAGCGTCCCACAGTGGCACAAATAGCCTCTCATTCTGGTGGAATATTGTTTTAATATGTCAAAGTGTATTTGAGAAATAATATGATTACCCGTGGATAATGCTCTTGGCCTCACTGTGGTGATTAAATAGATGCTCGGTTTGCAGCGAGTCCTGCAGCCCTCTGTTAAGCCTGACCTTTTTTCCTGGCTTCAATGCACCATGGCGCATTAGCATGTGTTCTGCTCGTTACAGTGAGAGGCGAATGCCATCCTGAAAAACATCCGATATCCCAGTTAGTACACGATCTGCTTTTCTTTTCCCTTGGCCTTCACCCGGTGTCACTGAGTATCCTGAACAAATGCTGAAGACAGTTGGCAATATTGTAGAAAAATTGATCTCTGCGTCTGGCGCAATGTGTTTGGCACAAGCGAGCACTTTAAGAGTGAGTGTTGTGCCTCTCTTTGTCCCTTTGTCTCCCTTTGTCTTGCATAAGTAGTTGTGTCTTTAATTCTGAATCTTCCATATAGTTGGAGGAACATAATGCTAAGGTGCAATAACTGAAGTTCAGAATGAGCCTGACATATAAAGCAGCAATAAAAGGACGATATTATTCAGAAAAAAGAAAGTCTAAAAGGCCAAATCTTGCTTTGCTGCTTGAAGCTCATTTCTCAAATGTTTTAGCAAGCCTTTTTAGCGCTCTTGCTCTTTGGTGGCACAGGGGTTGGTCATGACAGGGAATTAGTATGACCACACCACAAGTAACGATGGAGACTGAATCCTGATCTTGTTAAATATGAATTAACTTCATTGGTCACAGTGGAGATGTTTCAAACCAACACTAATATAATGAAATCAGAATCTCATTATAGAGCGATGCGGTGTTCAGCAGCTTAAAAGGACAATATTGTTGACGTGGCTGGGGCAATAAGATAGGTCTGTGCTACCTCAGCCCTTCCTGCTTTTGGTGATGCTCTTCGTGTTGTCTGATCCCATGCTTACAGGGCTATTGCTGTTGTTACTACAACCTGCAAAGTGTTGGGTCTGGTATCATGTTTTGCATTCTCTTAGGTGAGAAACTGGAAACCGCAGTAGATACAATGGAAGAGCTGGTACGTGATAACAAGGGTTATGTGTCTTAAGAAGGGAAAAGTGTGCAAAAGGTGGTTTTATGAGAACCAAAGCAGATTTCTCCAATAAGAAGTAGTGGTTTACCTCCAATTCCTACCACCAAAGCTCTTCTAGGAATGCCACTGAAGTGTGGCCAGTATATTAGTGGGGCATTAGTTTGTCCCCGGTGTAAATGCTGGCTGGCTGGC
Organism: Sagittarius serpentarius; assembly: GCA_034782735.1. Taxonomy (NCBI): domain Eukaryota; kingdom Metazoa; phylum Chordata; class Aves; order Accipitriformes; family Sagittariidae; genus Sagittarius; species Sagittarius serpentarius. The sequence goes on along the minus strand of JAVKLA010000054.1, from coordinate 19,302,008 downwards.
TGAGCTACTGTGGGAACTGGCCAGCTCAGGCTTGAAATCCTAATGCTTTCAGATGCTGTGGAACCTTTCTGTGGAGGAGCAGGGGTGCAGCGCCATTGGCTTTAAGTGATGGACTGCTGCTCTGCAGTGTTCACTGCTGCTCTGTATTGTTAAGCATCCTTGGCAGACCCTACCTTAAAGAGGAATATTTCAACTCTGCTTTTATTTTCTCCTCATGTGAAATAAAAAACCGAGTTCACTCTCTGCAGGGTGGGGTACAATTCTGATTTTACATCAGCATTAAGTTAATCAAAAACTTTAATTAAGTTAATTAAAATTAATGTTGATTTAAAATAGGCTTCTAGTAATGTAATAAACATGTAACTAGGGAAAAACTGGAATTACACTTTAGAAAGAGCATGGGTTTTAGTCTGACCTTACATTGCTGCAAAGCTCCCTCTATGTAAATAATTCTGCTGATTTCAGTGTAAGATCAGAAGTAGTTGGATAATTTGACCTTTTGAATATGTTCTAATTGGCTTCCTGCTGCTAAGCAAACTATCCTCTCAGACACTGTGTTCTTTCATTTGGAGAGGCTTCTGTCATTTCACTGAAAACAGAGGTTATATCCTCAGATTGTGCTTATTATCTGGTTGCATTCACGTTAATAGTTATGTCTGTTTTCTGACCTGGGAGCGCATCCCACACTGTCTCATAAACTTGTTGCTTATATGGAAATAGATAAAAGCAACTAGGTGGGAAGAGACAGTTTCACTATGTTATGAGGTAGATATGCTCTAAAATCTCTAACACCACATTATTCACTCCAGTATTTGTTTCAAGCACCAGGGTTCCTGCTTTAGTGATGTGTTAATGCTTGATCAAGCCTTGAAGCTTAAAGGTTTTAAACATAATACTGAAAACAACTTCAGCTAAGAGGTGAATCAGAAACTTTGATACTGCAGTCTATCATCTATGTAGAAGAGAGAATCTCGCAAGATGCACTGTGCATACCAACGCTCCTTCTAATCCCTGCAAGTTGGGAGAAATCGGCATTCCTTGATATTAATCTTTTCTTGAAAAAAATAAAAATAGGGTGAATACAGAGCTCAGAGATAAAAAGTGAATTACTGTATTTTTGCTGCAGTGCAGCTCTGAAGAATGAGCTGTGTACTGAAGCAATGGACACTTGAGAATGGTTAAGTTAGTATTACCTCCTTCAGTTAATCCTAGCTTTTAGGGCATGTCCTTCCATGTATTTTCCCCATTTTATTGCTTGAACAAGATGCCTTTGCAACAAATGGCTGAAAACAAACTGGTAAATGAAGGCACTCTGAGAACTGCTGGTTTCACTATTTCATTGCATAATGATGTTCTTCCCTTCTGCCTACATCAGCATCGCAAAGTGGGACTTTCAAAAGTACATGGGGAAGTAAAGTTCTGCCGTGTTTTCAATTTGCTTATCAATGCCTCTTTCCTTTAAATGCTTTTTGAAATTCTTTGGAGAGAAGGGGAGAAAAGAATGTTTTCTCTGAAAGGTAGTATGTCTTCTGTTTTGAGTTTTGGTCTGCATTAGTGGTTTTTAACCCTTAGGTCTTTTAGCTGTCCATTTAGCTTAAAAGAAGAAATGATGGCTTAGGTTTGTGTGCCACATCTCCGATAAGGGCATTTGCTGTTCCTACTGCAAAGCTATTAGCTCTTTCTCTGCAATTTAGTTTTGGCCTTTTTGGTATTATTTGGGCAATGATGTGACTATGGCAGTGCTTGCTGTTCATTTTCATCTGTGATATTTGGCTTGGGATGACAGATCCTTCTGCTGCCCCGATTTCCAGACATCAGGAAATCTAGTGTGATGACTAGGAGGAATAGAGAGATCTGACTCCTGGCCCAGTTGTACGATTTATGAACTCGTTCACTTCTGCAGCTAGAACGCTTTCATTTATTTGCATGACCTTAGCAAGCTCAGGGCTGTAAAGAGGAATGTTGTTGAAAACTTCTGGTGAACTTTTGTAATCCAGTAGTTTGCGATATACCAGACTGCAGCCCGGGAGTTGAATCAAGGCTGGGTTTTGTGTCCCTGAGGAACTCACTGAACCTCTCCTTGCTTCAGTTGGTGAGGATTAATTCATTTGTGTTTCAGAAATACTTTATGATTCTTATCTGGATGGAGTCGTAAGAGTGCAAAATGTAAACGGTGCCCCACAGTCTATGGCTTAGCAAACTAAAGAATCACTGAGGAATATATACAGCTGAACACTATCCAGGTATTGCTAAATCACCTTTACATCCCTAGGGACTGTAGTGCTGAAGTGTGAATGTGTTTGGTTTTTTCCTTTGAAATACGTTGACAAAAATGAATGAATTGTTTACTTGCAAGATGACTGTCTCTTTGAAAGTCTTCATACCCACATTTTAAGTGTTGCAAGTGAAATGTAATGTTACATTGTCCACATATGACTTCTCACGTGTTTTTTTTCAGAAATACAGTAAAAATAGATTGTGCTTAACGTATTGCTTGCAAAGTAAGTTTCCACCTTCCGGGGTAAAATTCTGAGAAGGCATCTTGCTTGAGCAGGAAAATACACAAATACAATTGTATATCATTCTTTCTCATACCCCTTGCTGTGCTTGTATGAACAGCACAGATCTGTTGATTCCTGCCGTATGTGGTTGGGTTAAAAAAGTGACAGACCGAATGTCAAAGTTTTCCCAAATGTCTCCCCTTTTTAGATCTATATATTCATTATTATCTTCTAACTAGGCTTTTTTTTATGATCTGAAAAGAAATATTAAATCCAGAACACTTACGTAATTTATAGCAAGCTTTAAGCAACTTAAATATATAGTTGGAAAGGAACGAATAGTTTACAAAGAATAGCATTTAGAAGAACATTCCTTTTACCATTAGCAGTATATTTGTCAGCAGACTGTGGTTTACTCATTTTTTTGAGTTTTTTCAGCAAATGTATTTGAATGTTTATTCTATTGATTGACGGTGAATACTCAGTGTTTGAGCTCTGTGCCTACGAGCCTTGTGCCTACAGGCTATTGATCAGAAGCATTTTCTAATGTTTTTTCTGCTCCTTGATTAGACAAACGTGCAAACACTTTGGCACAAATAATTGTGTGGGTGAAGCTGCGGCTTGGTTGCCAGGAACACTCTCTTCGGTTTTTAAAATTTCTCCAAAGAAAAACAAGGTGACTCAAACATTTTCAGAGAACCAACCCAAAGGGCTCAAGAAGGGCTGAAGAAGGACTTAAAATGTCCAAATAAACATCTGTAATGTATTTCTTTTAGCATTTTCCTTGTATTTAGAACAGAAAAGAAGGTCACAGAGTATGTAGATCCAAATGATCTGTAAATAGCAGTAGCATTAAAGATTACTGCCTAATCTGGGAGAAGCACTTCTGTTGATCCTCATCCTTCAGCTGTGATCCACAGAAACCCCACTGGGTTTGATCCCTCTGATGCCAGTGGGGATATGGGCGGCCCTGCCTCCTCCACGACTGAGCCCTTAGCTGACTGATGGCTGAGGGCTCTAGGCAGCCACTAGGATACGTCTGTAAAAAGAAGGATATGGTCTCATTTTCCAGCAGAACCACTGAGATCCCTGTCGTGCTGAGGGCTGGGAATAAGGAATAGAGGAAAACTGTTGACTAAGGTCTCCTTAGAGCAAGAAATGCAGCACCATTCCTTACGGTCTCTGAAAGCCCCTAGCAAAAAGTAAAGAACATTAGAGCTACTGAAGACACTGTTCAAACTCTGATCTGGGTCGTTTGAAATTGTCAGCTTTATCTCATAAGCTCACTTTGGTTCATGCAGGAGGTCAGGGAGAAGAGCAAGAATTGTGCTCTTCAGCCATCGAGCCGCTGGGGAATGTCAAGCTGTCAGGCTCTGACGGCGGGAGCCAGTAGAGCTGCTGAAGTCCCGTAGCACGAGACAGCATCTATTCTCTTCTCTTCTCTTCTCTGTGGCACTGTTTTACATACGACCTCAACTACACGGATAAGCTGAGGCTCAAGCCTCAGAGAGAGCAGGAGCAGAGAAGGGTGGATGCCAGTAAAATACTTCTCACGTTCAATAGCACAACAGTGTTTGAAAGTCGGAGGGAAGGTCAGTTCACTTCACCCTAGCCCAGGTTTTATCTGCTAACTGTCTGGGCGTGTGCTCTCTGTGTATCTTTACAAGGGTTCATAAAGTGGTTTGTACTGGGAGTAGTGCAAACTGGATTAATTATTTCACTTAATGCAGATCTTCATAAATTGTTTGGGAACTGCGAGAGTATTTGTTCATACTTACTTGCCAAAGGCCGAGGTTTGCAAAATATGTGATATTCTTTGAGGTCCTTCCTTTCACAGTGAAGAGAAAACAAGGATCCTGGGAAACTAAATGAGAATTTTTCTCTTGGAATTGGTAGGCCTAGGACTCTCAATGTGTTGATTAATCGCCCTGATTGGGCTACTGAAAAATTTTAAACAGCCAAATCACAAATGAATGAATTGCAAATAATACCATTTTCTTGCATAAAATCTTTATACATCCTCTTTTTCTACTGTGCTGAGCATTCCAGCTGACTAATATGACACCCCTTTTGTTGCTTTGCTTCCCCCAACTTTCAGCATTGCTCAGTCTGGCTGTAGCGGGTTTCTCTCTTGGGAGGGACCATCATTTTGAGGCTATTTTGAAAGTGCCTATCAAAGTGGGCTCTGCTAAAAAATAAAGAGGTGAATAGTATGCTGCCAGTCCCCTGTAGTGAACAGGCAGCAAGAAGGCTGATACATCTGGACAAACTGAGCTGCCTTGCAGAATAACAAGCAGAGGGGTAGATTCCTTTTGCTACATGACTCACTGTTACAGTGGTTTCTCTTTCATGTATTTAGCTATGTTTGCTCTCAAGCACATCTGCGTTACAGCCATTTTTCACCTCTGTGTATCTGCCAATATAAGGCATATATATGATACTCCTCTTGCTCAAATTGAGAGCAGCACTGAAAACCTTTCTTTCATGTAGCAGAATATACAGAGTGCTTTGAAGGTCCCTCGGTGAGACAGCTGTAGTGATCTAAGACTTCAAGGTACACAGAGCGCTCAAGGACACAGGCTGAAATTCTGGTCTTGGCCTTGAGCCTTGCTTTTACATGTTCTTGTCGGCTGTTTTTTTGCTGCCTTCCTGTTTTGAAGTTGCTGAAAGAAGATGATCATGCTTCCTACGGTCTCTGTTATGCCAAAAATTGCCAGACTCACCGTGGAGAAAGAAGTGCAGGCAAAACTAAAAAGACCCAAAAAACCCAACCAACAAACCAAACAAAACCCCAAGACTTTGAGTTTCTGATGATGTTTCCTATAATGGCAGTTGTGGAGCTGGTTCAGTCTTAAAAAAGATCTTTCAGGAGACTTCCAGTTCTGTGCAGAGGTCCTCACAGACCATTGCACAAGCCGGAATCGTGGTTGCATACACTTGCCTTGATCATGGTATATGTTTATTTTGTTTGCGTTGTCCGAGCTCCGGTTCGGCTGGGCGTTGCTTCTGCCACAAGGTATGCTGTGTAGCTGCCCAGTAATGACCCGTTTCAGTTTACTGGGAGGGAAGCATGGCTTCTGCTAGTCTCTGGGCCCTCTCTGCTAGCCCACCTGGGAGAAGGGTCACAAGTGGAATTGAATCAGGTCTGTGAAATTTGGGCTGAATGATTAAAATCTGGCAGCCGCATGCATCAACATACAGTTAATGGGAGGTTTGGAAAAGGCTTTTACATGAACGTAAGCGTGATTATTTACTTTGACTTGTAAATAAGCTTGCACATTGCGCTGACTTACAACACAGCTATTCCTGGTTCTTATTTGTTACATCTCATTATATCTTGTTCTTTATTTTACATTTCCTGAAGTTTAGACTTTTTAAAAAATGTAATTAATGTGCTTCTGGCAAGCATTTGTGTATCATTATTGACATATTTCAAAGTAAGCTCATTTCTCATCTTCTCATTGCTTCTTCAAATCTTTTTTCCTGTGGAAGGAGAACATTAGGCCCAATTCCTAAAGGATGTAACCTAGATACCGAGGGCACACATTTATCTGCTGTTTTTCTATTCAAAACTCTAATCCTAAATATAAATACTCATCTGTTAGTTAGGTGCATGCACGAAAGGTGGTGGATACATCCACACAAAGCTCCTTTTTTTTTCTTTTTTCTTTCTCCACTTGCATTGGGGAAGAGCTCTGCGATGCTGAGTTACCATGGAGTGGAAAAGGAATAAAATAATTCATGCTTTTTCCATCAGCAAGAACAGTAACAGCTGGAAAAAGCTTAATTAATTTATACCAATTATACACTGACTTTATATACTGATTATATTACTGATTTATACTGTTTTACTTCTTCAGTTTGGATTTTTTTTTTGGCCTGGAGAGTACATGTTTTCGTGGGCTTCCCTTTCTTGTGGCGCAATTCCATTGTTTTGGGGGGCTAGGGCAACCACAGCCCCAGGACCTGAAAAGGTCAAAAAAAGGCCACAAAATAAAGCAGTCTCACTTTTTTAAGGATCAGGTTTTCTAAGAGAAAAATATTTCTTGAAAAGATTCTTGACAGATATTTCAGTGTGTCGTGGTTTAACCCCAGCCGGCAGCTAAGCACCACGCAGCCGCTCGCTCACTTGTCCCCTCCAGTGCGATGGGGGAGAGAATTGGGGCAAAAAAAAGTAAAACTCGTGGGTTGAGTTAAAGACAGTTTAATAGGACAGAAAAGGAAGGGAAATACTACTACTACTGCTACTGCTACTAATCATCATCATCATCATCAAGCGATGCACAATACAATTGCTCACTGCCCACTGACCCATGCTCAGCCGCTCCCTGAGCCACGATGCCCCCTGGCCAACTCCCCCCAGTTTATATACTGGGCATGACGTCCCATGGTATGGAATACCCCTGTGGCCAGTTTGGGTCAGCTGTCCTGGCGGTGTCCCCTCCCACCTTTTCTGTGCCCCTCCAGCCTTCTTGCTGGCTGGGCAATATGAAAAGCTGAGAAGTCCTTGAATTAGTATAAACACGACTTGGCAATAACTAAAACATCAGGGTGTTACCAACATTCTTCTCCTCCTAAATCCAAAACACAGCACTATACCAGCTACTAAGAAGAAAATTAACTTTATTCCAGCCGAAACCAGGACACGGTGGTACGTAGGTTGTGATGTTGAGCACCAATTTAATTAACTTGTTGTCAATATACCTGAAAGCTAAGCTGTTGCTTGAGATGCTTATTCTGACAACCCTCAGCCTCATAGTCTAGATTCATACTGGTTGCAGACAGAAGTTGAAAGAATGATCTTTTGACCCTGATGTGCTGGAGGCCGAAGAGCCAGTTAAATGCCTTCTGAACTTGATGGTAAAGCTTCTTTAGGATATACATTTGGTATTGTATCAACATGACTAAGTCTGTGCGAGCCGTGATGCAGGGGATAGACTTCTGTGAGAGAGCATGAGGACTGTCAAATTCTAAATGTGTAAATTATGGCAGTACTTTATAACAGTTAAGCCATAGAAAAAGGGAACAAGGCCACCATGTAAGGTAACTGTAGTGTATGATACAGGTATTGAAGCACCAAAGCCACAGCAGAGTTCGATTACTTAAAGGAAATCAGTTAAACAATTTGCAAGGATTGCTAATGCCATCTTGCTTTGGAAAAGCAATCAAAGCACAGTCCCAGTACTAAATGAACAGCAGTCAGTTCGTTATAGACAGTGAGCAAGAAAAAGGTCTAAATTATCTCCGTAGATTATTTACGCAGCTTTTATACGATATGAAAATTACAAGTTTATAGAAGTGTTTTGTGGATTAGCTCAGAACACCCTGACATTCTCCAGACACATCCCTTTTGGGCTGGAAAAAGAGATCTCTTTCCTGCTGGTATTAGTGATTGCTCTTTTGGCATAGAGAATTTCTTAAAAAGCTTTCAACTTTGTAGTGTGGGGAAGAATCAAAATCAAAGTGGGATTTACAAAGTACTTGTTCTGTTGAAGCCAGCTATTACCTTTGTTTCAATGTCTTAGATTCTAAAAGAAGTGACCTTTGCAAATGAAGAAATAAGGCATATATACAAGAGAAAAGGCAGTGAAGGATTTATCCTGGTGCATGCATTTTCAAAGTTTTAAAGGTTTCTTCATTCATTATCTTCTTCAGTTTCTCCTTTCAAGGGACAGACAGTTTAAGTGGGGCTTGTTTTTCTTTTTAGATTTAATGAAAGCTAGAGACTGCATGGTGAAATACATGCTTGCAATAATGAGGTAACAATATAAAGGCACTGGAAAGTGCTAAAAGAGTACTTTATGCTATTTATTTACTGTATCACACATGTTTGAATTTGTCTGGGCTTTCCTGGGTATCATTGCACCAACACATTCAGATGTCAGGGGAAGAATGACTGCAAGGAGGCACCTGGGCTCTCCATGACGTCCAGGCCTGAAGCTGTCTCTTCCCGAGGCACAGTTAGGGCAGGGTGGATGTTCCACTACTAATCTTGCACGCAGGGAATGATTGATTTCCCTCCCACAACCTTTCTTCATTCCCCACATTACAAAATGGCTACTACTCCTGTTACCCAGAATGGTAACACAGTAGTGCTAATACGTGCTGTTTTTTCTTCCCGCCTGTGTCAGGCTCCAATCTTGATGGGTCTTCTTTTGCTGTCTGCTTACGTACTAGCTCTCTATCAGCCAGGAACCGGAGCCCAGATAACTCCCCCCAGCCCCTTTTAATTGCTGCAAGTGTCCATCTTTTGACTTTCTTGATACCTTCACCCACGCTGTACTAGTCCACTGACAAGGTGGAAGTGAAGGTTTTTTCCCCCTTCTATTACCATGCTGTAGAGTTTCAGATCTTCTCCTTTTCCTTAAGGCCCTGTGAAAGTCCATGTTTGCCCACATTTCCAGCCTGGTTACTTATAATTCTGTCTTTACTCAGTTCTTCGCACTCATCTGTAAATGTAGTCTGTGCCTTTTTTTATATTGTCTTACGTTTGAAGACTATCTTTTCAGGTTGAACTTGATAAAGTCACTGCACTTTTGTCATTGATATTCCTTCTTAACACTTACCACTCCCATAAAGCCAACGAGAGGTGAGTCTCTACAAATGAAACCCTCATTTCTGATTGAATCTCCATGTGCTTTCTTGAGAGCAGAAGCCAAATGATCTTGTTCAATCTTACCCTGCCTTCTCTTTCTTCCTTGTACTACCTCCCTCCCTTTTAAAAGCTGGCAGTGAGCTCTTTGAGGCAGTGCTTGTGACACACGTGAAAACCATAATGTATCTGGCAAGTAACATTTTGTGTACTAGGCATAAGGGTGTTTATTTTAAAACAAAACGAAGTGGAAGAGAAAGCAGCTGCGTATATTTTGTGACTGGTGCAACAGAGAGATTCTTGGGGAGTACTGAATCTGTATGATGCCATTTGCACAATAACCATATGGATGTTTTCTGTGTGAGAAAGGCCTTGCTTACCTGGATGATGTTTTTGCATTAGCCACCTGATTTTGTGTCCACACTCCTAAACAATCCAATTTCTGAACATCATGGATTCAACAGGACGTTTCTCACTCAGCTGTATTGTTGTTACATTCATTAGACTCAGCGCTGAGAGACAGCCTGGGATGGAGATAGAGCATGGTTTAGCAGAAATTCAGACAGAGATGCTTGTGGGATGCCTTAAAAACAAATAAAAACATTCTGAAACAGGAACAACACAATATCATATTCCAGCTGTGAGTGTTTGTGGTGTTTGTGTGATTTGGTACAGATTAGAGGCTATGTGGTAATGGGCTGGGAAGTAGGCAGTGGTATTTTCAACAAGAGGTTAGTCCTAAAACTCTCTGTGTGCATTAGTGGAAAGAAGTGGTATCAAGCTGATGAGAGCTGCTGATGGTTTCTTGTTTCATTAAGCCTTGATTCACATCCATGGAACTTAATAAATACCTGTTAATTTCTGCTTGACCCTGCGTGTGGGTGGTTAGGGGAATGCAGGAAACGCTTGTTGCTTCTTCCCTTTTTCCCCCTTCTCTTCTCCCCCACAGAACCACACGTCGCTCTCTAGCGTTTCTGCTCCAGAAGAGGAGCAGTCCTCTCCTCTCACCTGTAGTTTCTTGGCCAGCTGATGAGATGTATGAGAGGGTACTCCAAGCTATTCGCTACTCGCAATTCCTCCACCTGCCAGGGATGTTTTCTACCCATCTTAGATATCATTTCTGTCAGTATAGGCCTGTATGAACTCTCTACAGTCTGTCTGTGCAATGATGATATATCCTCATTTCTCCACAATGGTATGCTTTTATAGTGTGATAATTAATTCTAGATAGCTGCTTTGTGGCAAAATCCTAGCTGGAGTCAAGTGGTCCTTACTTTGACGTAGCTAGGTGAAAGTAATATATTGTCTTCTCAACTACAGTTGATCTCAGCTAGCTACGTTAAGATGCTAGCTATATAGCTGGTTTTCTTACAATATGTTCTAGCTAAATCAGGTTAGTTGTCTTGCTGTCAAATAGCCAACTTTTTCCTGGCAATGAAAATATAAACTTAGTGTACTGACAGTAGAAGAACTCCATCAGATGGAGTGAGGGTGGTGAAGGTAGAAGCTTGTGTTCTTAAGAAGGGAGTAGAAAGTATCCCATTTGATTGTGTGTTGAAGGGTGGGTGGTTTGGTTTTGTGTTTTTTTGGTGGTTTCGTTTTTTTTTCCCCCTTTTCTTTTTTCCACTGCGCTGATTCTGGTTCCATGAATGTTTTCTTGTGATTTCTGTTTCTGTATATATTTGTTGGGAAATCCTGACAGGTGCTGTGCACAAGGACAGAGCCTACCTGGATGATTTGATTCATGATTCTAGAGAAGCTGCATGCCAAGAATTTGTTTGTAGACGGTTGCCTGTCATCTTTATTATCTCCTGAAAAGAGTCTAAAAAAGTCTCCTCTGTGTCTGTATAAGTTTAAATTTCTTATACTAAATTTTATCCTCTTTGTGGAAGAAATTCCTTTTTTGTTTTGCATTTGTGCAATACCTGCTGTGGCAACCTGCTGATCTCTGGTTAGAACAGTAAGATACTGTGGCAGTACTCCTAATGCCTATAAAAATAACAGTGAGTTGTAAGGAGACTGAACAATTCTTTTAAAATTTCCTGTGTTGCAGCATACTAAACAGAAGCAAAAGTCCATTTGACTGAACCTTATAACTCTTTTTAGCATGTGATAAATCATTCTTTTCTTGGATCAGCTTCTCACTGGTTTTTTTTGGAGCTCATGCTTTAAATTCAGCAGCAATAAGCAACTGTGATCATAGGTCTCATGACGCTTAGCGAATTTAACAGCAGCAGTATGGTCAAGATTGTCTTGTTCCCTCTGCATTTTACAGTAGTAGCAGTGACTCATGCTAAAACTAAGGCACTGGTGGCATCTTAAGTAAGATGTGGCAGAGGTTCTTATAATGTGCGTTTTTAGCAGGCAAACAAACCAAGGCTGAGATTAAGTACTATTTGTGTGGCTTTAAGGTGGGATTTTTTGTGGTTTTGTTCCCCCCGCCCCAACAATGTGCACAAGGTCATTCCAGGAATCTGTTATACAGTCAGGAACTGAGTGCAGCTCTTCAAGTCTTACGTATCTTTTTGAACAAAAGACATTTTGTGTTTATGAGATTCTCTTTTGATCACATCTGCAATGTCATTCTAGTCGTATTGGAAAATTGTGTGATGGCCACTGAATTGAACGTGTTTTACTTTTTCAGTTGTTTATTTGGGAATGATCTTTCTTAATTTCTCCTCTCCTTTCAGTGTTGTTTCCTGTACTGAAAATATAACCAATTGTGCAGTAAGATCATACATTTAGAGCAGTTTATTAAAAACGAAAGGAGGAAAAATTTTGCAAAACGCCTGTTTCCCCAAGAAAGAATAGCATTGTGCACTTGCATTAAAAAAACCCCAGCCAACCAAAAAAATAACCCAAACCAACAAAACTTTTGCATATTAAGCAAGGACAAAACACAAAGATTGGAGTATGGGGAACATAAAATAAATTGTTTGCATAATGTAATTTTTAATGGTACTTTATTTTTAACACGTGAATTCCTTGCTGCTTCTACTCGAAGATCACATAAAAGACATGGAAAAAAATAGCATAAAGCACCTATGGAAATTCTTGCCTAATACCTGAATGCAGTATCAAAACCATGACTTAAAATGTGACATTTTTAAACAATTCAAAATAATTCATGTGGAGTTCACTTGACTTCAGTTATATGTTGAGAAGCCATATTTCGAAAGTCGTTCCCATTTAACTGCTTTTGCGTATTGCAGATTGTTACCTAAGGAAAAAATGTGTAAGATTTCTTGCTGATGATCTAAAGAATGTGAGTAAGATAGCTGGCAGATGGCTTACAGATATCACTCTGAAATATCTTACACTGACAAATAACAACGGTGTGTATAATTAGCACTCTGCAGATGGTATGCAAAATGATCCGCACTTAGTACAGAAACTCTTTTCTTTTTTTTTTGACAGACTATTTTTGTGAGTCAATTTTGAAAACATGGCTTGTAGTGCTGCTCAGGATAGACCCAGACGTAGCTGTGAATGTATTCCCCATCTGGTTCTGTGTGAGAACAGCCCTGTGGCTTTGGGGTCCTGGTCCACGTGCAGAGGGTGTGCTGCCACAATGTAAGTAATAATGACACGTAGGTAGGTCATATTAGACTAATATAAAGTTTGCAGACTTGTAAAGAGAGGAGATTGAGGCGAGGCACAGTGGAATCATTTTGCTTTTATTCCTCTGAATTTAGTGAATTATCAGGTATTTTTAAGCATGCAATGCATTTGCAGTCCAAATGTTCCTTCTAGCACAAATGATTGTACTGGCACTTTCATACTGGACCTAATGCTGATCTCTGATGGTCGTTTTTCACCCAGATGTGGCAAAAGCAACTGGCAAAGAATAGACTTCAATGACCTCTTACTGTAATGATGTTGCCACTACCATTTATTTGTCTTCTCTTACCAGTTAGAAGCCTTCATCTCTGATCACTTCCCATTGTGTCTGCAACTATAGAAACACAAAAAACCTGATGTCTTGCTTTAAGGAATTTTCTGCTTACTGTAGACTAGAGGCTACAGGTGAGCATATGCAGCTACCTGAGAGACTGTAAGGACAGGAAAATCGTATTTTGTCATCTTAGCGTATGACTTTTTTTGGCTATATTGCTGCTGAGGAGAATTTACAGTTTAGAGGGAAGATGACATAAGGAACAGCGGGAAGACAAGTGGAAAGATATTAATTCAAAAAACCACAGCAAATAAATGGTGGCAGGAGAGGTCATAAGCCCAGTAAGGACTGGAAGTAGTCTTTCAATAGGTAATGAAAGATTTTGGAGAAGAGGTAACGAAATACCTTAAAAGTGAAGGAGGAAAATTAGCTTATGACTTTTGTGATAGAGGAAGGAGTCCATAGAGGGATACAAAGTGAAAAAGCTGGTGTAGTTGAAGTGATTGGCTAGGAATATGATCCCGCCTGCAGTGTTTGGGATGGCTATGAACAGGTACAGGCTTTATTTTTCAAATTATATAAAAGAATATAAAAAATTTTCAAAGAATAAATGATACTACAGTAAGCAAGATGGAAGTGAGAGTGTGAATGTGAATTTTAGTAGCATGACAGTAGCCAGACAGGAAAGATTATAACTCAAAAATGATACACAAGATAGCTCTGCAAAATTTGGATGTGTACTCAGAATTGAAGATGAGACAGCGTTTTACCATCCTGAACAACAAGCAAAATGGTGAGTTATAATGATCATAAGAAGAGAAAGGGCCTGTGGAAAGGAGGGGTCAGGAACCCCTTTTTAGGTTTTCTTGCACTTCAGTTCGTGGCTAAGAATCACTGACAAGTTGGCCAAGATAGGAATTTGCCTAGGAGACAAATATGAAGTATACACGTGTCCTTGAGGTGATGGCAAGGTGAAGATACCTGCATTTCTGATCTCATGTTACCCTGGGACGTGCCGTACAAGGAGAACGAACTCCTTGCAAAAAAGAGGGGAGTTAGATGGATGTGCTCAGGGATAGTATGAGAGTAAAGAGAAACAGAAAATAAAATCACAGAAACCAAAAAAGCTGATATGAGCACACGAAAATGGAGTTCTCATTATAAAACCGAAATTATGAAGCAGCCATTAGAGACTGGTAAGTGCTGATCAGAGCATGTGGGCAAGAAAAGTAGCAGTTGGTAAGAAGGGGCTGAGGGTGAACTGTAGAAAAGGGATTCTTGATAGCTGGTATCAACAGTGTATTTAAGGATCTTAGGACTGAAAGGTCGAAGAGGAATGTGACACAAGGAAAGAGGCAATGAGGTCATGGGTATGGAAACAGCAAACACACTTGCAATTTGAGGGGAAAAGCCAATGGGGTAGAGAGGTTACAAAGGGAGAAGAACAGGAAGGCTGGGTCACTGGGACACATGAAGGGATTAGAGAAGAAAAGAAAATGCAAAATTCTGCATCCATTGGAGGAGGGAGAGAGAAATGATAAGGTATCGTGTCAGTGCTCCCTTGAAGTTACTCACTCACTCAGCTTCTGTGCAGAAACAGGAGTTGAAGTGGGAAGGTGAGTCAGCTGGAGGAGCCAGAGGTGGTGGTAAGTTTGCAAGGATTATAGAAGTGTGCAACAGGATCCCAAAGTGACCTCCTTACAGTTGAACACATCAGAAGAGACTGAAGCGACTTGTAAGTTCAATAGGCAAGTTTTATTAGGACATAAACTAGAAGGATATCTTTGAAAATAGAGGAAACTTCAACTGAAACAGATAAAAAGCATTTGTAAACAAAACTCTGCCCCTTTATGCTCTGCTCCGCTCTTGCAGGGCTTCTTTCATGCTTGCTTCTTCACAACTCCGAGGCCTTCCTCGGAGAGCTCTTTGCAGGTTGCTTGGTGTCTTTTTCGTCCCGTTACATCTGAGGTGCAGCTGTTTCAGGTCATGTCAGTTTTGGCTGGCTTCCGTGGCTCTGTCTCGCCTGGGCTACGGGATCTCCGTGCTGACCTCTCGCACTCCTGTGCTGCATCTCTCAGCTGACTCCACCCAAGCCGGCTGGATGCTTTGCTCCCCCCAGACTGCACACTTGCTCCCAGAAGGTCCACCTGACCCATTTGTACTCGGGTTAAACATAAATACCTACATGCAACAACAGCAAAGCAGTCCTCACCCATGACAACATGGGATTTAGTTCAAGTGAGAGATTTGCTTAGGGAACTAAATGCTGAGAGGACAAATGTATAGTAGACACCTGATCTTGTTTTTTCCTCTAGAAATACCGAGGAGGCAGGAAGGGGATTATGTGGATGAGCTGGGATTGCCAGATTAGCAGGTGAAGGAAAGGAGGAGAGAAGTGGTAGTTGTGCCAGTATCAGTAGGTGAGACTAAAGAGGAAAGAGTCATCAGGGTGGGGGAGAAGTTCACAGTTGCTGGTGCATGGGAATTAGTGCTACCGAGGGTGAGAGAGCCCAAGGGAAGGGTAGGCAGCGGTATCGGAGTGGGGAATCACTACTGTAAAAGCGATGAGAGGCAGCAAGAACAGTGTGTCTTGACATGCTGCAATTACTGGAGCAGAAGGACTGACCCAGTGGGGTGAGGAACCGTTCAGCTGTGGGTTGTGTGGGTCCCCAGTGTGAGAGCTGAAGGCACCAGGAATTGCTGGGAGAGGTGGGTGTGCGGGCAGGAACAGTACAGTGGAGCAGAGGGAAAGTCTGTACTACTCAGGAGAGGAAAAGGAAGAGGAAGGTCTTTAAGCAGCAGGCAGTGGCAGAGAAGAAGCCAGACAGGCCTGCTACGGTATGTGTATGTGACCTGAGGTGAGAGCAGGTGGCTCTGTAAGGGAGAGATTCTCCATAGGAACCTTGCTGCATATTCTGGTAAGAAGAGCAGTGTTGGGTAAAGCTGAAATACCTGTGAAGTGTTGGCCATGTGCTGTCAAATACCTGTATGTACTACAGACATCACGAGCCTGCAGCCAGGTTTCCTTGTTCTTATCCTTCTCCACACCCGCCTTATTTTCTGTCGTCTGTATCTGTCTCGTCAGGGAGGGCAAGTAGCTGGTGGGATGAATTTCAGAAGTAATGAAACTGATTTTGGAAAGAAAGCTAGACAGAGGTGGATGATGTGGCTCTGTTCAGCTTGCGCTTACACAGGCATCGAGTGCCTGAGCGTTATCGGTGTCAGAACAGCTGGGGGAAGAGCTAGCAGCTAACAGAGCAGGCCACCCAGTTTGGGAGTCTAGGAGGACCTTCGGAAGAGCCACCTGAAAAACTGTGTTGGGACAGCATGAGTCTGGAGAGGAGGGACAGTTCTTTAGGAAACAGCGTGTAGGAGTCAAATTATAGCAGTCTGGTTTTGACAGCAGGTTCAATAAACCAGATTGATCCACCTCCACCCAGCCCAGCATACAGTCAGAGCACTATATTTTAATACTCCTTTGTAGCTACAGTTATACCCACCCCCAAGATGAGGTCAGCTGGATTTATTGCTTACTGAGAGTGAAATGAACACTTGGAGATTGAACAATTCTTTCTTTTTCAATGTTAAGGTCTATCATGCACACCTTTTCTGCTGTTATTCCTAGTGAGGATGAATACACCTCAGTTGACTTTACCATTTAGTGCCATTTTCAGAGAGGTGTCAGAACAGTGCACCCAGGGAGAAATCTTCTCTCAGTTCTTCTCTTATACTCAGGTTTTCTGTAATACCTTGCGCCATTCCTGACGATGCATATCAGCACCTCTTCAGCCTGATGGTACCTGTTGCTTAGCCTCTCCTTGAATTCAGATGGGCAGTTTTTGGTTATTTCTGGTCTGACCCCAGGACCACATTTAAGTGTGATATGCACTGCTACTTACAATGGATTTACTTTGAGCAGTGAGTAGAATTAATGAGACACCTGAAAACTGCCTTTGGGTCCAAGGATCTACGGGAAAGGCTTAAATGAATTTGAGTAATGTGGGATTCTTAACTACACTCGTGAGATTTACAGTGTTATTTTCCCCAGAGTTTGTGGTGCATAACTTTATAGAGTGATAAACTGTACATCTCTAAATGTTCCTTGAGTAACATTAAATATATTGGGCTACTACAGCTCAGTAGAGGGTGATCATCTAGTTCTACAATTCTAGTCTCTTCTCGCAGGTGATCCATTTAAAGCTTCCAGGGGGCTGTCAGTGAACCAAAGTCATGATGTGCTGGTTAAACTGGTTGTGGGAGCATTTTATGTTGATCTGATATTCTTGATTCAGTACCAACCACCATAGTAGCTTGAGTGTACCCTTGTGGACTGTAAAAAAAATGTAGGGGTCAAAATACCTCAGAGCCACACACACTAAACAAAAATTCTCTGGCATTTTAAAAAAGTATGTGAATATAGTGGAGCACAGCAGAAGCCAAACTGATGACTTCATTTCATTATATGGAGACTCAGTCTAAAGACTTTAACCGTTAAAAAGACACAGGAGAAGAAGGTAATGTTCCGTGTTGGTACATTAAACCTCTTGTGTACGTTTCACTTACTGGGTTCTCCATTTTTGCAGTGCCTCTATTCAGATCTGGAGACTTTCTGCTTCTTAGCAGGGAAGAAAATGATAGAAACACTCTTTGATTGGGGAGTGTTGTGGGTAAAAAATAGCTTGTTGTCTGTGTGTGAGGAGTGAATGTCCAAATGTGAGCTTTTGAATGGCCAAGCAGAAGCCTGCAACCAGTATGGGCTGGACTTAAGTTTTGATAATCTGGACTCAACTGAAGTGGCACAGCCTGAATCCTCCAGTTAGTACAGAGAGATGAGAGAGAACCACCAATATGGATGGTGATCACTTGTTGAGCACGTAGACTATTTAGATTGGGAAAAATGTCATTTTGGGGGCCTGGGAAGAAGAGGGCCTGGAGGCCAAAAGAAGGGTGCCTCAAAGGAAGAAATGGTTTCAAGAGGAGGAAGGGCTCTGGAAATAAGAAGGGGAAGGTCCTGGCTGGAGGAAAGAACTTGAAAGTGGAAGAAGGCCTAGAGATCAGAGAGAGGCATGGAAACGAATGCTGGGGGATGCGCAGGGACTTTGGCTGGTAATGGCTGAGATAGTTGACTGCGAGCAATGGAACAGCGCAAATCAGCGTGACTTTCTACCTGACCTTTCCAGACCAGCATTGACCAGGGAAGGGAAATCAAGAGCTAGTGGATGTAATGCTGTGGTGGGGAGTAAGCAGGAGAGTGTGTAAAATAATCAAGTAGAGTAAAAGCACTAACCATGTGTCGTGGTTTAACCCCAGCCAGCAACTAAGCACCACGCAGCCATTCACTCATTTCCCCCCCACCCAGTGGGATGGGGGAGAAAGCTGGGAAAAAAGGTGAAGCTCGTGGGTTGAGATAAGAACAGTTTAATAGAACAGAAAGGAAGAAACTAACAATGACACTAATAACAACAGTAAAGTGACAATAATAACAAAAGGATTGGAATACACAAAACAAGGGATGCACAGTGCAGTTCCTCACCACTTGCTGACCAATGCCCAGTTAGTTCCTGAGCAGCCATTCCCCCGAGGCCAGCTGCCCCCAGTTTCTATACTGCGCATGACGTCCCATGGTATGGAATACCCCTGTGGCCAATTTGGGGCAGCTGCCCTGGCTGTGCCCCCTCCCAACTTCCCTGTGCCCCTCCAGCCTTCCTGCTGGCTGGGCAGGAGAAGCTGAACAGTCCTTGACTGAGTCTAAACACGACTGAGCAACAACTGAAAACATCAGGGTGTTATCAACATTCTTCTCATACTAACCCAAAACACAGCGCTGTACCAGCTACTAGGAAGGCAATTAACTCTATCCCAGCCGAAACCAGGACACCATGTTGCTTTGTAAATAAACCCCAGTATCCAGAGCCACTACACGTTGTTGTTTTCTCTGTCTTGCCAGGGACACAGAGAAACTGTGAAAATATGAGATTGACTGATACATGAATGCTTAACCTTAGTTTTCTCAGGGGAAGAAGAGTGCAAGTACTGAGGGGCTCATGTATGTAAGCACTTTCAAACTTCCTAAGGGACCATCTTTTTACACCTGCCACCTTCCTTACTACCCAGCTACCCAAAGGATGTACCATGAAGTGCAAGAGCACCTGCAAGTCTCAAACCTCCATCCTTGACAGCAACAGCAGCAGCACTGTCTGCTCCTGATTTTCTTCTCTGTATTGGGTGGCAGCATAGAGCAGTTTGCACAGTGTCTGTTGGGAGCCTCAGACCGCCTTGATTTTGCGCAGGTGGCCCTAAGAGTGTTTGAGCACTTCACATTGGTTTTTGAAAGCTCACACATGGACCATACAGAAAGTATCAGAGACTAAGTCTGGCATCTCAACGCTGGCAAATTCACATTCCTGACATAGGGTCTGACTGTATGCAGACTTTAGGATCTGCTTTCTGCTTCTCTGCAGAAGAGCATAATATATGAAAGTAGGTAAGAGTTGCTTAAGATCAAATGTAGAAGGAAAAGCTATTTACTTTCCTTTCAGCGGTCCTAACTCCCATCTGTATTACTCCACAGTTAATGGAAAGTAATTCCTTTGCCTTCAGTGGAGCTTTTCCTGATCTGAATGTCTGAGTGAGGGAAGTCTTGTGTGCATAAACCATATTATATACCTGAGAGCCTTGGGATTTCTTTTGCATTGTTACATCTGTCAATCTTCATGGTTTCTTCTTTTCAGTTGGCAAAAGTCACTCCACTTAACCCTTTTGTGTCTTCTGGTGTCAGGCCAGAAATGTGTAGGTTTCATTATTTATTTGTGTATTACTTCATTATTTCTCAGTGCTTGGTTACAATGCCCAAGAACCCCAGCTAGGATTTAAACTCCAAAGAACGAAAGCACAGATTTGAGGACAGTCCCTAAACAGAAAAAGGGAGAAAATTCTTTCCCAAAGCCAGATTAGACAAGAAGTCAAGAGATACAGGAATAAAATGACAATTGCCACAAGCCAGACTGAGAGAGAGGCCTTGGAAGAAATATTAATAGGAAATGGCAAAAGATTCTTCAGCCTTAGAAACCGAAAAGAGCAATGACTAAAGAATGTTTCGCTGCACAATGAGGGGGAGAAGAACACAATCCAAGCATAGCTAAGGGTTGAACTGAATGGTTTGTGCTGGGATTTAGGAGGCCTAGGACGTTGACCATTAGAGCAAAGGCAAGATGGCTAGCAGCCGTCATGTTATAGAAATAGAAATTACCACTTTCTAGATGAGAACCCAAAGAGCTTAATCCTTTCAAGTCAGGAGACCAACTAATTTCCACCCCACAATGCTGAAAGAGCTGGCACATGAAATTGCAGGACTGCCGGTGAATATTTTTAATAAACCTCAGGGGAGAATGGAAATGACTACAGAATAGCAAATGCAGTACCTGTATTTAAGAAGGGGGAGAAGAAGTGATGTGGGAAAGGACAGGCCATTAATCTCACCTCAGCTGCATGCATGGCTTAGAACAAAGTTTGAAGAAAGGACTAATTAAGACACATGAGAAAATGGGCAATGGGATAAAGAGCAACCTGGCTTTACCCAGAGAGAGCTAAAGAAAAGGCAGGCACCTGGCTTTTTTTGTCTTAAAGAAAAGTGCTCAAAAATTTGAAAGAGTGCTTCTAAGCACTTACTCTCAGGAGAAGATTTTTAATTATCGCTCCTTAGCGGCTCAGACTTTACAGTGGTTGTGCTCAGCATTTCCCTCCAGACTTCCCTCAAGTTTCCTGCTGAATAAACTGATCTTCAGTAGTCATTTAAAACATAGCTGTGGTCTCCTCCTTGCGTACCAGACACCAAAAGCTAGATGCAAAGCTGAGGCTTACTATGACAATACAGTTTTTTAATTTATTGTTTCTGCAGTATTTTATTTTTAATGTTGATAATTGCTTTGGGTGTCTGCATTTAAGTGTCCTTGTTTTGAAACAAGGACAGTGTGTACTGAACCAGCCAGAACATTAAAAAGAAATTTTAGTGGGGTTTAATTTTGCTTCAAAACAGAACCGCAACATTCAACATTTTTCAAATACTTTTTAGGAGCAGTCTTCAATCTCTGTTGTTATGACCAATCAGTTGGTCAAGTAAGCAAAGCAGAGAGACCATTTTTCTGTGAATGTTATGCAATTTAATTGTAGTATCTTAGAATTACTTAGAATATGGTCGCACTAGGGCTATTGTTATGATTCTTGTGTAGTGTAGAGAGGTATCGGGGAAGTCAGGTTGTGTTAGGTTAAGTGCTGTCTCAGCCTGCTTCCACTCTCCAGTTCAGCTCAGGTATTTCTACGGTGCATTGTAATCTGCATTGCAGACACACGCAGTGCCACTTTGGCAACGCTGGCTGAAGCATGGGTGGTTGTACTGGATGTTTCATGCTGGACCCTATGTGACTTCTCTGTTTCTTTAAATCGCTAGGTCTGTATGCAACAGTAACCATATATATAGATAGAGATATGCATAGTAAAGGAACTAAATGCTTCCTGAAAATTGTTGTAATCAGCAATATATGCTTAAAATGTGTTTCCTTTAAATGTTAGTTTACCCTTTTTGCTCTGTATATGAATGATCCTCATACATTTTGAGCTGCTTAGGATATTGCTTCATCAGAGAACTTTAATTGTGAGATCCTCATAGCCATTAAACTTTTTGATTCTGAAGACATTTCTGATTAGCTGCAAGTTACCTTACAGACTGCCAAGAGACAGGAAGGGTGTTGCTGCTTGTAGGCAGGGGAAAATAGCAGTGGTGACCTTCATCTGCTGTCTACCTCATGAAGCAGCAAGACTTCCTGAGAGGCTGTCAGACGGATTTGCACGTGATGCTCCTATGTGTTAGGCAGGTCCGGCTTTTACATCTAACTCCTGCTCTCTGGAGATGAAGTACAACAGAAAACGCTAGGCACCAAGGAACAGGACCAGTACTGCCCAAAGGCCATGCTAAGCCAAAAAGCTGTGTGTCCGTCATTCAAAAAAGCTTGCAATGAGGGAGAGAGGAACACGCAGAAGACACTAGCTTGTTCTCGGTAGAAGGCTGCAGACGTAGCAATTAAGTGGTAATTCAAGCTTCCTGATCATGGTAGAATCTAGTAACAGTCAAGAAAAATGCGATCTACTTGGACCTCAGGCTATGCAGCTATATGTGGTGAGCTGATTTTTCCTTTTTTTGAATTTCAGTCAGCTGGTAGCAAATGGCTTTATTTTATAGTGCCCCTTACAGTTGGCTGCAATATATTTCTGCAGTTCCTAAACTCAGATTTCGAGTCCCATTTGTTTTGCTGAGAATGTATACGTTTCTTGTTTCCAAATGCCTGCAGCAAACAAAAGAATTTCCCCAATTTTAGCCTTTAATCGTTTCTGTCCTTGGTACATCTTAGTTACGTTTCTCCTGTCTTTTAGTCTCTCTGCTCTCACAGACCTCTTTCTGCTCTTCTCAATTAAATTTAGCTGATGAAGATAAAAGAATTGGAAAACAGATAAGACCAATGGGATATTCTCTTATCCCCCAAATATAAAAGCGGACAGAATGCATACCATTGTGTGTGTGTGAGGGCTTGAGGAAACAGTTATTTTCCATACCTAGCACAACTGACCATGTGCTTCCAAATATTTGTGTGTAACTGAGGATGATGCATAAGGAAGAAAGGGTAAGAGGAAGCGTAGAAAAGCAGTATGTCTCTAGACTGCTGCAGGTTAAATTCAGGTATATGAAAATCTCTGAGACTGATGTAAATTTTGAGTCACTATTTGCTTGTCACCTTCATTTTTACAACCCTCTTATTCAGTCTAGATTTTATTGTCTTTTGATGCTTGATGTTTTCTAAAACAGACCAAGAGCTGGGTGAAAACTTGTGAGTCAATTCTCATGAGCTTTGGAGATGTTCAGACATGAACCAGACCTTGCCTTGAGCTAAACTCTGACCAGATTTTAAGAAAAATAAAATAGTAGCTAATGCTCTATGTCATTACATCCAATACTTCGGATGATTGGCAGCAAAATTTAAAACACATCATGATGTGCTAGTTAGGCAACCTACATACTGATAATCTGGATATTGCCAGGTGGCTTCTAAATTCATTCTGACTTTAGACCTATTACTGATGTCAGTAACATGGAAAGAGCAATATGTAAAGTATTTAAGGTGGAAAAAGGGATGAAGATACAATATTACCTTTTGTGGTAGGTTGACCCTGGCCTGCAGCTACACACCCACAGGGCTCCTTGCTCACTTCCCCTCCCACCCCAGCAGGATGTGGGAGAGAATGGGAAGATCAAAAGTAAGAAAACTCATTGGTCAAGAGAAAGACAGTTTAATAGGTGAAAGAAAGAGGGAAAAACCCAAGAAGTGATACAAGGGCAACCACTCAACACCTCCTGGGCTCGTATTGCCAAGGGCAACCTTAAGAAGCAGGTATTTATGTAGTACCCATCTCTTAACTTTTTTTGTCTCTTCAAGAATCCTCCTATTGTGTCAGGAAAACACACACTATACTTCTTAAACCCAGCGAGTAGTAAAAACGCCCTTGTATGCTTTGTTTTTAGGTTGTGACTTGTCTTTCTTTGTACCTCTTTACTTTGAGCATCTTCATAACTTTAGAGAGGATTTCAGATGTGCCCATTTAGAACATTCAGTCCCCCTCAACAAATCATGCTCTGATTCACTTCATGATGAATTTACTTCTAATTACCATTTCACTTTGAAATGGTAACTCTCTTTCTGCTCTGCTGTGAGACAGCTGGAAGAAAGATTGAGGCCTTTAGGTTCAAATTAGTCCATACCTCCCTGAAACCCTGTGTAAGATACGTGCATATGTATCACACAAACATGTGTATTTAACGTTCTGGGTTTGTAACTGGGCGTTAGCTTAATACCCAGCATGACTTTACAGAAGGCCATCATCTGAAAAATGAAGGGACACTGAAATAATCCAGATAGTTTACAATTCAGTACTAGATTGATTTTTATTGAGTTATAGCTTTGCATACAGTCTACAAACTAAACAAGTTTATCTAAGTGGAAAAGAGTAAGTATAAATTAAATCATGGAAAATTAAAGATGGCTACCAAATGCAACATTTTGATGTTTTTGTTTTGTAAAGCTGATAAATTATTGCTATAAAGGTATGAAAAATGCAGAGGTTTTTGAACAATAACTGTATTTATGTATTCTGGTTTTGCTGTGAACAGTTAGGCATTTAATAGTCTTCTTTTTAGCTATTCACAAGAAAAAATAAATACTAGAAAACTCATTTCCTAGTTGCATGAACACTGGGAATGAAGAGTAGCTTCTACTGTGCAATGAGTAAAGTCTCCTGGCTATCAATTGAAAGAAAGATCCCTACTAAATTACTAATTTCTCTTCAGACCTGTGTGTTGACTTAGTGGTAAAGTTTCACTTAAAATAATCCTTGGAGTAATACGGCCCATGCTAAGAAGCGTGTGAAAGACAATGCAGCCAAACAAATGTTTGTTTGAACCGTTACCAGTGGACATAAGAAAGGAATAGTATAGATTCAGTTTGGGCTATGAGCAAACATGATTAAAACTGATGAGGTTAGAATTGGGATTAATATGTCTAATTACTGGTAAAATATTTTCTTAAAAAAAGAGGGATCATACTGTGGCAAAAGCTATTGAATTTAAGCCATGTTGTGGTTTAACCCCAGCCAGCAACTCAGCACCCTACAGCCGCTCGCTCATTTCCCCACAGCCAGTGGGATGGGGAGAGAATTGGAAAAATAAAGTAAAGCTGGTGGGTTGAGATAAGAACAGTTTAATAAGAAAGGAAGAAACTAACAATGACACTAATAACAACAAGAAAGTGACAATAATAATCAAAAGGATTGGCATACACAAAACAAGTGATGCACAATGAAATTGCTCACCACTCGCTGACCAATGCCCAAGCCGCGCTCCTCCCCCTGCCCGCTCCCCCAGTTTCTATACTGGGCATGACGTCCCATGGTACAGAATACCCCTGTGGCCAGTTTGGGGCAGCTGTCCTGGCTGTGTCCCCTCCCACCTTTCCTGTGCCCCTCCAGCCTTCTTGCTGGCTGGGCCTGAGAAGCTGAAAAGCCCTGGACTTGGTCTACACACAACTGAGCAACAACTGCAACCATCAGGGTGTTACCAACATTCTTCTCGTACTAAACCCAAAACACAGCGCTGTACCAGCTACTAGGAAGATGATTAACTCTGTCCCAGCTGAAACCAGGACAGCCATAAGGGAGATACAAGGATGAAACTCAAATTTGTCCTATAGTTGTAATTGTGCTGTAGCTGGGTATCAGGGCTGTACCTGTGTGCACACGTAGTGCACTTAACTTAATTCCCTGGGTGGTCCAGGATCTCACTGTTGTGTCTGCCTCGGTGTGACAATCAACTGGTTTGGGACAATTGATCAAATTGAGACAAGGTGATTTCTGAATCACAACCACCTTCTCAACAAAGTATTTGACTATTTCTTACCAGAGCTTTTCAGGCAGGAATTTCAGAAAGTCCTGGAGGTTCCCCCAGGCAGCTCCTGCTGTGTCTAGATCAATTTATGTGTCGCAGTGTGCTGATGTTAATCAGCATCAGAGCTGAGTGGAGAACGTGGCCATGCTAGACAGTCTAGGTGGTTTCCACTGACCAAACCGGACATAGTAAATAGTCAGTAGAAACTGTTCTTGCAAGTGCAGAAATGATCATGTAGGACCATCTTTTGTAGATAGCTAAGACGGGTAAGAGAAGCTTTGTGCATAGGGTAGGATAGTAAATAGTGGTGCTTCATGCATGGGCTGGAGCAGTCAAGTGCAACCAGGCCAGATGCATATAAGAAATGAAGAGAAGTTCAGGGACTTCACCCCAATTCATCTGAAGTCACTGTTGGAAGAACATTTGTGAATAAGTCTCATTGTCAGTCAGAGAGCAGCTGATGCTTCCTATTCAAGAGATTTGATTGCCCACGTAAGCATTACCCTGTGCAAAATTCTCAATGAAGTAGGGTTTTTTTTTTAAACACACAGTCTGTGGTTGCCTGTGTGACAATACCAATAGGTGTTGCATCGTAATCCATCACAATGAAGTGAGGGTTTTTTGCTAAGCTACTGAATGCTATATGGCTGCAGAAATATTTACCCATGATAGCATTGCCTACTTGACTAACTGCATGCTTAGCATCAGTGGAAGAATGATCGATATTTGCTGAATCGCCAGGGTCCCAATGGCTATGCTGAAACCAAATCACCTAATAGAATTTGCAGACTCAAAGTTCCATTATTTCATTCCGAAAACCTTATTCTACCATCCCTCAGGTTTTCTAGTGAGTAACGGGGTTTGTTATTAGCAGCTAAAGCCCACAGAGAATGGTGATTAGTCTTTGAATGCTAACCACCTTCGAAACGTGGGTGACGGATAGCTGGCAAAACTGTGACAAGGAGGCCTGATCGTTACTGGAGTCATTCTGCAAACAAAGCCAAAAAGGCATTAGAAGGATGTTAGACAACAACAGAAAGTGGATGGTAGAGCCAAAGGAGTACAAATCCAGAACAGCCCCATGCATTTACAAAACTAATCAAAAAAGTTGAACTAAATTCTTTCATATGCTGTAATGCTAGCTTCATGGGTAACAAAACAGAGAATGATTGCTTATTCATAGACATTAATTTGAGGGAGTTACTATTAATGACACCTGAGGGGGAGGTTTTTATTACTGGAGTAAAAATGATAATCAGGAAGTATTGAGTGAGGAAAATTGGAGAGGAAGTGTCAAATTGCACTAAAAATAGCATATCCTGTTGCCAAATGACTGGTACCTCAGAGACAAATCACGTTCAGCGCTTGCCAGTTTCTCAAAGCTGAAACCTGTATTAGCCATAGGAACTGAATTTGGGCAGAAAAATAGGAATGATAATTGGGAACTAGTTAGGAATCTTTTAGTGCATGTCTGCAAATTGCTGATCTAATCCATGATCAAGATATTGAGCATGAGAAGTGCTCGTGTTAAAGAAAAATGACGTGGCTAGACAGCAAACGAAAGCAAGCTTAGTATCTTGTTTCCCTGGCCAGTGGACAGGTACTGGCCATTTTAAACCAATCTGTACTTCACTTAGTTCACTGCTTGCTTACGGGATTTAAGAAGTTCAGCTAAACGTAACTACCTTCATGAGCACTCTTTAGGGGATGGCAGGGGCCTAAAAGAATATAAATAAAAACGTGAGTCACAGCCCCTCAGTCCAGTTTTTCGTGGGCTTACACAGCATTATGTGTACGGACCCCTGTGCTTTACTGAGTCTGTGCTGAAATGGACACTGGAGTCCTGTCTTTTACAGGGAGGAGAAGGGGAGGAGCAGGTCAGTTCAATAGCAGCTGTTAAAAGGAAAAGATTCTGTATCTACAGATCTAAATAATTTGCCAAGAGCCTTCCTGGGTCATTGATGATGGTTTTTCAGGAAGTTTTCAAAATCACGACAAACTTCCCTGAAATGAAAGCAAACAAGTTTGCAACATTTAAATATGCTAAAAGAGACCATTCTTGGTAGTTCTTGGCCTATCAGTCTGGCATCAGTCCTGGACAAAATAGTGCTAGAGAGTATACCTTTATAGAAATGTCTGTTACTATTGTTACTATTGAATCTAAAACATTGATAATTTAATGGCAATATAATTAAATTTTGATAAGACATTGCATTACTACTACACAACTTTCTCATTAGGAATAAAAATGACACAAAATCAAAATGTTATACAATATATGGATGAAAAATAGCTAAGTGTTGTGTCTCAAACCTG
Source organism: Sagittarius serpentarius (assembly GCA_034782735.1). Classification (NCBI taxonomy): domain Eukaryota; kingdom Metazoa; phylum Chordata; class Aves; order Accipitriformes; family Sagittariidae; genus Sagittarius; species Sagittarius serpentarius. Next base: position 19,274,220 of record JAVKLA010000054.1, on the reverse strand, counting down.
AACTGTAAACAGGAAGAAACGACTCCTGTCTGAAATCTTTCCTGTTTCTTTGTCTCTTTCTAGAATTGCCTTACCAAGAAGATGTGTCGCCCTGGCAAAGTTTAAAGTGATGCAAGTATTGGGAATAGGGCAGTTGCTGGAAGAGAGAAGGCAGCTGATGCGGAATGACCTGAATTGGTTTGGTATACTGAAAAGGGCAAAGAAAACTGTCTTTTAGTGTGAAATTCTTCCTGTGGAGATAATGACAGTAAGGATGGAGAATTCTCTTCTGGCAAGTGATGTTGGAAAAGTCTTGAAACTCCTGTGGATTATCACCCAGGTGTGAAATGAGTATAATGTTGAGACCACAAGACTTTGGCTGTATACAGGGGGAATTATCAAACACTTGGGGCACAGAAGGTACCTCATCTGTACGTTTGGTGCATACGGTCACTAATGGGCTAGAGTGTAAATGAATAGTGACCCAGCCAAGTCCAGACCTGAAAGCTGCTTGGCTGACTTACCGCATTTGGCTGTGCCACCACGGTGCCATTAGAAGGTCTCTGCACTGTCCTCCTCTGGGAGGTATAGATGTGGACTACAACAAACGATATACGAATGGAGTCCACACGAAGTGGCTGTTTAGTCAGGCAGGTGATGAGTGTAACAAAGTCAGGAGGCTGGTAGTTGAAGGTGACAAAGTCAGAGGTGAAATAAGACATATGAACGAGGAGGATAATTAACTTTTCCCTTAGCATGACAAACATGGTGGTTGTCTGTCCACCTTCAGGGACTTTAAAAATGAAGAATGGGTTTCCTCCTGAGGGTGCACATGCTAGTCCAAGCAGGAACATTTCAACAGAGTCCCGTGACTTACCTTATGCGTGAAGCCAGTCATAGACCACAGCGGTCCCTCCTGGCATCATGATCTGGGTTAGCAACCTCACAAGTAAAAAACTTAAAAAAAAAATAATAAAAATATCATCATACTGTTGTATTGACTCATACAACAACAGAGTTGGGATCAAACACACCTCTGTTGTGAGTCTACCAGTAAGCAAAGTAAGCTATAGCATATCAGAAAACATTCAAAATGCTCTACATGTGAAAAAGAAAGCTTCTGGCTCTTGATTAGCATTAGAAATTTCATCAGTGGCAAATTATCAAAAGGTAAAAGTACAGCAAGAGAACTTGCATAATTTACATTCTTCGAATGGGTTCAGTTTAGAAGGTTAATATACAATACATGGAGACCCCACAGGCATAGTGTCCTATCACAGAACATTATCAAATGCCAGATGTGACAGCCCGTGAGATGAAGGTCAAGAATTTATCATCCTTTCATTAAATAATCAGAATGGAAATCAAAGAAAAATAAAAGGGGAGAAAATCAGCAGCTATAATGGCAGCAAGATTAAAACTAGCTCTTTTAGGAGGATTACTGTTAAAGTCCTCTAGATTTTAACAGTAAATGGCAAGCTTGTGTGTTTTGTTGGGGTTGAAAACCCTGAGCACCTTTCTCCAATGTGATGACCTTTCCATTGTAATTTTCCTTTGAGCAAACTGATAATAGGAAAATAAGAGGGAAGATAATCTCGCCCTGATGTGCTCTGCCTCATTCACTGTCTTGCTAGATGCTCCAGATGCTGTTTTCAAATGAGAAAAAAGCCCGTCTTTCATTTGAAAACTCATGAGCTATTTAGCTTTAAATCATAGGAGATACAGCAGCTTCAGTGACTCCAGTAGTTTGCGTTGTGTGAATAATTATGTTTTTCCTATGAGAAAATGAAATTATTACTTGGTTTAATGTGTTGCTGCCTAATTCAAGGAGAGGTTTGACTTTTTAAGCTGTATTGCAAAGAAGGAATTTATCATTTATTCTTCCTTTTCCCCTTCCTCCTCCCCCCGCCCCATCCTTCTCTGCTTTCTTTTTATTATGTCATTAAGAGAGCTAGATATATTTTGGCTGCTATGGGCTCAGACACTGATACAAAGAAAAGAGGAGGTATCTTCATCTTTGAATTATGTGGTGACCAAAATAAACACATGAATTTCATCTGCCTGTAGACGTTTAATGATGCTTACAGATGAAATAAATACTAAACCCCTTTCCTTACTGCGGAAGTCAGGAAGTGTCTGTTTTTCATGTAAGCTGCCCTATGTTTGAATATATGTACTGATTATGGCATTAAATTGATAGTGCCACTGTGCCTAAAATAAAGGCAGAGTCCTAGCAGTTCTGGCAACAAATCCAGTCTTATAATAATGTAATTATTTTATATATTCTTCTTTTGCTAGGCTTTGATTCTATTTAAGGGAAAATAATATATTCCTCTTTTCTTCTGCACAGCAACAGAGGAAGTTGGGAGTAACAGAATGCTCTATTAACTGAACTAATGGAGCAGCTCTTTCTGCTAAACTTGTATAACTCTTTGGAAACACCATGTGCTACTTGTTCACTTTCAGTCTCTTTCCTAATCATTTTAGCAAGTCAAGTAAGGTCCCTTCCTTCTTTAAGGATGTTTCCCTACATCACAATCTTGAAGCCTCACTTGCTGCTAATTGCAGTGATTGCAAATATGTTGACACTAAAGCTTGGTGAGTGCTGAAAAGAAATCTGCAAATATTTATTTGACTTAGTAAGCGTATTTGCTTTGGCAGTGTTCACACCCCTCGGAGATTTTCTTTCACTAGCAAGCTCTTAATGGCATGAATGGTTGCAAGGCAATGTATTTTGAATAAATACTGCAAATTTCCAGAAAGCAGATTTCAAAATCAAAATGGTAAATATTATTGCCATAAAACTGGTTCTTAAGCAAACTGTTGGACCTACTGAAGTTGGTGTGCTACCCTGTAGATGAAATAGCTTGTGAGTTTTCAACAACGCATGTGAGAGATTGTGAAACTGCCGGTTCCCACCAGCAAAAAGCTTGACTGCTAAGCCATATCCATAGAGCCATCTGGGCATCATTACTTGAGATGTGCGTAGTTTGTCCGTGGGGAAATGAGAGATTTAAATGCCAAAAGAAATGTACTGTGCTACAGTTTAAAACATACACTGAATTGTTTTACCATTCTCATCTATCTTTCCTTTTGGAAGCTGCAGAACCCTGCAGTGATCAGTTTATTAGTGAACCTTTGTGAAAAATAGTGCTCAAAGGATTCCTGTCGCTTTGTGTCCTCCAGAACTCCTCTGATGTTTCCTTTGCAGGATTTTTGCTGTCAGCTCTACATACTTGAGAACGTAACAGTAAGAAAATATGCTAATGAGGTTGAAAGGGAAGAAAGACACAAGTGAGGAGGTAACAGGAAAGAAAGGAAATAATCCTTATTTTTAAAGAAAATCTTTTGTTTTAAAGAAGAAGGGGAATAGATGGATTTCTAATTTTTGACGGGTAAATTGCAAACTTGTACATACGTCCCATGAAAGGCTGGTAAATCCAATTAGAATATTATGAAACTGTGAAGCCTACTTTTTTAACTGCCCTTCCACCCCTGGTCTCCATTATTTTAAATTTAAAACATCATCAGGAATATGACCCATCAAGGCTAAGCACAAGACCAAGGCTAATCATGGGAAATAAAATGCCTTTTTTCTTCCAATTCATCTTTAATATATATATTGCAATGTTAGGGGAAAAACAGAGTATTAGGTTTTTTGCAGCATTTAATCTTGCACTGCTCTTTAGGCTCAATTTACTGAATCCTACTTCGATGAAGTTATGTAAAAAAAAAAATCAAACGATAAAAATGTGCTGATACTCAGGCTTACAGAAATTGTGTTTCAAGCTTAAAGAAAGCAGTTTTTTCTTTTATATGGGTGCAAAATGTAAGATGTTGACAAGGCTCTAGAAAGAATTTATGGCTGAAGGAGGAGTTACATTCCTTTGGAAAATAGAATGTCGCCACATAATTTTTCTTTAGACGCTTCCCTTTCCGTTGCCTCAGTCCCCGCTATTTAAAGTTTCCATGTGTTGTTAGACAAAAATCTTAGATAGGCTTATTGTCAGTGTATACGGCTTTCCCCAAAGTATTATAATAAGAAACCAAATCACCTGCAATGTTTGCAAGTAATTTAGTGTTGCTGTGTGTGTATTCAGTGTCTTGCAAAATGCAGTTAATTGTTTTAATCGTTTATTTAGCAGTATCTGATTAAACATGCAGACATATCATCGTAATTAAGCTAGTTCTGCTCTGAACTCGACACATATCAGCTCAGATGCTGAGGTCTAATCAGTGGTAGTTGTAAGCACTAGTTGCACCTGGTGAAAGAAATGGATGAGTATTTTACAGAAGCTTGAAGCTTGGGAGGGGGAGTTTTTACCAGGCTCGGAGAAAACTATCACCCTGGCATTAAATGACATGAACAACAGCGTGTACTTCCTTTGCAGAAGTCTCAAACTGAGAATGTTTCTTCTTTTTTTTCTTTTTTTTTTTCTTCTTTAAGCGACGTGCAAAATTTTAGTAAGAGACTTTTTGTCCTGAAGATCATACCTTTGAAGTATACAAGACAGGCAAAGTGTGGCAGAAGGGAAGAACTGTTATAACTAATTTACAGGAAACTGAAGCTCAAAGATGTTAACTTTTTCCAAGATCAGACAGGAGGCTGGAACTGTGAATCAAGGTATGGACCTTAAGGGCAAGATGTTCCTTCTGGGTTTGTTTCCTTAAATATTGGAAAGAAAATGTTTGTGATCTCCAGATTTGACATAGCAGGGATAGTTCTCCCTTTGCAAATCTCCATGGAAACCCGCGATACAGGTTGAAATGGAGATTGCAAAGCAAAAGTAGTGCAGCTCTGGGCTGTTTAACTGTAGCAAAGGATTTTCTGTGTGGTAACATCTCCTTAAAAGTGGATTAGGAACTATGAATAAAGGAAGTGTCTTTGTCAAGGACTAAAGCCAGAACGTTCGTTGTTAGTGAAATGTTGTAGCAGCATGGCACTTCTGTGGTAGGGTTATCGGATATTAAAGGCTGAAAAATAGGACAAATCCAGAAGAAAAATCGCTGTGAGAGTAAATCAAATTTGCTTGCTGCTGCACCTGTAGGGTAGAACGGCGATTGCGTATGCATAATTTGTTCTGTATTTTTCTGGATGCCCAGCAACCAGAAAAAGCAGAGGAAGTCTTGACTGATAGACTTTTCAAATGGGTACAGCATTGGCTGTATAGAATGAAGGTTTTGAGTTACAGGGGTTGTCTGGCAAACCTTCTTCAACTTTCTCCTGGACTTCTGGGGCATAAAGGACAGACTCGGCCTATTCTGGGTGCAGTGCCACAGAGGAGAAATTTTGTAGCTTTCTTATGTCTAAGATGTCAAGGTGGCATTAGGCATTGTGGTCCTTTTAATGCAAAAGTAAATACTTCAGAGACTAGTGTTGCTTCCGTCTGCCTATACGCGTCTTAATTTAAATCATGATTTTTAGGTCCTAAGAAAGATGGAATTGGGCCTTATCTGTTCTAAACTGAGTGTGGAAATCTAATTTGTTTTGAGTTGATGGTGCTGCTTCGTCAGTTCTACCAGGGCTCAAATATATATATGTGGTTTACACATATAAGCTACATTATTTATCTTCATTGTTATGTTATTACCCTTACATTCTGACCATAAAATAATGGCTAATTAACTTTTCCTTTAATTAGTACTTTTTGATTTACTGTTTTGTAGCTCATTTAAGGCATGCATATTTGTTAGTTTATGTTTATTTTCTTTCTCTAAACTTAGTTATGTTCCTTCACTGAGAAACAATGTTAACTGTAAATGCTAGTTTGCTTTCTGTTGCGCCCTTTTGTGTTTTAAGTTATGCCCAAGAGTGCTCAGAGTAGCAGCTCTGAATTTCCCCTCAAAGACACAGCTGATATTTGTGCTGCGGTCCTGATCCTGCAGTTATCTGTGTGTTAAAGTGCTTATAATGTTCCTGCATTTAAAATTCATACCTTCAGGTGTTGTTTTTTGAAGGAATGGGGTCTTCGTACATGCCAAAGCGTGCACAAAGTGATAATGAACATATAATCACTCTAGGAAGCTTAGAAATCACTCTCATTGCAGGAAACTACTTAAAAACATTTTAAGTCCTATATAAATTAGCCTGAATTAATGAGACTTTCACTGAAGTAGAACTGACATCCTTACTAACGCTAAATGGAATCACGATCGTTAGTCTGATACATTGAATAAGAAATCTGCCCATTATAGTTTAAGAATATGGGACATGCAAGTCTCCTGATAATACATTCACAAGCAGAGAAGCCGTGTAAAAACTGTCCCCACTGGGAGGGTGCCCTCTGTAGCGATGACACTGTGTCCAGGCACAGGCCCAGTGCCACTCGGCCCAGCCAGCACACCAGTTAGACTTAAATGGGGCATCACTCCCTGCAAGCTTTGAGGCATCATGTACAGAGGGAAGCTCCTTTGGATTATAAAGGAGTAGACGATAGTCTTACTTTCTTGGTTTAGGGACACAAGCTGTGCAGTCAGGGAAAGGACCTTCCTACAGAGAGCAAGTGAGAGCAGGAGCTAAATGCAAGCGGTCCGAAATTCCTGTTTGGAAGAGCTCATCTCTCTCGATCAGCTCTACGGTGAGCCCAGGAAGAGCAGGTCCCAAGTTGGGCAGCTGAAGTGCGGTGGTGAAATACTCTGCTGCATCCCTTGGCTAAAGCTAGAATTTCCATCGAAACATCCCAGTGAGAGAACAAAAACTTTCAAGCAACTTCACTAGTCCAAGTGAACCCGTAGGTGGTGGTTAGACAGTGGGAAGCTACCAGGCTCCTGGTGCTGGGCGAGAAACTGTTCCTGTTAGGGTCCTCCTGGACTCCAAGGGGGACAGAGCCCGCAAGCCCTGCTGAGCGTGCCTGACCCAGCAGTTGCAGGACTTGCAGTCTCTCACTCAGTCTGCTGTCAGTTAGGAAATGACCGAGTTATTCTGTGCTTGCCTTTGCACAGAACAGCTTGAAATTTGACCACTTATACAGGAAAGGTTTATTTAAGATGTCAAGAATTGTGAGATTTTAAGGTGGGAATTGTGATTCTGCTTTTCTTGAGGGAACACAGCATTACTAAGTGAGGTCAGGAGAAAGCAGAATCTTGACTCTTCATGGCCAAACCTGTGGGCATTACCAGAAAAAGTGCTTTTCAGCCTGTACATAAACTTTCTCCTATCTCCTCTCCCTGGTCTTCCTATCTCTTGAGACCTGCTATCTATGATTACTCATTTCCAACAGAGGAGACTCCATCAGGAGCCAGTTCTTCTTTTACTCCGTGGACTTCACCTCTGCTCCCCCCATCTTTTATTATCCCTTTTTCTTTACAGATGGGTTAGGTTGTTTTTGTCTAGCATTGCAGCTGTTGATATTTCTCTTTATGGGCAATGTCTTCGGCTTTTTTTCTGTCTCATGTTGTTTTTGTGGTAACTTGCCCAGAGTGGGAGTTGGAACAAATTCATTTTCCTGAAATGTAGTTATGGGAGGGCTGCACCAGAAGATGAGAGAGAATATGAGAGGATCTCCATTACTGTGTTTATAGCTACCTGTCGCTATTGATCATTAACTAATCTTGCTGGAAGTATGGCTTCAATTTTCTTTTTTCAGTGTGGATTAAGCAGTGTTACTAACACACATTTTTCTCTGTCAGATATTACAGTAAGTATGTGGCATGCAAAAGTTTGAAAGCCTCAGATTTCTGTTTAAAAAGGACTTTTGAATGACTCAATTGGAGATTTCATGCTTACTGGCATTGAAAAATTAGAATGTAACACTTTCAGCTGACTTAAAAGGCTGCAAAAAGGATATAAAATGGACAAATTCAGCTGTTTGAAAGTAAAAAAAAAAAAAGAGTAGAGAGCGGTGGGGAAAGGGGGATGCTTGCTTTCGAAAAGGCTTGAATTGCAGGGAAGGACCAGGGGTGGCAAAAACTGTCTGTGATCTTGCTGGGCTGGGGACCAGTGTCCGGCTAAGCAACAAGACAGGCGCCTGGCTGCCTCCCCACGGGGAAGGAGAGCTGGGCTCTGGATGGGTGGCTGGCTCGCAGGAGGGGTGCCAGCTGGTATCCCCTTTCTGCACACCCCTTTGGCTGGCTGGGTCTCCGACCCACTCGTGCCTTTCCCGCTGTGCCTCCCCGTGCTGAGAGAGTAGTCCCTGGGCGTACGGCAGGTTCCTCAGCCATCTTCTGCAGCTACAAGGCCTTGAGCTGACGCTGGCTGGGCTCATTAGAAGTTACTTGGTCCCCTTTGAACTGGCAGATGCACTGATGAACTGCCACAGGGAAATCCTGTCTGGGCATAATTTGTGAAGTTCAGTGGCCTCCTTTGTAGGACTGTCCACCACAACCCTCGTGGGAAGTGGAGGATGTTACTGGGACATGATTCGTCCCTGGGAGGGAGAGCTGAGCTCTCAAGTGCTGGGCTATTTGCAGCCAGTTGGTTTACGTTGATTTATCAAGATTTTAGCAAGTCAGTTGCTCTGGTTGTATGGTGTTACGAAGCTGAGTAATAAAAATCTGTAAGAAAAAATCTGTAAGAAAGATGGGAAGGAAGAGGTACTTCATCCAAGGGGAAGCAGCGCGGGAGGGACTTCATCTCTAAGAGCTGTGGGAGCAAGAGGTTGCAGTGCTGACACCTCTTGCCATCAGATCTCTGTCTTGCAGCTTGCAGCAGGCTCCAGGCAGTGCAGCTGTCTCTGTTTTTACAGTGCCACAGTTCAGGTGTGAAAATCACAGGAAATTCTCGCTCCTTCCTCATTTTCCCCCTGCAGTTCATGTTTTTTGGTACCAGTGTCCGTGGGATCACTGACTTGTGGAGTTGTGGGGCTCTGTGGGGAGAGGCTTGAGGCATCGGGTATGTCTGCAGGAAGCATACCTACCCTTCGGGGGTTCCTGGAGAAAAAGCTGCCCGGTCTGCTCTGCTCTCTCTGTAAATAAAACAAATTAAAATGAAATCAGGAACGTGGTTGACACTGCTAGCCTCCCAGTAGTGAAATGAGAATTACTTAGTAAATAATACTAAGTGTTACTTCAGTAGTAGCATTTCAAGAGGATGATGCATGTTCTCCACTCAAAGTAAAAACAGTTGGTTAACTCAGATGTCTGTCACTCCTGCATGTTCCTCAGCCGGTATTTAGGTGTGATGTGCATACGCAGCACCTGTGATCCAGCTGAGAGACGCCAGCTTCCAAAGCAAACTCCCCAAACAGATGGAAACTATCCTGAGTTTAAGAGACATGCTTCTTTTAGGACTTTCAGGTTTCTTTTGTTGTTTTTTTGTTTTGTTTTGTTTTGTTTTTAAGGCTTTAGTTTTGGTTGGTTTTGCTGAACAGCAATAAAGGAACGCTCCAACTGCCTTCCAATAAATGAGAATTAATGTATAGAGTACAAAGAAGTGTTAGCAATCTTTCCAGAGCTATCTCAGTGCAGGGCAGCATATGTAAGAAAAATGCAAGTCAAAGATTAGAGAATATACAAAGGAAGATTAAACCTGCTGTCACAAGAGAAATAATGTTACAGGCGAAAGAAAATATGAGAAGTTATGCAACTTGCCAGTGAAAAACTAAAGCTTGTAGAGACAAAACAAACATCAAACCATTGAAAGTTATAGTAAATGCACAGGTTATTTCAAAAAGAGAGGTCCACCTGTAAATTTGGAATAGGCAGTTTCTTTCATATTGCAAGAATGAATGGGGGAGGCAAGAGTGGCATGAGATCAAAGGGCACTTACAGGATGTACTGAACCAATGAGGGAGAGACAGGCAAGACAGCAGGATCAAAGGACACTAATGATAAAGAAGCTCTGCTTGCCATCTCCTATAAGGAAACACAGTGAGTCAGCAGAAGTTCAGAGAATATGAAAAGAAAAAAAATCTAAAAGGAGATCACATTAGAAGCAAGCTACATTTTAAATTTTTTTTTATATATTTCCTGACCATCAGAGGATGAAATAATAATGGGATGTGGGCGACTTTCATGCACAAGTTTGTTGAGTGCAGGTGCCTTTAGCTTTCAAACTATAGATTAAAAAGCCTTTAAGGGAGTAGTCTGAAAGCAGCTAAAGCAGCCAGCGCATTAAAGGATGGTCTCATTACGGGGCTCGGTGGAGCCTTGTCTAGAGTGCTTTGAGTTCAGTTCTGTTCCTAGCTAATACCCTACCGTCTGTAAACAGAAATGGTGCGTGTGTTTCTTTTTTGTTCTTTTGTTTTCCTCTGGGGCAATGATGGAAATATTATTACTGTTGTCTACTTCTAGAAAGCAAAGCCAATTCTGACAAGTCTATTGATTAGCTAGGGGATGTGCCATTGAACGAGTAGTGACAAGAAGCTTCAAACCACACTCTAGAAACGCACTTAATTAAGGATATCAAACACTTGATTTGAATAAATAGGAAATTGCTCAGTATAATATTTAGCACTTAAGTAGTATTTGTCATCCATCAGTCTCAGAGGACTTTGTGCATACTATATGTAGTATCCTTATAGTACCCTTACTGCTGTTTTTAAGAGGCCTGCTTGTGCCCGAGTCAGTGAGTGACATGTGTAGGGCTATGCCACAAATCCAGCGGAAAGCTGGGAACATAACTCATGCCTGAGACTTGAAAGAGAGGAGGGAAATGAGCCATTTCAGACAATTCATGATAGTACATTATTTGTAGTCTAGAAGGAGCATTGTTGTAGGGGAGCATTACCAACTATCTCTAGAATGGGGAAAGGAGAAAAAGAAGTGACGATTCTTCCCTGAAACACAGATTTCAGTACCTTTACGCCTCCCTCCATCACAGGCCCTACAAGCAGTGTAGTACACGGTCAGTACGGCACGGCGCGAGAGAGGAAACTTCTCAAAAAGTTCACGGCACTGTTCCTTGAAATCAAATGTGTGTTTTCCATTGCCTTGGGAGACTGACGGGAGAGGTGCTCCTGCAACCAGCCTCCATATGTAGAAAACCCTGAACAGGGTTTTCTCTTTCCAGTATGTGTATACCACAAATTGGCATGGAGCAGTCAGTAATGGTAAGACAAGGGACTTGCGTTGCAACGTGTGGGTCAGCTCCTCAGCTAGTGTCAATCTGTGTAGCTGAGGATCTTCTGGTCTCTTTTGTACTACATTCCACTAAATCTTAAGATTTGCTGAAATGAGTGAAGCTTACTCCCTGTCAAGCTGTTTGTTGAATAGGTGCGGTTAATCGAGTGCTTTCTTCAGAGTCCCATTCCTTTGTGCTGCCATTTCCCTGTGTATGCCTTGAGGAATTTTTCTGGTATGATGAACATAATCACTGAAACTTGTGTCTTCATTGCTTTCTGCTCAATTTATTGTAGCTGGCTTGCTTTTTGGTACTACCCCAGTTTTTTTCTTGCTCTTTTTTTTTCCTGTTGAATACAGTATTGTCATGGTTTAACCCCAGCCAGCAACCAAGCACCACGCAGCCGCTCGCTCACTTCCCTCCCCCCCCCCCTGCAGTGGGATGGGGAGAGAATTGGAAAAATAAAGTAAAGCTCGTGGGTTGAGATGAGAACAGTTTAATAGAACTGAAAGGAAGAAACTAGCAATGACACTAATAACAACAAGAAAGTGACAATAATAATAATAAAAGAACTGGAATACACAAAACAAATGATACACAATGCAGTTGCTCACCACTCGCCGACCGATGCCCAGTCAGTTCCCGAGCAGCGCTCCTCCCCTGGCCGACTCCCCCAGTTTATATACTGGGCATGACGTCCCGTGGTATGGAATACCCCTGTGGCCATTTGGGGTCAGCTGTCCTCGCTGTGTCCCCTCCCAACTTTCCTGTGCCCCTCCAGCCTTCCTGCTGGCTGGGCAGGAGAAGCTGAAAATTCCTTGACTTGGTCTAAACACGACTGAGCAACAACTGAAACCATCAGGGTGTTACCAACATTCTTCTCATACTAAACCCAAACCACAG
>JAVKLA010000054.1:19208580-19262239 GCA_034782735.1 Sagittarius serpentarius | reverse complement strand
TCTTCTCATACTAAACCCAAACCACAGCGCTGTACCAGCTACTAGGAAGACAATTAACTCTATCCCAGCTGAAACCAAGACAAGTATGGAATGAAAACAGTTTGAACTAGACCTAGAAATACAGAACTTCCTCAGCAGTTATTCTGCTGTTGTGCCTCTCTCAATGTTAATGCAACTGGGCTCCCTCCTTTTTATCCCTGATCAATGTTCTAGTGCTCTTACTTCTCATTTTCCTTATCTGCTTAAATAAAGTAGTTTCTGATTTCCCGATTTTACTGTGGTTTTTACCCTAGAAATTTCTGCAACTATTTTAGTGAACACTTTTCCGTTGAAGTAGTTAGAAGAGTATATCCCATTTTACTACCTCTTTCCATAGTCTTGAGAGAAATCTCCTCTTCTCATGTGTTTTCTATGTCAAGCTCAAGATTGTATCTCTATCATCTACAGTTTCCTATACTCAGGATTTTTGGTGGGAGGTTGAAAGTGCCAGCACTGCCAGAATACACAGAACCATTTTTATTTAATGATTCATATTTATAAAAGCACATGCCAAAACTAAGCAATTTTTAGTCCTTTTAAAATTTAATTTATTTTTCCCTTTCTGTTGAATGATGCCTTCCAGTTTGTTGATTAAGCTGCGTGGTGATTCTTGAAAGATGGGGATCTACCTAATGCACCTTGCTTGTTTATGGTTCTATCTTTTTAAGTGAAATGAAACTCACTGAATTAAAAGTTCTAGTTTGGATGGAAATTTAAATTTAAGATCTTGAAATTTTAGCTCACTTTTTAGCACTGTCAGACATGGCAGTAATGAGAATCAGGACTTAAAAGACTTGGGAACTTTTTAGTCACTGGAGATGTGTCAAAAGATATACAATTTTATGTATTTCATACAATATATACATTTAATATATAGTAATGCTATAACATTTATATATGAAAGTTTTTGAAGATGAAAGGAAGGAGTTATATCCCCTTTTACATGCAAGTGCCATATGGTGCAGTCTCGTATATTGCTATGCCAAAATGATTGCTTTCCAGAAATTATATGATGAACTTGCAATAAAAATAGTCCTTGCCAAGCCATGTGTGGTGGCATTAAAAGAGGATAAATGAGCTACAGCAGAAAAAGTGAAACAACTCATTCCCAGTTGGGTGAGAATAATTGCAATAAAATTTATAATATACCCTAAACCCGTGGCAGTTTTGAAGTTTTGCTGATGATAAGGGTGTTTGTAATTCATCTGCAGTCTCCCGAGTGTCCATCAGCACGGGTCGGCAGACTTGTGTTTTGCCTGTTCGTGGCCCGCTGCTCAAGCTCTCGTAGCGCTACATCTCCACGCATCCTGGTCAGAAACAGCTGAAGGTTAAGACGTGTGTTCCACATCATAGAGCACGAATAGATGAAAGGATATTTGGACTTGTCCTGTTCAGATCATCAGACAATATACACCTTCCTTCTTAAATTATAGCCATCCATGCTTTCTGATGCGTTCATTTTCTGTGTGACCCTATCTCTGTCGTTCTAGAGCACTGAAAGCAATGTGACCATTTGGATCCCATGACTTATTCTGACATGGTCAATTTAGTATCCCCCAAACGGGTGGTTCTTCACCTACGTTGTTTTGGATTGTGGGCTTCAGACCTTCTGTCTTAGATGACAAGGAACAGAACGCGTTTGCCAAAAGTTCTGGCTATTGTTATGTGGAGAAAAATGGGAGGAAAGAATCTGGAGAAGAAGGCTTGTGATACCCCCATATTCTTTAAAGCAGTAGTTACTGTGGCTGAGACTGATTTATGAAGAACACTACAGAGCTCGTTCTCAGTAGCTGAAAGGGGAAAGGCTATTGACATATTGTTTAAAAAGACCTGCATTCAGGTTCATCAGGATTTTAACTGTGATGTTGTGTGAAATTTACGCAGAAAACCAGCATCACACTGTTGAGTCCTGAATCCTCTTTCTTGAGGCTTCTAAGCATTGCAGAGAGCTTTTGGAGCTTCTGACTCAAAGAACATAAACCAGATTCCCTTCCCTGGGAAAAGCATTGATCCTAGTGGTGAGAAGGGCTCTTAGGTAGGGTGTCGGGGTTTTCATTTGGAGCATAAGAACTTGTATATTTCTGCTTTACAGGAGACACTGGTAAATGCTATTCCCTGAAAGAGATTAATGTGTCCAGTATAATCACCGATGATGCACTCATTCCATTTGTGCTGGTCAGAACCATATGTGGAATAAAAATCAGTCAAGTAATAGAAAATCACTTCAGGTGTTTTAACAGAGAAATATTTATTGCTACTATGAAATGAATAGAACATGACACACAATCTAGTGAAATCACAAAAATACGTTTTGGCCAGGTTCTGTGCTTGAAGGCAGAAAGCAAATGGAGATAAGCCAGTTGACATTGCCTGAGGATCTGGCCTTTGGAGGAGGCAAAATAAAGGGAAAAAATCTACATACTACAGCTAAACTAGTGTTTGTTAAAGTGAGTACGGAGGGGAAGTAATAGGGTTAGAACTACAAAAGAGATTTAATAAGGGATTGAAATTGAACTGTACAGAGTTATTGATAGCCCATTATCAACCCAAGGTACTTTTTCATCATGGACTAGCTGGTTAAAGTAAAGAGCATTAAGAGATTGAGGAAGGCATTGTGAGCAACGACCAATGAAAAATAAGGCTAATGTAGCATTCCCTAAACAAACAGCAGCTTTCAAGATAGAAAGAAATGAATCAGCAGGGAAGAAAGTCCACCCCAAAGCCTGTTAAGATGCAGTTAAAACCAAACAAAAGCAAACCCTGAGAAACAATTATAATAAGCCACACGTTTTCATGACATGCAATACACATTCTCACTCCGCTTCTCAACTTTCTCCTCATTACTACCACAGATTAAAGACGAAGAAGTGGACCTAACAAAACATGGCCTCCAGCTGAATTGCTCCTCATTTCCTGCATTTTTACAAGGTCTGTCTTCATTTTGTCCTCCTAAGTTGTATTTGTACATCCACACCTGAAATCACTCTGCTTTTGGTAGCAAACTTCAAGCGTTGTTGATGAGAAGCAAGAACTACTAAACAGAGGCCATACTATCAGCATGAAACCAGTATAAAATGTATAAAGGTCAGAATAGCAACACCCTCCTCCCAGCAGTGCCGTCTTGCCACCACCTCTTTTTTGGCAGTTCCTGATGGCTGAGATTTCACAGTCCCAGCTCTGAACTTTATACTTTATTTTTTCACCAATCTTTGGAATTAGGGATATTTTCTGAGTACTGGCAGACCTTCATTTGTGCGAGAGACCAGCAATCTAATTTCTGGATTATGTATAGCCCCTTCACTCCCTCTCATCCATCCCCATTTTTGTTAGTGATGCCACAGCTTGTACCACAAGGAGCTGGTGCTGAAACTCTCATCAGGTTTAAAAATGGACAGGATTAATTGTGAACATGTTTCCCCTGAAAAGACAAAAATCTTACCCCGACTGCTCAAGGAGAACTGGGAGCACTGGAGAAGAAGTCTCAAAATCTGTTCTCAGTGCCTTGTCGTGAGATGCCATAGACACAAAACAGGCTCTATAAGGAATGCCTGGGATAAGTATAATTTGTCTTCGATGCATGCAACTTTACCAGTGTAAGCTGCTATGTTAAGTAATAGATTTGGTTAATTTGACTGTCAAAATGCTAAATGACATCACATTTATAATCCTCTAATTAAACTGTAATCGAGAAGGGGTTAAATCAACTAGCTAGCTGCTAATATGCAGCAAAGGCTTGAGAGTTAAGGGTTGTGCAAGAAGAACTGCAACTCCAGTGTATATGTTTCTTCTCCTTTAGGCAGTCTGTTTGTCTAGCTTGATTAGTCCCTGTTTCAGAGTCAAACTGACTGGTTGTGACTCTAACACCACTGTGTCATGGCACCGTGCCATGATTTGCAATCAAACTCCTGGATGGGGGGGCAGTACTTTTTTGAAAAAATGACTGGAGTTTCCCTGCAATCAGATGGAAGTCACTAGAGTAAAGCAAAACAGAGTAAATGTAGTAAAATTAAACAAAAGTAAATTAGGAGCTTAAGAAAGATAAAAATGTGAAAAAGGTAAGGATGAAAAGCTCATTGGAAGTCTTAGGGAGTATTTTCTAATGATGGCAGTATGTCTTACTGATAAGCACTGTGAGATAATTTTGCCTTGTTGTATGTATATATTATGAACATAACAGAAATAGGTATAAGCAGTAATTATACAGCAATATTCTTGTATAATAATCATCCTTATCATTAGGTGTGTTTATTCATTTAGATCTTTGCTTTCATGAGTTTCTGTGACTATAACAGCAAGACACCTTCCTTTGTAGGAAAAGGGGCTTAGAAATCTTCTGCCCAAAACAGTACAACAGGAGCCTTCTCCACAGTCCATTGTTTATGTATGGCCTTCTTTACTACCTTTTCCAGGTAGATCTATTAAAAAATCTGTCCTTAACATTCTTGATGGTTTGATTCTGCTACAGATTATTTTTAGTTATAAGAAATTGTTAGTTCCACCTGCCGCCTTCTCAAAGGCAAAATTTATGTTAAGTATGTTTGAAAAGCCTTCAGGTGAACTTGAAAAACTTGTGCTGAAGTATTAAAAAGAAGTACATATTCCCCACATGGACGTTGCAGAAGAGGCAACTGAGAATTATATACCCAAGGTATAAATTTGTACCTTTTGGGACCATTTTGGTCCTTTCTATTATGTTTTACTTTCCCCTTTTTTCTTTACCCCCATATTTTTATTTAGATCACAAACAGATAGTGGAGAAAAGGTATACGTGAGTATTTTTAGAAACAACCAAGGTCATAAAAATTATTTAAAATTTAGGGAAGAAAAACCCCAAACAACCAACCACAGGTGCCTTGAAATTGGAAAAACGTTGACATCCTAGCCAAGTGCTTGTGAAAACTCAGCTGCAATGTTCTTTTGTATTTGTAAGAGCTAATAAACCATGTGACTCCCAGGGCAGAACTAATAAATAGGTTTATCTCAGTGGGAGCCTAAAAGATTGATTTTTAGAGCTCTAGTGACTGAGCACAGGGGTGTCCATTTAGAGTATCAATGTTTTCCAGCTTTATCTTCAAAGCACTTCTCCAGAACCTAACTTCTTCTTAGCAATGAACAGACTTGCACCCTTTTTGAATCATTGGGCAGGAGGGGATTTCTTCCTTTCTTGGTTTTAGTTTTAAAGTTAATGCTTTAAGAGTACTTAATCTACTTCATCTTTCCACACTTATGAAGAATAAAACTCTACTGCCCAGTAAAACCTTAAAATGAAAAAGTAAACTTCAGGACATGGATTTTTAAATTGAGATTTATCAAGAACTCCAATAGTTGAATATATTTTACATCATTTATAAGTGAACCACTTGATAATTTGGGCAATACTTGGGAAAAATTTCTATCAGCAGAGGTAATAAAAATACTAAATGATTAAATACAGCTGGCTCAAATGTCAGTGCGAAGAGCCCAAGACCTTTTTTGAGAAGGGAGTAGAATGGGTAGTTAGGAAATCTGCCTTTTCAATCTGAGGTATAGTTACGGCATGACTGGATTAGGTCTCGACTGGCACCGATCAGTGCCTGTTTCCTGAGAGTTCATCCATAAAAAAACGGTGACAGAAGTGACTAGATCATTCTGAACCCATGAACTCAGATATGTCTGAATTACACCACTTTGAGACTCCTCTGATGGAAAACCTAAGAATCCTGGTTTATATTCCAATGAAACCTGGCTTTTGGAGAACAAAAAGCCTTTGGGGCATCTTTCCGGAGCTCACTGGAGGAGAAGGATGGGCCACATCAACCTCAGGGCTCTGACTCACTTACGTGAAGAGATAAAATGAAATAACGCACTGACAGCGTAAGTGTAGGCAGCTGAACATTCGATGTGCTGGATGGGTAGTATGAAAGGGAATGGGTGTTTGGGAAACATAGCAGTAAGAGCATTTTGGCTCAATCGGCCCAAGTGTTTCCGATCAGAAACATCCAAACAGGAACAACTGTATATTAATACTTTGGCACAGCACTTAGGTCCTTCTGGGGAGACCTCTTCAAAAAAAGAAGCACAAGCTACAAAGGAAATAATGATAATAAACCTATAACTGTGTGTGCCACCAGTGGAATGAATTTTCCATTCCCCTGTTAAAAATGACCTGTCCTTTCACGTCATGAAGATACTTCTTCCTTCTTCTTCTTTTTGCATTAATCCTTTTTGCTGCTTTCTTGTCATATTTATTTAAAAGAAGTGGTTTTAACTCTGCCATCATCCTAGCAGAAATAACACAATATACTCATAGATTCTTGAATTAAAAAATAAATATATTTCAGTAAAGGAGGTCTGAAATATTTGGGAATATTAATGAGGTTACCCAGAAACGGAAAGAGAGCAGTGGGCTTGCTCCTCAGTTACAGGATTTTTCTGGTTTTGTCAATAGGCTAGTGAACTTAAGAACTACTATTTGGAGAAATTGGAATGATTGAAGATAACAGGCTAGGGCTTTAAAGGAATACTAGGGCACACCCAGGTCGCAGCTTTAGGAAGTAATTTTGCAAACCACACTGTGGTTTGCAAATTCTTGGAGCTGGATGGTACCAAAGACTACTAATATCCACCAGACCACCTCCACCTGGTAGCCCAGTTTGAATGGAATTTGTTAGGTCCCAGATTTCATCTTAGAGCAGCACAGATACCCTAAATAAATCCGCACAGTTATTTGAAAAAGAATTTCCAGACTGTTAGTCTGCTTCCTCAAAAACTTTTCAGTATTGCGTCTTTATAGTAAGGAAAGTAGAATTGCCAAAGCATAAAAAAAAAATATCCAGACCCAATCCACCTCAAAACTAATCAGCCAGAGTTCAATTTAAAGGCCACTTATTAAGTATTTATGGAGCAAAAGCAAACAGGAGTATGTAGGAAATTTCAGGAGACCTGTATTCTAAGCTGGTAGGAAATTTCATTGCTAAAGCTCTAGTCTTTTGGAGAAAAACAGGAACGTATGCCTTATTTTCAGATTATATGGATGCAACCCTAACTCTGGAGTACCCGTGACTTGTTAATTACCTCTCAACATGTCTACTATGTCTGTTTGCAGCAAGTAGAGGTTTGTGTGTCCAGCCGTTTGTATCATCTCTGTACAATTTGTAGTAACTGGAATGGTTATAATTGCACTAAACACACACACAAAGTGATAAAATAAGCTGTCTGATGTTCTGCCTTTTCACTGTATTCAGTGTAAAAAGGAACATGAAATGACCTTCTGATAATTAAAGGCGCGACAAGTGTTCTTACAACCCCATTATGTGCCCAGTGTATCATACATACTTTGTGGTTGCATATGTTTTGGAATTGGATGAAGATAGTACAAAGCAATACAAAAAGGTACTATGTTTTAAATCAGATGAGAGGAAATAATAAAAGGAAAGAGAAAAGGCTGGTGTTTTATAGCTGCCTGAATCTGGAGTGTATGATTGCTCATTATTCTTAACACTGAATTATCTCATCACTGAATGACCTATCTCAGGTCACAGCAAAATTTACACACATTACAGTATCTAACATTGGTTTTGTCATTGTAGTGTATAATTTACAAGTTAGAAACATAATTTCAGTGAAAACTGGACAAGTCCTCTTTTGCTTTTGGGATACAGGTTAAATAATCTGCATGGCACCTATAATAATGTCTGACCTGAGTAACTCCTGGGGAGAGTTGTCTTCTAATTAACACTCTGCCTGTCTTAAATTATGTTGTCCATAAGTGGATGTTTTTGGCTTGTCATATTCTTCTGTTGGGCTATTTGTTGTAAATACATATCTCCCTCTTTTTGACAAGGGACTGGTAATTATTCAGGGCTTTATGAAATTCAATTCTTTTTACTGTAACATCTATAAAGCTGATTTCATAATAGCTATTGATGCCAATAAATATTTAAATATTTTATGGCAGCTATGTCAATAGTGTATTAATTGTGAATGCCATTTACTAGAACATAGTCATTTGCTGTTCTGCAGATGACTCCACTCATTGAAGTGTTAGAATATACTGATTTTGCCATTTTCTCTTCAGCCCAGGCAGAATGAGGTTCTCAAGATAAAAGGAGACTTTAATAAGGGAATATTAACAAGATGCTGCTGTAAGAAGCTACGAAGCTTTAGCAGAAATATGTCTGAGCTAAGCTACAGAAATTGACTGAGGGGCAATTAGATCATTTCACAGATAAGAGATGTTGTTGTTGTTTCTTTCCCCAAGGGAAAATTAGTACATCCCAGAGTGTGGAACTCGCCTGGGAGATCCCTTGAATTCCTGACTGCGTTGTCTGGGGTGATAAACTTGAGGCAGAATGAAGATCTGAGCTATTCCCCATGTATCGCGTGGCAGTGCTCTCGTTGCCAGAATGCTCTAGAGCCTGCAAATTCCTTCGTCACCCTCCTGTTTTGCAGCGTGGTTGGAAAGGGCTCGGTTTGGCCTCACAAGACCCTCTGACATGGCGGAGCCCCCGGACATTTTGCAGAACAGAGGTGTGCTGTTCTCTGCTCAGCCGTGGTCACAAGTTCCCGGTGTTTTGTGTTGACTGCACTGTAACTGGAGGCAAAGCATCAGCGGAGAGGCTTGGAATGAGTGGTGGGAAGTGATTTAAGCACAACACAGCGGAGGAGGGAGGAGCTGGAATGCTGCCTGTGGTGTCTGCTGTCACCGGCAGCACAACAGTGGAACGCTGAGGTAGAACGGAAGGGATGGAGGACGGAGGAAGGGAGAGGTTCTAAGTAGGGATTAAAAAGCTTTTGTTAACGAAACAGCTGTAACACCTTACGTAAATTTTGTGTTTTCCTTGGTTGTCACTGATGTCTCATGTCCTCATTAATCTCTAGCGCATGACAGCAGCGTGCTTTCATTTCTTTATTTTTCTTTCCGTCTTTCATTTTACATTATAACAATTAAGTTGTAATAATTAATACAATTAACAAAAGAATAGTATATTGCCAAGAATTCCCTTTTTCTTGACTGTTGCTGCTGCCCTGCAATGTGGACCCATCTGTCCTGTACTTCACCCATTCAAATTGCTGGCAGGTCTCTCGTTAAAGCCCCTGCATGTCCTGTAGGTCCAGTGGGGTTTAAAGTCTATTTCCATACACCCAGGCAGGTGTTCCTGCCCCCCAAAGAGTTCCGGTGACTCTGGGGATGGCTGAAATTTGTTAGTACTACTCGTCTTGCACTTACCTTGGGTGAAACCCCTCACATTTTATCTTTGCATGCAACTTTGGCATGTGTTTTTTGAGGCCTTAGGGCATCAGAATTACGCATTTTGGTGGATTAGTTTATAGGACAACTTTCTGCAGTTTCTTATCTCACTCTCTGTGCTCTTTTACCTGTTAAGAGGCTCTTCTTCTGACACCATCCCTATTCTTGCAATCATAGATTTAGATGTCACATTCCCTTCTTCTGACGTCCGTGGAAAGAAGCAGAAATGACTTTCAGAAGACAAGCCAGCTCACAAGGAGTGTGATTTTAAAACAGGGTCACAGACAAGGCTGTTGGAAAGAAAAGTGCCTTTGGTGAGTGCAGAGGGAGGGATGACTGATCTTTGTGAGAATCCCATGCGCTTTGTAGCAGTTCCTGATTAGAGTAGCCAAAACCTTACTGGTTCTTATGACCCATATGCTGCCACTGCCGGAGGAATACTCCGCTGTGAACTGTTTTGCACATAGATCAACTGAACTGCAAATCAGCTTTTTTCTCTAAAGTAATGCCAGTAATGACAAGTAATGACAGACCGCAGCAGAACCAAAATTTGATGCTTGTTCAGTTTGCCTGAATCTGTGGCCTGCTGTTCTTTGTATGGTATGGATGCTCTTCCCTTCTGCTCTGTACATCCACACTGGCAGATGGGCAGCTTTTCCCTTCAGGGACATGCAGAGAAGGGCTGGCAAGTCTCTTCTGACTCTTCTGTCACCCAGCAAGGCCTCTGTTCTTCTGAACCCCCATGCAGCTTGACAGGAAGAAGAAAGAGACAACCTCATCTCTCTAAGAGAGAACAAAAGTCATGCTGTCTTTCAGTCATCTTGTTTTTCTCCCCCCAGAGATTAGACAGAATACTTTCCACAAACCTCTCATGTTTTGGGATTTCAGGATCAACGAGCCTTTGGCTGTTTCTAGTAAAGATTGAAGATGACCAGACTCATGAATTCTCCGTGAAAAAGAGGTGGATGGGAGTGGCTGTGATTTGGAAAAGATTGTTGGGATTCAGAGAAGAGCTAGGAATGTGAAGGAAGAGACAAGAGGAGTATGAAAAGACTGGTGTTTTTCTTAGAAGGGAGATTATAGAAAGGATTCATGATACAGTCCATACAACTGCAGATGCATTCATACAGAAGTCACATGAGTCCGCTGACTGACAATCCAGCAAGTTCCATTAAGTTTCCAGGAAATGAATGGTTTTACTGGATTTGCACGTGGATCTGGCCAGGTGCTTTGGGAAATTGGTACTTAGCACTGGAGTGCGAACCAGCAAAACGTGTTGGTGATGCCTCTCCTTTTCTGAGTGGTAAAGCCAAGGATAGACTGTCTGTATACTAGTACAGTTTGTGTGCTGAACTTCTTGACATAAAGTTCGCATACAGAAAACACTCAGTTGGTCATGGAATTAGGACCTAAATTTGAAAGTTTCTGGCTCCATGTACTGTGCAACTATTCTTTCCTGAAGTAAAATCCTTGCTTGGTCCTTTTCCTCCTGCTAGTATTCGTGGTAGTGATTTTCAGTTCTCTGGTTGCATCTAAGGGAAAGGTTGAACTGCCAATTTTAAAATATTTAAACTATTTTTTCTTACTTTTGGCTTCCTTGCTACAATGTTGGGTTTGTACGGTAGGTGGAAAAGATGATATCAGGTGTTCTGGATCTTCCCAGACATCTGGTTACTCAGAGGTGTGCATAGTATGGGTGCATTTTCCTGTTTTGAGTCTTTCAGCTGCTATTCTTTCCTCCCTCTCTTCAGCCTCTCTCAGCTTCTTTCTTATATTGCCTCTTTATTGGTGCAGGGCCTTTCTAATCAC
Organism: Sagittarius serpentarius; assembly: GCA_034782735.1. Lineage (NCBI taxonomy): Eukaryota > Metazoa > Chordata > Aves > Accipitriformes > Sagittariidae > Sagittarius > Sagittarius serpentarius. The sequence continues at coordinate 19,251,162 of JAVKLA010000054.1, read as the reverse complement.
AACACTTTGCAGTTTCCACCCTTTGTTTCACGCATTCTCAACTTCTGTCATTTCTTTCTTGCTTCAGGAAGTACCTGCTCCACGTGTCTTTCACAACCTATTGCCTGTACCCGTAGCTACTGTTTTTCCACAATGTTTTTCACCACACCAATCAGCTGGTTTTAATTTTGTTCCCAAAATGCTTTTTTCCGTGTTCTTCCAGCAAGCTTTTAATCTGTTATCCTACTTACGCATTATTGTGTACTTTTACCTTCACCTGGCTTTTATCGGGCCATAGTCTGCAGCCTCCAAAATTCACTGTGCACGACAAAATTTCCAAGCTAAGCAAATTATTATTTTTTTTAAAGTTGTGTTAAATTTACATTATGAATAAAAGCATAATTGGAGAGTTTATAGAAAATGCTTTTCATTCAGAAACATTATAACGTCCCAGTGGGACTGTGTATTTGCATCCCGCATTTTGTGTTTGTGTCTTCCTCCTGTCTTGGTTTGGATCTTGGAAGGCTGAAATGCATTTGCTTTCCAGGGGGAAAAATCACACCATAGGACCCATTAGTACTAAGATTGCTATCTTAAGCTGTATTAGAACTAGGAATCTGGAAACTGTTTCCCCTCTCAAAGGTAAGTGTGCAGCATGTAACCCTGTCATTTACACAATCTCACTCGGTCACTGATCATTTTCTTATTAAAAGTCCCTTGATTTCTTCTCTGTAAGGCAATATGAAAAGGCCAGAGCGATCACGTCAGTTGGCACCTGTCTGTGAGCAATCTGAGGTGTGGGGTGGATGGAGTAAAGTAGGAGCACAGGATCGGAGAGGTCACCTGTATCACCCAGCTACCTGAATCGGTGCTTTCCTGTCCCAGGTCTTGGAATTAGAGAACTTTACAGACATCATCAAACCACGTTGTAAAAACTGTAAGGTTTTGCTGGCATTTCTCCTCCTGACGGGTTTTGTCCGGGGCTATGCTGTTCTGACAGGTACTTTCTAGCCACGGCCAGCCTGGAACTATTTGATTTTGTCCTTCAGCTCTCGTCGCTCATTTCCCTCCCCAGTGCTTATCTCTTCTGTTGCCTTGCTTTCTCAGTCTGGGGCTAGCAGTCTTACTCCCTTCTCAGCCTTCATTTTATTACATTAAGAAAACCAGGCTGTTTTTTTTTTTTATTCTGCCCTTGTAATAGGCTTGCCATTCCCCATGTTCTCCTGGTAATTCTCTCTGCCTGCTAAAGCTTCTGCAATTCCAGTTCAGCTGGAGCTGCAGGTCCCCCAGCATGCCCAAAACCCAATCTTGACTGTAGGTTAGCTCAGTTCATTTTTTAAGAGATGATGCTTGTAATCACAGAATTTGCGTGGTATTAGCATGGATGTTACAGAGAGCTAATGCTAGTGCTGCCACAGAGACCCAGCATCGTCCTGTCCTTGCTCTCTGTTCCCGAGGCACGTGCCTAGTGCCGGTGTCACAAAGGTGGCCTGTCTTTTATGTTTTCCTTCATGCGAGCAGCTGTTAAAATAACACCAGCAGGCATTATAAAATAATAATGAATAATAATGATCCCAGGAGTAGCCTGCCCCTCCATTAGCTCAGCTGGAGGGTAGGATAAATTGTAGCACATTCCAGTTAAGAGTTTAAAGTCAGTGGGGGATATGAGACAACCTCACTCTATGCAGATGCTTCACACGTGGATGTCTGCAAAGCTGTGTCTCTGCTGACTCGCCTGTTTAACAGGCGACTTGGCTGCCATGAGCACTCCCTGTTAAGCTGTTTCTGTGCTCCATTATCAAGGCGTGGGAAGAAAGCAACCATGCGCTCTCATTCCTCTGATCCATGCTGCTAATGGATGTCTTGTGGAAGATCCTTTAATAGAAAGAAACGGGCATAGTCAGAGAAGCTGTCATGGACACCTCTCCGTGATTACTGGCCTCACTCATCATTATCCCAGGATATTTGCAAGAAGGAAGAGCTGTTACAAATTACGTGTTGAGGCAGCGACTTCACAGCAAATGAAAATATTTGAGAATCAGGATGAAGGAGCGTACAAAGCCATTTCCTCAACTCTGTTTTGCTTAATCTCTGCTGATGGGGACTGTGTGCAGTGTTTTTCTTTATTACTGAGTATGTGTAAGGTGTTGTGAGGCCTTGCAGTGTTACTTGGATCAGACAAATACCGTATCCATTTATTCCGTGCTGTCAGTGGTAGCGAGACAGCCAGACCCCACCCATATGTCAGCTGGCTATGTATTTTGTTTTCATTTTGGCTGCTGGGATCATGCATAGTACTCCCATTGGCAGCATAGCAAAGCTGCTTCCAAATTAAAAGGAATTTCACATCTTCCTGAAGGAAATACCAAGAAGTAACATCTCTGATAATCCAGTAAATGGCTTTTCCCCTGCTAAGACTCCTCATTTCTCACAGGGGAGAAGTATAAAAGAAGAGCGTTTTTCTTAATTTAGGGATTTGCCAGTCATTGTGGAATCACAGAAAAGAGGTGTGGAAGAGACTAGTGAAATCTAATGAGGAATAAAACCCATGCCTTAACCTGGCAGCATCATGCGTGAGGCCAATAACGAATCATATGATCACTTCAGTTAGCTTGTGCATGCTGGTGAAATGTAGTTATTGTTTTTTCTGTCATTTATTTCACAGTTTTGCCTATCTTCTCAGCTGTAATTATCATTCCATCAGGGTTCTGTCTAAGAAAGCAGAACCATCTGGGGAAATCAGCATTGCTTCACTCAGTCTCAGCTGGAATTAAAATGATCTGCTGTGAAGATGAAGGAGAAAAAAAAATCCAAAGTATCTTGTCATGGGAATTAACCAGGGCTGTTGACCAGCATCTACAGTTCAGTATGAGAAAGACATTTTGTTTGATTAGATACTGGAATGTACACTAGCCTTACAAAAAAAGGAAGGAGGAAGTCCGCTCCTGTTTTTATACAGCAGATATGCTGTCTTGTAATTGTGGTGCATGTGTACTTTAATGAAAGCCAATGAATCGTTCCTACTTATAAAGATGACAGGATGAGGCCAGCATGTGTTAAAATCAGTGAAATGTATTAATTCTTATTCCTAAAATATGACCTCATATTCCCAGGACTGCAGAGATGGAGGATGTGCAGTAAATTAGTCGAACAGCCTTTTACCTCTAGGCCTGAACCCTGCTTAGATCACCGGTTGAAATGAATCTCTCTCTTCATCCGAAGCAAGTCTCCTCTGAATATTTATTGACATCACAAAACTGCTTTGGCATCTGGCACAATGTGACATGATTAATTGTCACTGTTCAAAGAGAGCGGGGAAACAGTTAGAGAAGAGCGCCGTTGTAGTGTCTGGGAGTCTGCACAGTGACTGCCAAACTCCTGTTGTTGCTGTCAGGCCTACACTTTCCAAAACACGCAGGAAGCTAATATTAACAAAAAAAGTTGGTGTGCGTGCGGGTGAGGGAGAAGGATAATCAACAAACATGTTAGCAAGACAGTCAGTCGTTCAAAATGACCATCTATCAAGCATGATTCAGCACTGATGTCTTAAGTGATGCTTCCTGCTTATCATTTTAATTTGTCTGATAAAATTATCAGTGCAAAGAACACATGGGCTAAATTATCAAATAATATGAGAATTAAAGGCACATCAGGAAAGAGTGTTAAATGAATAATCCTCTGAGCGCTGGAGCAAATGAAGCCTGATGTTTTATGAATTTGTATCCAGTGTTTTGACAGGATAGGATTTATTAAAGTGTGAGTTTTTCCTGTTAGGATGTTTTTGCCATTTCTCGGCTGTGCAGACCCTACGGTACCTGGTAATGACTTATTTTGTAGCCTGTCCCTTGCTGAGGACTACGCAGTGTCTCTCCTCTGTCCAGCCTCAGTCATCAAACATCTGGCAGTGTATTACTGACTCTACCTGCACAGCTGGGATAAGCTGGAATCAGTTACTCAGTCCTGCACTTTTTTGATAATCTGCATCGCCCACATGATTCTCACCCTGGCTGCAGTGACTCTGCAGTAAGGCAGACAAGCAAAGACCTGGGTGGGAGAAAAGCCCAAGCACTCCGTCGTAAAGGTGGTGTGGGTGCAACTTGCCCAGATCATTTAGCGCTGAGAACTTGAGCACAGCCTTTCTGTCAAATTTAGGTGAACCTGCTCAAAAGATGGGGACTGACAGATTTTGTCTCTGCATAAGCCTTGCTTTCCAATAAAAGCAGGTCAACCATTGTGCAGGAGCTGGGAGGAGCTCCTGTATTCCTGCTTTTGCCCTTTTTAATGAATTGGGGAACAGCAAATGGTAACATCTGTCGGTTCCTGGAAAACAAATATAAGGCTCAGTCTCATTAAAGCCTACATCACGGCTGCGATCCAGTGTTGGCAAGGAAAATGTTTTAACTGATAAAAAAGCAAAGTAATGAAGGCAGTATCACCACCACAGTAAGGTTAGGGTTTTTAGTTGTTTCTTTCTTGGCTGTTACTTGATTTAGAGCTGGAAGGAGACTGTGGCGTTTCACTGCACAAGAAGGTCAGAAAAAATGTCTGAAATTGTCAGGGAAAGTATGAATGTGGAAATAGTGTTTTCACCCATCAAATTTTACAGCAGCTGAGCAGAACTCTTGAGAAATGTAGGCTTCAAGTTTTGTAGAGTAGCTTTCCTCTGCCAAAAACAGTAGCTAGCTGGCTGCCCTCAGTGGGTGTTCCTGGCAGATGAAAACAACAGGGGGAAAAAAAACCCTGCAGAAAATGATATTCCCAAAATTTGACAGCAATACAATATTATTAATAGGCAGCGCTGTTTGTTAGGGACATTCACTTTTGTGCGTTTGTTTCCGCTTGGTATTTTTTATAGTGGAGGCACTTAAAAGCTGCTTCTGTTTCTGTGGATGAATCTTCCTATCTTGCTGTTGATTCAATAGTACTATATGAAGCATAATAGAAGGAAGCGGGGGGAAAGAGCTTGTTCCTTCTTCTGCAGTTTCATACTGCTGCTTCAGGTGGCTGCACTGTCTCCGCTGGCACATACGCAGCCATATCGCTCTCTGAATGCATGCAGGCATTTTGCCTTTTCAAGGTGAACGCCACGCTCACTGTCTTACTGTTTTGATGTGATTTGGTTTAAGTTTCAAAGTTCTTTTATATTTTATGAAAGTATGCGTTTATAAAAATACATACCTTTATTAATAATTAAAGAGGTTTTTATTACGTTTATTATCTGGAATGAGGTACATATAGCAGTGAATTCACTGAGCACAGCACCTGTACCTCAGGGGCTCAGATGTTTAGGAAAGCTGCTCCATCCCCTGGGCAGCTCAAAAGCTATATAAGAGCCCCCCATCAGATATGGCCTGGGGTGAGGGGAGGAAGGGCAGCGTATAGAAGTCAGCCGGGGGTGTTACAACTATGCAGCAATGACAGAACGTAGAGAGCTACGCTTAAGCCGCCGAAGAATGAATGTTTGTCATTAGACCTTGTGTATGCAGCTATCCTGATCTCACTTTGGCAGTCGCTCAGGTAATCTCCTTCCTATTCTGTGTTCAGCTCGTTTGCTTGTAGATCATACCTGGTTTCTTTGGCCACCCATCAGACCACCTGAGCCAGTGTAGACTGCTTCTGGCTCGTGAACTGATTCTGCTAGTTGCATTTTGCATGAGGCTACAGTGATCATTCCCAAGTAGGATCTGTTCTCCCCGTTTTTTCCTTGATCTTTTCAAACAAGCGGCTCCAAGCAGCAATGGCCTGCAAAACCACTGGCAAGTAAGTGTTTGAAGTGGAGCGTCCACTCTTTCGAGCTTTTCTTTATGTTCTGTGACACAAGCTGCCCTCCTGTTAAGCAGAGTGATGAGGTACTTGCTGGGTACTTTCTTTCCATGGTGGCTGGGCTTTACTTGAGGTGCAGTTCAACCATCAGAATGGGGTAGGGTAGTTCAAGAGGGAAAGATGAACGCTTTTAGATAGGTGCGTCGGTGTATTCTGAGATATTGTATGAGGACGTTGAAAACAGCCTGTAAGAATATGGAGGGGTAAACAAGTTACCTTCAGGATTTGAGATGGATTTTTAGAAGTGAAAGAGCAATGCATTGTTCTGTGCATTTTATTTGTTTGAAAAGAGGTTTTTCTGGTGCTGACATGTGCTGAAGACCTGTTCGCCAAATCCCATACACAGAGAATATAAGCTCTTTCTTGGCTTGGGAAAGCCAAAGGTGCGTATTTGCAGACAACAGGATTGAGAGAAGTATGGCAGGTCCTGAAAGATGTACTGCCACCTTCAAGGAAGATCTATAACCAGGCTAACGCAGGCTTGAGGAGCTGATGACTAGAGTGTTACCTGTGTAGATAGCTCACATGTGTGAATGTTCAGAGACACCCACAGGCATGAGCACGCACCCTGCAAGCAGGGAAGAGACAAACTACAACTGCTGATTAGATATTCCCCTGACTTTTAGTGTTCTTCACATTACAAAGCACTCTCTTGCAACCACCCCCTTTCCGTGTTATTTCTTGTTCCAGATTGGGGGGTGGATGTGATCTGTGATGGCAGAATATCCTGGCAGAACAGCTGACTTCTCGGTCCATTTTCAGAACGAGAATGTCATGAAAGCAGCCCAAAAGACAGCAACATCAGAGTATACAATTTGGAACAGAGTTTATTAATTGTAGACTGGTGTTTCCCACTGAGTTTCACGTGACTGTGTGCAGAATTCACTGTAAGACGGGACAGATTTCCATTGATCTACACCATGTAACTATTTGGCTCACGCATGCGATCAGTTGGTACATCTTACAATGCAATATTCACGTGCTACAGTGTGGTCACTAAGAGATCCTGCTCATTAAAGCAAAACACCCTGTCAGGGCCCCGAAGGCACCCATAAGCCTTAATGGCCCTGACCAGCCTCACCTGGCACCCACCCCACACCCCCTGCTCATTACTGCTCTATTTAAGCTGTGCTCCCGAGTTTTGTTCTGGGTCTGAGCTATGCTGTAGGTGCCATTGTTTCAGGTCCTGCTTCTGGCTTGGTCTTTGGATTTGCCAAATTGTTGCCTTGCTTTTCCTGAAATGTCTGTGGGATGTCTTGCTATTCCTGTTGCTGCTTGCCTGGCTCTGGTGCTGTGGGGCTGAGCCGTGTTGGTGAGGCTGTTGCCTAGCCTGTATTGTGGCTGCCTTCAGCTTGCCTTCTTTCTTGGAGCTGCCCTGCTCTTGCTATTCCCTGCAGGTAGGAAACTCCCCATGACTTCTCTAATTGCATGTATTTTCAATGTTGTTATTCCATTCTAAAGAACTTCTATAAAATGCAGCACAAATTAAAGGGTTGTAACAGCTAACAGGATACAAGCCAGGCTTGAGAGCAAAGTTACCTCCTCCAGAAAATTATGACTGTTATTTCTGACAAAAATCAAAGTATTTAAAAGTAGTAATGTATGTAGTTTAAAGACTGTGTTAAGGCAGCTGAAAGGGTTAGCAGTGGAAACTGCTGTGGAAAAAAACCCTCTATCTGCTGATGCTTACTTTCAGAAATTAATTTGGAGCTGGGTGGTTTCATTATGTTTCAAATGCAAACACTAATCTTAGTGACTTCATCATTATTGTTTTCTGTTATTATTATTGATTCTCTTAATTCTGTAACTAGACTCATGCAGTTATCTTGGCTATGTACTTTCTGAATGATAAGTAGCATTCACCTGTCTAGCTTTCCAGAAGGGGAAGAGAAACATAAGGAAAAAGCTCTTTTATACTTTGGGAGGTGGAGGAGTCTGGCTCTGCAGAGACCTGTGAGCCCCGTGGGTGTCTTGCCATGGTTATGCTGCTAAAGCAGGCACTGTTGTGTGCGTCCACGTAGCTCGCTCTTCGTGAAGAAGATGGGGCTGGCTGTGCAAGGCAGGGTACAAGGTATGCTCAGCTGAAGTGTTGTATTTCATTCCCCTGTTGTTGCGCTTCCCAAATGCTGAGACCAGACTTGGTGCACCTGTGGGCAGGATGTAAAAAAGGAATGAGATGGGATGGCTCTAAGCAGAGGGTTTCTTCTTGTGGCCAGATTGCTGCTAGCGGGGGAGGAGTACAGGGATGTTTAATTCCTCTCACTGTAGCTTTTCTAAATGCAGGAGGGACTCCCCAGCCATTTTAGTCCCTCTATAAAGTTTGGGGGCCCAACAGTGGCTCTAAACACATACTGTTTTCATAGGTTGCTGCAAGTGTATCTGCCACTTAATAAATTGTTAGAAGATTGCAATGTAGATATGATTGCCAAAGAATATAATTCAGTATCCCACACTGAGGACACTTGGTTTTAATGCCTCTGCTATTCAGTACCACTCTGCTGTCACATCATGAAAGCCCTTCAGTAACTGCTTGCACAGTTTGGAGCCACCCTGAACCGACTGAGTAAGAAATCATCCACAAAATGCTGTGTGTATGCTTAAAGCATCAAAGTCTGTTCAGGAAATTAAACAGCCCGTGGGCTTTGCTGGGCTTATTCTTCTTCTTTGATTGGTTTTGTGTGGGTTTTTTGATTTTTATGTGGCGGTTTTGGTTTTGTTCTGGTTTTGTGGTTTGTTTTTTTTTTTTTAAACCAAAACGTAAGTTGTCTTAGGAAACAGTTATCCCTGAATCATCTGTGGTTTAGCAACAGGGAGAAATGACAAGCCAAATTACGCTTGCTTTTTTCCTGTTATCACAAGCAAAGTGCCTAACCATGACACTCAACCATGTGTTTATTTGGTTGCTTCAAAATGACATGTGACAGAAAGCAAAGTCTATATGCAACCGTTTACCAGCTCTGCGGTTGGATTTAATAAATGCTGTTTGAGCTTATATTCCCTTGCTGGCTTATTTTGGGGAATTGCCCACCACTGTGAAATCTGAAAGTTCAAGAGAAGAAACCATGAAAGGGAATATCTAATTTCTTTACTCTGGCTGCTGTTTCCTTGCCTCAATTAATCTACATTTGCAAGTCTCTCAATTTATGGAAAATTACTGGAGTGGCAGTGTGCACTATGCATAGCCGAAAGATGGATTTTAATAAATGTGGGCTATTTAGTACATAGACATAGGCTGGCCTTTGAAATCCATCAAGGCTTGTCCAGCCTGCTCTGAATAATCTTAAGAAATCAGTGTATAATTAACGAAAAATGCTATCAGATCTTTGCCTGTGGGCTATTATCCTTATTTGCAGCAAATGTGAGGTTTGTACAACAGTCTGGGTTAAAATCTCTGAACTTGTCCCACTCCTTTAGACTGGCTCTGGTTGCACACTAGTATGATTTATCTCTGCAAAATATAAATTGATAAATGCAAAACAGTTGTTCCATAGTATACCTGAACTAGAAATAAAATTACTTATATAATGCATCTAGTGGTGGCTAAGTGTCAGGAATGTATTTCAAACAGTGTGCCTTGGCTCACTTTGTTCTCTGGATAAAAGCTCTTGGCAGGTCTGTGTGCTGGCTTAGCCCTCGGCCGCCCAGAGAGAGCTTTTGCAAGCGTGTGGTGCGACATGAAAAGTGCCTGGGAGGCACTCAGTTGCAGTGGGGTGAGCGTCTCGCTGGACTAATACCTGGGTAATGAGGTTTCCACAACTTCGTGGGACGTGTTCTGGCTTGAATCACCTTGTACCTACTCACATTCAGCTAACGTTTGTTGAAAATAGGTCATCAGCATTGTACCCTGCTCCTCTTGTAAGGAGGGCTGTGTGTGGGGAGGTGAATTTTAAAGGCTCTCTTGAAAGTCATGAGATGCAGAAAACATAGTGGTGAGGGGGAAGAAGGAAGTTTCAGCTAAAGGTACCTCATGGGGAGTGTGTGGACAGGTTTGTCTGGATTGCAGATCAGATGAGGAAATAGAGCTGATGTTCCCTCTGATTCAATAAAGGACTGAACCGTATTTACCCTGCTCTAAATATTTGATTGCTTCCACTTAATAATAGACTAATCATAGTTCTTTTTATCTGTACAACTTGAAAGAAGGAAGAGGAGGAAAGAGGTATTTACTTCTGTATAGCTACCAAAATTCCCTTTTTTGGATATATAATATGTAAATATAGCTTAGATACACAAATCTATATAGCAATATGAATACATCATAGAAAATATAAATATGTATAAATATACAGAATCCATTTGTCATAGTGAAGCAGACAACTGTATTTACTGACATCTATTTAAAAAAAAAAAAGCAGTTATTTTGGCCCCAGTTCCTGCTTAATGCCTCTGCCTTTGGGACAGCTTGTCCTAATGTCACCAGGTTAATTTGGCACCCGCCGAGTTTTCCTTCCCATATATTTCCCCTCACTGTCTTGGTGTGCTGTTCTGATTGTTAATCTTGCCGAGTCATTTTTTAATTAATTATGGGAAGGAATATACGTAATTGTAGCAAATCTGGAAGTGAAATGAATCGGAAAGTGAAATAAAGCTAACCCCGGTGCTGGAGGGAGCTGTGGCCCAGCCCTGCCAGCAGCATCCATGGCGCTATGCTGGGCCCGGCCAGGCATCCCCCTTGCTGACAGGCCTGGGGCCCAGATTTCCCCTGCCTGTCACATAGATATCCACGTAATTATAGAGAAAGGCTTCTGCCATACTCCTGAGGCTCAGTTGGAAGTGACTGTGCTCAAGTAAAAGCAATCGGCTGTTTTTATCTGGAAACTTCTCTTATTGCCTTCCGTGGTGGGTCTTATCTTTCTGCCCCAGCACTCGGCCTCCCTTCAGCAGTTGAGGGATGGATCAGGATATCTTCCATAGGTAGTGCTGGTGATTTCAATTGGACCATCTGAAAATGAGTATAGACTTTGTATAACGTTTTTTTTTTAAAAAAAAGTTACTGTATAAATGCTTATTTAAAAAAGGCCCCAGTCACAAACTCTTAACAGCTGATAGAGCCCATAAAAGTAAAGGGGGGGGATTGCAATGTCAAGCCAAGATGACTCTCCATGAGTCTCCCACTTAACATTACACCTCCCTTGTTTCTGACTAGAAGCACATGGGCCACCAATAGCTTCCTAACCCAACATGTAATCTTAGCTTTGTAGGTGTTTACCTCAAAAGCATAATTTTAACCCCCACTCTTCCTGTTCTGGTGCCTCAGGATGTTGGTGGCTGAGTGACCTTTTCCAGATCTGCAGTATCAAGCTGTTAAGGCACATACCACCAGCCACTTACTTGATGTTTTCTTCTGTTTTAATCTATTTTTTTCTAATGTCTATAACTGGCAGAAGGAAAGGCAGACTCTGCTCCTGGACGGGCAACTGCTCATCTGCCTTTCCTTCCGCACAAGGTCATCTTCAGAGGATTAAAGCACCGACTGCCCCACATTAAGCCACTTTCCAAATGGTAAAATTGCTTGTTTACAATTTACCAGCTATCTGCAAAACCTCTATTAACCTGTAGAAACAGGCAGAGATATTTTGCAAGTAGGAGAGGGAATTTTATGCCACTGGTCTTGACCAAGAACTATGACTTTATTTAAATTGGTTTGCTTTCTTACCCCCCTCCTCTGACTTGTCTCCTGTGCTTTGCTCGGTCTGCATTGCCTTTCTTACTGGTTACAAAACCCACCCTTATTATGCCTGAAAACAACACTGGCAAAGTGTATCGTGTTAGCTGCACCACTAAATGAAAGAAACCTTAATATTTTGGTTTTAGTCAAAGTTTAGTGGTTGAAATGTCAGCCTTGTAGCTTGTTAAGCTCAAGAGTTCAGAGTTTATAGGAAAAAGATGATGACTTTCTTCTGGATTAAAAAGGGAACTATTTCAGCCTTGGAAACTGCTCCTTAATTAAAGAGTAAATCATATTATATGTTCACCATGATGCACTGATAATAATTGGAAATTATTATTTTATTATCTTGCGTATCAATAAAATAGCGTAGTATTTGAGTGGGAAATCAAAAATAACCTTAAAATTCTGTCTTGGTGATATGCTTATAGACATTAGAGAGCCTAGGTATTACTTTTGTGTCTATTGTGGCTTAATGCTTTTATTATCTTGAATGTCATATAGAAATAAAAAATTATTTTCCATCACGTTTTAAATATTATTCTGTAATAAACCTTGACTGTGCCATTAAATCTTCAGGAGCTATTAACTGCTTTTACAGTAACTGAATTTACATTTGGGCATACTGTAGCTGTTAGCTCAAGTACAGGACATTTGGGGTTGGTCTTAACTCTGTAATAAAAGGTATTTGTCTCTTTTCTCAGTATTGGATGTTGTCCAGCCTGCAAATGAGGTGATAGCGCAGAGCTGTATCAGTGCAACGCATACAGTTATGGTAGAACTGCTAGTCTTTCACCAGTTATTCATTCCGAAGGAATTTTAAGGGCAGTTCAAAAGCCTTTAGCCTTAGGTGTCTGAGCTTGTGGGTCAGCCTTGCATATGAGCAAGAAGACTTACGCAGATACGGAGATGTGTTATGCAGTCAAACTGGAGAATACTGTTCTGTAACACTTTGAAAGTGGGTACTATGAGGACCTGAACCTGACTGTGGAGCAGAACTACCTATTTACCCAAGTGGAGCAGGGATATGGAATTCATTCAGCTACATGAGGTTTCAGAATCAGGGGACTTCTCAGATCAAATGATGCACATCAGGGGAGATGACCCAGTTTTGTATAGTAGGAGGTTTGGATAATAAGAATCCAGTTAAGTAAGTCCCCAGTGCACTATGTATTGTATTTATATTTAAACTTGTGTCCCTACCACATTTTTTTAAGTAACTGCTGCTTGTACTAATTATCAAAACAACAAGGTTTCTGTATGGAAAAGAAGCATTTCCTTCTATGCTCCCTTCTGTGTTCTGTTGTGAAGTCACTGTGATCAAAACTTACGAGATTGCAGGTGGTTTTGGGAGTAAGAGTGAAGTCTTAAACCCTGTATTCCTAATTTCATTGCAGAGTAAAGAACAAGTAAAACCTGGTCTAGGAGAGAGAAGTTGTTCATAAAACTTTCCATAATTAGCAAACACAACAGGGATAAAGGAAATTGGGCACAGTAAATTGCTTTTTGTTTCAACTTTCTCTTTGTTGAAGCTTGCCCTAGCATGGTATCCATTCTTTCAGTGTGAATTTTTGTTAGTGATGCCAAGAGATTTCAACAGAACTAAATGGTAATTTTAGTGTCTCTGAAGCTCAAACCAATTTCTCAGTCTTCTGAATTTGGTCAAAATAATCCCTTTCAGGGGCTCCTTGTGGCTTGTGGAAAAAAAAAAAAACCACCTGATCCCTGACCTTTAAGTGAGTCATTATAATTTCACCAATAACAAGCCTGCTGAAACATACTCAGAAGCTGAAAACTGAATGCACAGGTGGTAATGTCAGAGGCAAAGCTGTGCTTGTATAAACTGAAAAGTGATGTATTTCCCGGTGACAACTGGTGTCCCTCAGGGGTCAGTACTGGGGCAGGTGCTGTTTAACATCTCTGTCAGCGACACAGGCAGTGCGATGGAGTGCACCCTCGGCAAGTTTGCTGATGACACCGAGCTGTGTGGTGCGGTTGACATGCTGGAGGGAAGGGATGCCACCCAGAGGGACCTGGACAGGCTTGAGAGGTGGGCCCGTGTGAACCTCATGAAGTTCAACAAGGCCAAGTGCAAGGTCCTGCACCTGGGTCGGGGCAATCCCAAGCACAAATACAGGCTGGATGATGACTGGTTTGAGAGCAGCCCAGCGGAGAAGGACTCGGGGGTGTTGGTTGACAAGAAGCTCAACACAACCTAGCCCAGAAAGCCAACCATATCCTGGGCTGCATCAAAAGAAGCATAACCAGCAGGTTGAGGGAGGTGATTCTCCCCCTCTACTCCACACTTGAGACCCCACCTAGAGTACTGCGTCCAGTTCTGGGGCCCCCAACATAAGGACATGGAACTGTTGGAGCGAGTCCAGGGGAGGGCCGTGAGGACGATCAGGGGGCTGGAGCACCTCTCCTGTGAAAACAGGCTGAGAGAGTTGGGGCTGTTCAGCCTGGAGAAGAGAAGGCTCTGGGAGACCTTATAGCAGCCTTCCAGTACCTGAAGGGGGCCTACAGGGAAGGTGGAGAGGGACTTTTTAGAAGGGCATGTAGTGACAGGATGAGGGGCAATGGCTTTAAACTGGTAGAGGATAGATCTAGATATTGGGAAGAATGTCACTGAGGGTGGTGAGACACTGGCCCAGTTTGCCCAGCGAGGCTGTGGATGTTCCATCCCTGGCAGTGCTCAAGGCCCGGCTGGATGGGGCTTGGAGCAACCTGGTCTGGTGGAGGGTGTCCCTGCCCGTGGCAGGGGGGTTGGAACTAGATTATCTTTAAGATCCCTTCCAATCCAAACCATTCTGTGATTCTATGATTTCAACTTGAGTTCTGTCATCTAAAAAGGATTTTTTTTCCTATCTGAAAGAAGTTAGTTTCTTTTTTTTTTTTTTTTATTTTCCCTTCATGGCAGAGTAAGGAGAAAGCATGCATCTGTGACGCAAGATGGTCATGGTATAGTAAATGGCTGCTGAAGCTGCATGGCATTTTAATAAATCTGTGTTCCAGTCCTGGGGATATTTGAAGTAGGATCTTGGTCACGGTGGCCCTAAGAAAAAGCAATGCAATGTCAGATGCAATTAGGCTATTTCCCATTTAGCAGAATCATTACCTTGCTTTTACTGCAGCTTTAATATTCAAGCATCCTTGGTGACTGCTTAGTGTACGTGGGGAGTAGGGTAAAGCTAATGGAGGAGTACAAATGGGAATACAGCCGTTCCCAAAGCGGTGTTCGTGCTTTGGAGCTTGAGCAAGGAGAGCTCTGCAGGGACATCTCCTTCCTTCCATCACATCAAGCTGGACCATGCTGCTGCAGAGAGATAAACTGGTCTTGTGAGATCGCACGCATCTCCATGCAGGGGTAGGGTTTTCCCTGTGGACAAAGGATGGAGAAGTAGGGAGCTGGATGGTTTGGTTCTGCAGCATCTGACACGGAGCACTCCCTATCACTAATACTGTGTCTGGACCAGAAGTCACACGTGCCAGTTGATGATCCCAGAAATACTGTCCAAAGCCAACACCAATGTTGTTACTTTCCAATTTGTCTGAACCTAGTGCTGCCTCTACTTCAGTGTCCCCAATGTCCTAACAGGGCAATGAGTTGCTCCCCTATGCCTTTTGAATAGTTTTGAAATGCAGTATCTCAGTTCTTGGCTTGGACACTGAATAGCTGAAAACTTAAAGGATATTGAACTCTACTGATCTGGCAACTTTTATATAATTCCAGTAGATCTAAATGACATTAAATTATACTTTTTGGCACTGATGAAAGGAATCTCAGCATTCATTTCACGTTTGTTAGCCATTCAGATGCTATTGAGTTTTGTAGCTTAGGAATGGCTGAATTAAGCTCAGTTGGACATGTTATGTTTTCTGTTTCATACTGACCTCCAGTATGAAAAAGATTCTGACTCTCTGTATTAATAAGCTAGACTTATGTAGTGGTGGCAGCTGCTCTGGTTGATACCACATAAGCAGCTCTGTTTTGCTCTGCTGGTTTCCGCTAGCTGTACCATTCTGATTTTGAAACTTCGAGGTTGAAATTTTCCAGGTGTCTCCTCAATTTACTTAAGTTTATTTGCGATTTAAAAATGAGAAGTACTTGCCAACAATTCTGAAGAACAAATACTAAAAGACGTTTACTCCGTTACACACACATGCATCAGTATCTGCCTTGCTTATCTCTTTATCTGCAACTCTCATGTTTTAAGATTGTTGGCATTTTGGGGTTTTAATTCTTCTGTGCAGATATATGCCTTTGAGTGTCCTGGTGAATATCTCCTTTAAATAAGACTGAGACGCTAAAGATGCTGTTTGAGGATGCCCCGCATAAGTTCACCTGTAGTTTTGTAGCATGACTAAGAGGGAAGGTGGGACTCACTACCATTTACTAAGGAAACGTTAGCCTTTTTGTTATCATGGCTTGCGGTGGTATGCACTCTGTCCCAGGAGATAGATACATTCAGGAACATTCAGAATATTGTAAAGTATGCAAGAAGAGAGAGGTGCAAAGAAGTCTAAAAGGCCCATAGCTCGGTTAGCGTATCTGCGGTGCTAAAGGCATATACGTGGAGGGTGATGGTGGTGGGATGCTAGTATATGCTCGCCATGTCTTTGTCATTAACCTAATATGAGTTATGGATCCATGATGGTAATCCCCCAAGATTAGCTCACCTGGCTTCACCATGCCTTTAGGACAGTAGACCACCCCCTTCTACTGTTTCAAGGAATGAAGCCAAGGAATTCCTGCGGAAGGTGTGAGTCCCTCCCTTATTGGTGAATGGAAACCACAGCTACTTTTGCTGAGGGAGCTTGTGACCTCAAATTTGTTATGGAAATAATGACATCCCTTCTGAAAGGTGAAGATCATGTGACTGCTTGTAGAGACCACAGAATAATCATCATTCTCAGCGTAGAATATTAAGCTTTTACTTACGAGGGCTAAAGAAAAATAAAACTTGTATTAACCTTCTCCAAAAAGAACCCAACCCTACTCTGATTCATGTGTTTGACTTTTTTTTAATGTAGGTTATTTGGAAAAGTAACAAATATAATCTCAGTCTGTGCACCTGTATTTCCTGAGGGGACAGCTTAGCTGTTCTGATTCATAAATGAATGAATTTGTGAATTCTCAAGAAAGTCATTCTTTACCTAATTTTTTATTTTGGGAGGCTCTATGCTGTTCTCCAGAAAAACCAGAAAGCTTTAGGCCTTATTTTAAACATAACAATGAGTGTGTTCTATATTGTTGTTATGTTTAATGTCTACATAATGTAAAAAGGCTGCAACCCTGGTGAAGGATCTGGCCCTACTAGGTTATCTGACACATTTCTCGCCTCAGCATTCCCATTGCTTTAACTGAGAAAGTCAGTACGGAGGTCCTCCTGCAGTGCAAGTTCAGTTCCAGTAAAGTATCTGTATCTTCTTCCGCTTCTTGCGTGTGTTGCCTTGGCCCACTAATAATATTTCTTGGCACCTCTTGTGCCTGTTCGTTTTATTATTCCTCAGAAATAAGCAACAGTATTACTCTCCCCTTACCCTGATATTTCACTCCCAAATTACTCGGATTTATTCCTAAATTAACCTAGTGCCACCATCCCTTTCAGGCATCGCATAAACCTACACAGTGAACACAACTTGGCATTTATCTGCTTGTTAGTTAGGTAAACTTACTACAGAATTTGTGGTCTAGTTGCTATGTTTAGTGTGCTTCCTTGGTTTCTACCGAGATACTTTTATCAAATTCAAGCACTCAATTTGGAGTATGGATTGATGGGTTTAGGTACTAATGATAAAGTGTGTGCTTTGCTCTCATCGTTTAAATATTCACAGTCTTTTAACGCTTGGAGTTTTAATCACTGGTCAGTAGTGACATAGTTTGTGATTTATGATTAGAGAATGCAGCCAATTCTGCATTAAAATTCATTTCTATATAGATACTTTAAAATAATCCCCTTAAACTGTTGGGTTTGCTGTTACTTGCAAAGATACCCAGAGTGATTGTAGGGTAATTTATGTGTGCACAATATTCTCTTTGTACAGAAACTTGCCACATAATAGAAGCAAATCTTACGACAGCTGTAGTCATTTAAGAGGGAAGACAGTTTCTTACATAAAGCATAAATTTTGTCTTTTAAATGCTGAGTAGCTTTCTATGTGGTTTGTTTGTGGAATTCTTTTACCAGCTGAAAATGTAAGCTACTACATAAATATTTGTTCAGGCTTAGTTGCAAAGTGACAGAGCAATGTTTCATGTACAGTACTTTATTGATGGAACAGTTTGATTGAGGTCTATAGGGAAACTCTGATGATGAAAGGAATTATTTCAATGCTAGCATAATTTCCAAGGGGATTTCAAGCACTTACTGTCTTTTCAGCCATAGCTATATAACATGGCATATACGTAACAGTTAACTATGGAGGTGCGTTATTTTCCAGTTTTGGTATTCTCGATGGTATTTCTGCCCTCTTGCAAGATGTTCAGGAATGTGCAAAATTTCTGGGTCCTTTTTTGAACAAATCTAGAAGTCTGGGAAATCCATGTGTGTTTCAATGTAGTGAGTAAGAGTTTAATCTGACATGAGCTCTCTGCTTCATTTATCACTTCCACGTTTCAGTCTCCCATACACAATGGATCTGTGTCCGATGCTTAAAAACAAAACATCTCATTGGGAGACATAAAAGAAATGTCTTGTTATTGCTCCGTACAAACTGTCTGTGATGGGCTGTAGATAACTCACTTTCTTTAGCTGTTCCCTTAAAGAGTGCTTCATAAATGTAGGTACTGCAAAGCGAGGGAAGGGGTAATCTCTTCTGGTGTGAAGCTGGGGTACTGGGTTCCAGCGTTTCAAGTTCTGCCACAAATTATTGGCTGATTTTGATCAAATAATTGCAACTATATTTAATTTCATGTAAATAGTGGGGACTGTTACATGAATATAATAATTTGACAGGTCAGCTGTGACAATCTGTGCTTGAAGAACTCTGAAATTATGGAGTAAGAGCCTTTACATAACTTCCAGTGGTGAGAAGGATGATTTAATAGACCTTTTCAGTGTAAAGTTGAGGCAGGTGTGTGCCCAGCTACATTGTGATTCGAGGGCTGCCATAATGACTTGACTGCTGATATGCATGAGGTTTATGGTAACACCTCAAAACTACTGTACCCCATAACCCACATACATGGACTCAACTGTCTCCACCTTACTTAATTATTCATTCAATTCAGAAAAATTACTTTTTTTGCAAAGCAAAAGATCTTTATTTTTTTGATTAGCGTTGTAACACAGCTTTTTCTTTGACTGCGAATAGTAAGGAAATCAAAAGAAGCACTGACTGCGTAGAATCTGAAATGAAATATTCCAAAAACTTGTTTCAGTAGGTCACTTATGCCAAGGTACTGGGTAGAGTGATCTGGCTGGTTAAAATGACAAATACGACTCTGAAGAGGTTTGCCACTTTTTGGAATTATCCAGGGTCATGAAAAACTTAAGGAAAAAAATGAGTATGAAAGAATGGTAGTACTGGAAGATCTCTAGGCCACAAAGCAGGTAGGAGGGTTCCTTACATGTATACTTCCTATTCGAGTGTCTTAATTATCTGAGAGGAGGAGTTGCATGCCCGAGTCCGTGCACTCCAAATTATTCTCTTGTGTGCAACAGTTAATTTTATGCTTAACTGTCTGTCCTGCCTCAAAGTAGGTAGCAAGATACGAGAGGATTTTTAGGTGTAATCCAAGCTGTCCTGTCACTGCATTCCTGATATACCTTTCCTGGGGTAATTTGGCTGGGAACTGCTACCACTGACAAGATAAACTAGTGCTGGATAATCTTGCAGAAATTATGAAAGTCTTTTCTGACACTGGACGCTTTTTTCTTTCCCACAGACAAATGCACCTTTAATATGTGAGGTTATTTAAAGAATCTGCGACACTCCTTCTGGATTCTGCTCACAGAATGAAAAGGTGGAAAAGCACCTGTGAAGCAGCCCTTGAATAAACAGCCCGTTTCACACTTAAGAGCTCTCCTGCTGCTTCGATGGAAAGTGTGATGGATGGACAAAGCTTGCAGAAAGAAAGAATCAGCTCTTGGCTAGCTGAGGAGAACTCTGTTATCCTTGCAAGGCTGTAACAGGTAGCAAGGAGCGTTGATACTTTCCTCTTGCAGCTTTAGCTGTACAAATACTTGAGGCAAAACTGACCTTTGGGCTTGGAAAAGCCTGGGAGTCCTGGACTGTCGTGATTGTGGAAAAAATGTAAAAGAAAAGTCAGCATTGGTTTGATAGGTTGGTGTGTCACTCCAGCCTTTTAAATACCACCTTGGAAAAAACTGTCAAACAGATCAGCTGGTCTGGAAGAAGAAAGTGCTAAAACTGTAAGGAGAAAACTCTTACATAAACATTTTCTTAAAAAAAAAAAAAAAGCTTTATGACATAACTTGCAGGTGATCTGAAGTAGCAGGAAACAAATAGAAGAGAAGGCTATTGTAAAGCGAGAGATCTTCTGAACCTGGCCAGCGTGAATTCCCTTCCAGCCAACTCACATGGGATCCATGTCTCCTTCAGTCTTACTCCTTGCTGTTTCAGAAGATACTGTTTGGTAAGCTTGTTTTTCTTTACTCCTAATCTGGAGCATTCATGAGAACTTAAGAACATGTTGGTGGTTAGCGGTGAGGTTTGGTTTTGTTTTTTCCCCCAGTATTTGGAGTTATGCCTTTATAAAAACTGTGGTTAGTCTGCAACTTCTCAGAAGTTTATGGGTATTCTGATTGATGCTTCCTTGAGGTGTGTTATAGCAAAGCCAAATAATCGCTAACAGTATGTACTGAATGTGCAGGGTATTTCCACTCTGGGAATTAAAAGAAAATCTTTTGAGTTCCTGTATGGTAGATGTTGCAGTGTAACCACCTGGCAGAGTCATTGCAAGGCCCAAGTAATGGCACAGATTTTGAGACCAGAATTTGTTGCTTCTGTATCTTGCACGCTGTTCTGTGGTGGAATGTTTCGCAGGCCATAAACCTGTCCCTTCTGCCAGCTGTGATTTTTGAAAAAATCGTAGCTTGCTGGAATTTGACTCTGCTGGAGCATGTCCTGCGTTTCAGATCTGTTTAGGTGTTGCAGGTCCATGGAAAATGTATACTCTATAATGAGGGCTCTGTTAAAACTTGGATGTATCTGGAGTCTTGATCTGTTTAGTATGACCCTCTACACAAAGTAAATATAGTACCTAAGCAAAACATCAGTGAAATTCCTTGGTGACTGTTTGATAGCTTGCCTGAGAAAAAATAAACCTTTGAATATGTGTATGCAGATGCCGAAGATCTCTTCTGAGATTTGGAGGATTAGACAATAGGTGAGGTGGAAATGGTCTTCCTCTTCCCTCCCTTTCAAAAACAGCTATTTTGACTGGGGCAGATATACTTCTTGTGTCACTAAACGTGATGTGCTGAGCCTCAGTGAGAGGGATGCTTTAAATAAAGTAGTGTTTCATAAAAAAGATTAATTTCTCAGAGGCAAAAAGCAAAGCTTCCTGAAAGAACTGTGATGTTGATCCAATTCCATTACTTTCAAGTTTTTGATGCCTGCTGAAGCGTAATGTTGCCTCAGAAGCAAAAGGAAGGGACTTTTTCACAGATTGTAAAGAAGTTGTGACATTTCTCAGATTCATAATAGTTTCTCAGAAGTTCCAGCATTAACTCTTTTATGCTATCATACATCGAACCGAAAAAACCCTTTGTTCCCTATACCAGTTATCTTTTTAGGGTTGATCAGTTGCTACGGTTCATGCATACCACAAGCTCTCGATTCCTAGGAATATGTTTAGCTTTGCTATGCTACGTCTGTACGAAAAAAAAATTAAGCTCGGCCTTTCCTAGTTTTAATTATCATCTTTTGCTTGAATTAATGGATTTTGCAGTAGCATAGCTGATATTAATGCAATTAAAGCATTTAAGTATGGAGGAGCTGATAGTCTAGAAAATGCTGAGAAGCGAGGCTGATGTTTTACTCTTCTTGCAACAGGATAGAGATACGCTATTTCATTGCAGGTTTGGTAGTAATTATTTACACTACTGAATAGAGAAATGGAGCAAAACGTTCTGCCCCAGGCTTTTACTGTAACTTGTCTGAGGCTGAGCAAAATAACTAATGTTCCTTTTTCATGAAGAGGAATGCAGAAGATGTGACAAAATGTGACTGGGGAATAAAGTTGTGACAGGATCCTATCTGTGAGGAAACCAGCAGCGGTTGGGGTAGGATGTTCCCCAGAGGGCCAACCAGTGCAGCTCTGCTGGCTTCCAAAGGCAGGGGTCTGTGCGGGAAGTGTGATGATCTGGCCCTGGGCTACTGAAATACATTCTTAAAGGAATGAACCTTATTGTCTTCTTTCATGAGAAAATCATTCTTCTAGAGAAATTTCTGTTGTTTTTATGTCAGAAAACAAGATTGTTTTGAGTAACGCTGGTATTAGTACCCCAAAGAGTCTGCTGTGATGAACAGGTGAGGCTTTTACATGCTGCCAGGGAAAACTTAATGAGTGGAAGAATAACATGGAGGAGGAAGAGGGTTGTTCCTTACCAAGGCAAGTCAGGTGTTGCTGCTTTGGCATTGGGAAGGGATGTTGCATGGGCCACAGACTGGGGCAGCGAGGTGCCTGAGGTAGGGGAGGTCTGCACTGTAGAAGTGGAGAAGCAGTGCGCAGCTGTGTTAAGAACTCTCTGCAGAGCTTACTGGTTTTGGTGTGGATTGCTATGGCCTTGCTAATGCTGGTGCCTGAATGTCAGTCCACTGCTTTGTGGACGCAGCAGATCACCACTAACACTGAGGTCAGACTGGAAGACTTCAAATCTCTATTTTCTCTGGCAGAGACCAGGAGAGAGTGCTGTGACCATTGCGTGCTTTAGGTTGTGTCAGCTGCTGCGCTGTGTGAACCCTGCAGGCATTTATGCACGTACCCCACGCTGTCCTTCGCAGCAAAACCTTACTGATGCCAGTTGTCCTAATAAGAGGAGCAAAGTACTGCTATGGCTTAGATACTGTCTCTAAAACCTCAGAAACGAGGAGAAGTGAATAGCTCATCCAAGGTCAATATCGTGTGTAGGCTGAGTGGTGTATCAGTGGAGCTTTACTCTTGATATTTTTTCCAAAATATGAATAAAATTGAAAAACTGGGTGATAATGCATGATAACTTGATTTAATCAAAGCCAAGAAGAGACTGAGTAATTCCAGTATGAATCCAAACTAGGTGAAGAGACAATACGATACCAAGTTAAATTAACAAGCATCAAGAGGGTAAAGGAAAGGGATAATGACTTGTGGTTTTTAGAATGACTGTATTTTTAAATCGTTATAGGGATTTTGTGTTCTTCTGGGTTTGTGGTTTGTTTTTTTTCTTTCTTGGAGGACCTGCGTCAGACTGAGACAAGGCAGATGAAACATGAGTACACCTTAAGAACAGAACAGCAAATAAAGGGAATTTCCCAGTAACGTTGTATTGCATCTTCCAGTATATCCTTGCAGAATGCAATACTTGGGTGGTCTCAAGAGCATGTAATGGCATAGAGGAGAAAACTCCTGAAAAGACAAGAAAGTTCAAGAACAACAACTGAGAAGAGATGATAGGTATGTGAAAGACAGTGTTCTTTCTATAAAGTAAAGTAGGAATTACCAGTAGGGTTAACTGCTCATAAGGCAGATGCTACTCCCAATAACCCCCCAAACAACCAAGCAACAAACTCCAAGAAATACTCTCTATACAGCTTGTAATGTGGTAATGCTAACAGTCGTGCTGTAACTAAATACTGTAATAAAGGAGGGATTTCTAGAAGACTAAATACTTATATGCTTCACGTATAAGCCAGCTGCCGAAGTGCTGGGGTTTTAGATGAAATATCCCTTGAACAAGCTATTCCCAATTATCTGCTGCAAGGTTTCTGAAGGGAAATAGTCTGTTAGGTGACATGGAGGGTTTGTGCCGTGCTCATGCTGCCCTAACTAGTTACGGCTTCATCATTAAATGAAGCAGAATCTATCAGAGTCTGTGACCAAATGTCACTGAACAGCCTGCTGTCTTCACCCTTCTCTGAAGCACCTCGAGATGCCTCTAGGATGCTTGTCTAGGTGTAACACCGCTGACTGATGATAGCAACTCCTATGATCCTTGTTTTGTTTCCTTTGATCTCTTCTAACAAAGTACAGTTTGTTCAAAACAACTGGAGGAAGTAGAAGCCATTAATTTTCTCCAAATTATTTTTGTGGAAACCTGTATGCTGGCTTTGGCTGCTTGTGGAAATAAGCCTAGGATTCCTTTAAAGCTTGATATATAGGATTCCTTTAAAGCTTGATATACCTCAAGAACTGTTTTGAAACTTGATTTATTTCTAATGAAATCTGAACCCATGTGAGGTTTTTGATAATTTCAGCCTTTGTTGCAAGAGCAATTCTACACAAGTAAAGTTCTCTTATCTCAGGGACTAGCTGCTATTGTATGGTTTTATGTTATAGTTGCTAAATTCACCCCACACAGTCTCATTGACTTCAGTGGGAATTTTCCTTGAACAAGGAATTAAATAGTCTTCAGAATTAGTTCCCCCGTGAATCCAGAATATTAGATATCGGCTCAAGTTATGTTGCGTGCTGTCAATTTTCCACCTGTTAAAATTCTTGGAGCAGATGCAATAAAATTTCTTCAAGCTTGATAAGAAAAGTTACGCGTAGTTTGAATTCTTTGCAGAAGTCTCGAAGTTTGGAGCTTGTGAAGGCTGCTCTGAGGTTCTCTTACAGGAATGGAGGTTTGTGTGCTAAGCTCCATATTTCACCGCTGTCAATTCTGCATTACCTTGATGTTACGCATTTAAATAGAAATAACTTTTTTTTTGGTAAATAAGTAAATAATAAAGGCAAGAGCATAACAAAAAAGGGGGCACAGCTCAGCATGGATCTTTGACCTTGAAAGAAGACCCACAATACTTTATTTAGATGTTTGGGTTTGTTTGTGTGGTGAGAGAGAAAATGTTAGTAGTATACGGGAAATTGAGGATGGGATCGTCATTAGTTGTGCAAAATTGCAGGAATACGTCTTATAATGACTGTGTTCCTTCGTATGAAAGGAAATGTTGGCACTTGAAACATCTTCAGTCTTCCTTGGCTTTTGTAGCTGTGCTGATCTGTCAGTGTATGCCTAAAGCTAGCAGAGGGACACAACAGACTTAAGTGCCACTGGACTTTTTTATTTTTCTAACTCACAGATGAAGTGATTGTTTGGAAGTAATTGTCACTTGCTTTGATCCTGCCTGTGAAGGCTGCTTCTGAGTACTTTTTCCAGTTTTTTATACCATGGGTTTTTTAAAATAGGTACCTTCCCTGTAATCAGATACTTTTGACAAGATGTGGATGATTTTTATATTAATTCACATACTCATTATCTATAAAAAAATAAGTAGTTTTGGGGCTGTATTAGCAAATAGGCTAGAGGCCCACATGCGCCTGTACTAGATGCATGAACTTCACAGGTTCTGGTGATTAAGTCAAGGAAAGAGGAGTTCATAAGAAGAATCTTCTACAATGAAGATTATTTAACACTTTCTAGCTGAATGCCTTATGTATAGTATACCCTTGTGAACCGATACTCTTTTAGCCAACTAGAAATATATCTTTGCAGTATGTTTGGTTTCTAGTGAGCATCAGTTCTATGGGTGTGTTTTGTTTTCTTTTTTTTTAAACTCTATGGTACAATATATGTGAATATTATGCTCAAGAAGTAATGTACTCTGAAAGCATATTGTAACCACATCGTCTTTAAAATGCTTTAAGTAATTAATCTGGGTGGATTGAATCACTGTTTTGTTTTGGTTTTTTTTTTTTTTTTTCTATTCTTTTATCCTTGCTACCATTTGAAACTGCTACAGGTGTATCTCTCCCCCACAACTGGGTGAAAGACAGGGGTGAGATACTCAGCTAGAAGAGGTCAGTGCAGCTTGTCTGGTTTTGCAGGAAAACCTTGCCTTTGCCCTGCTGATGATCTCACTCTGGAAGAAGTGTACTTCAGCCTGCCTCTCCTAATAGCCTTGTTCTCCTGAGATGCATGTGGAGTCTGGCAGGTCTGTAGCCTGGTGTCCAGCACACTAACAACTTTTTTTTTTTTTTTGGTCGTCCTCATCCTCCCCCTGCCAGGCAATATGGTTATTTTTTCTTTGCCTAAAACAGGCTTAGATCACATCCTTGTTTTTAGCAAGTAGAAGCACAAGGTAGTAACACAGAAGCGAGGCTGAAGTTTCACCTGTGGGATTCCTCTACTGTGCAGTGTGTTAGTAGAAGCAATGTTTGGTTTAGCTTGGGAATCCTCTAGAAGATGTGGGCAGTAAATAATACAGCAGTACCTAACCTTATTTTAAAGCAAGCACACCACATCATGACCTCTTTAGTTCTTCGTTGGCCAAGCTGCTACAGACTCTGGTGTGAGTTTGGTCAACTGATACCGAATACAAAGATGCAAACCTGGGCTTTCGCATATTATGTTTAATGTGATTGTAAGTGAAAATACTTGCTGTAATAGGTAGGGCCCTGAAGCTTGTGCATCACAAAAATGCCTTTAGTGTTACAGAGTATGTGACGAACTAGGTGGTGTGTGCAAACAAGTGGGGAAAGTGGTGTGCTACACTGATACTCCAAACAAAAAACCCACATTTTTAGGATAGACTGAAGGTTCAATTAAACCTACTGCCTGTTGGAGGTATCCAAGTTCATTTTCCACAGCTTTGTCAGGCTTTGACAGTGAGATCACAAAAACAGTATCGATATTAAAAGAGCGTCTTAGACATAAGCGCTGACATCTTGTCATTTGGTCAAAAAAAGCTCCCAGTGCAACAGAAGCAAGCCTGTGTTTGATGATTGAGGCCTAAGCAATTAATACACAATTCATGTGTGTTTTAGGAACTGTTGAGGTGAGTGTATTTTGAGAAATAACTTTTTCAAGTACGTAGTGCTTACGATGACTGTATCTTATGAATCTTCTCGTAGACATTTTTACTTTACATTCTGAAGCAGCTATCAGAAAACAGACATAGAAAACCTTTAAGCCAGAACACTTAATACATGTATATGATTAGTTTTTATTTTCCATGCTCTCTCCACCAGAGAAGACTTGAGGAGGACAAGAGAGAAATCATCTAGATGACAGAAATCTTAGTCTGCTCAAAAATATGTATTTTCCTGGGCTTCACGTGATGTTACTCACCAAGTGAAATTCAAGACGGACATGCAATTCTGGTACTGCACTACTCAATCCGTTTGACTCCTGCTATTACAACTTGAGCTCTAAAGGATATACCAGGTGGAAGAAGGGCAGGCAGGGTATTCTTGCTGCAGCTGAGAACAGGTCCAACAGCAGTGCAGCATCCTGCTTTGGTAGAGGGCTGATTTCCGTTTGCTGGGCTGCCAGAGAGCATGATGAGGCTGTGGTAGTAGGGAAGAAAGCTTGCTCTCATGTGGCCTTGTTAGGCTGCTGCATGGAGAACTGCCAGATAGCTGTGTTCTGTCAAGCAAAACCAGTAAGACTATTAAGAGGAAGGGTGTTGACCTTTAGTTTGTGTAGGGAACAGATGATTTAAAAAGAATGGTCAGAAAAATACAGGTGTCCACCCTGTCTCCTCCCTGCTCCCCCCCATGTCTTTTTTTTTTTTTTTTGGTGGTAATGGGCTTTTCTATTTCCCCCTTTTTGGTCTTTTTCCAAAGACTTCTCTGGTTTGTTATTCTTGCAAAAATGCATTTCCTGCAATCCAGTTTGACTGCTATCTCTTCCCCTCCCCCCCCAGCACTGGTGTGATGCATTACAAAGGAAAGTGTTCTTGAATGTGTTGTCGGTTATTGAATACTTCTCAATTGTGGCTGTCCATGTTGACCTGCACAGTAGTGCTTAAATTGTACAAATTATGGCATGGCTAGGGAGCTGAAGACCTTGTAGTGCCAGGTGTTCAGGAAGCTCCTCATCTTTGTAAGAGTTGGAGCTATTCAAGAAGAATAGCCTAATGTGTCATCTATTCTGATCTAATGAGTTTATTGTAAATGAGTGGCAAATAAGGTGAACAGATCAGCCTGGCCGCTTCTGGTTTGTAATGGGAGGAAGTGCCTTCTGGTGCTTGCAATGTCATCGTGGTGTCGGTGATGATGGTTGCGAACTTCAGGCCATCCCCTTTCTGTGTTCCCTGGAGAGACCTCCATTCACCAGGCTTTATGGAAAACTGGATCTGACTGTTGAAGTGTAGGCTCACTTTAGGCAAGGCATGACTGTCGGCTGGAGTTTGTCATCTGCCTTCCCCTGTGCTGGCCCCACCGTGCTCACTGCCTCTCTGGCCTCTCTCTGCACGGGGAGGCTCATGGCCCAGGGCCACCACGCCATGCAGACCTCTGCTCTGGAGGGCAGGGCCTGGGGATGAGGTGGTGGCTGACGGCTCTGTGTCAGTACCCTGTCACCATCATGTGTACCTGTGTGTTAGCCACCTCAAGTAGTGTCCTGGGTGCTGCTTTTTCTCCATGGCTGTGTAAGGAGAGGTGGCTGCAGACCTCTAACAGAGGAAGCAGGAATTAAATGGCATTGATTATTTAAAAGTATGTTTTTGGTTTTTTTGTTTTTTTTTTTTTTTTTTTTAGTCTTAAACAGCCTTGGTACTTGATCTTCTCTGTAGTCTACCAGTAAAGCAGAGAACACTGTAGCCAAACCTCTTTTGAAAATGAAGTGAGCAAAGAGGTGGTGACTTACTGATGCAGTGGATTTTGATAAGCAACAGAAGACTTGAAGTTCAACTGGTTTAGCCTGAACCAGTCATATGGAACTCCTGCATCCCAGCTATACTCTGCAAGTGGATCACCACCAGAAACAGTTTCATTCGGCTGAAAGCAGTGTGCCTCTGTCACTGCACATAATGGCACGGAGTTCTTGCATCTTAAAAGCCTTTAAAAGCAACAAGAAAGCATTGCATTGGTGTTTCGGGCTGTAGAACTTTCAGCTATCTCTGTTCTTTACAATGCTTCTGTATTTGGAGCAGACAGGGAATAGGTATCTGTAATCTTTTCTCTGGTCAATACCACTAACACTGACTATAAGGGTCCTAGTGAACATTTCTTTAGTCCTTGCTCTGATTACCTCCCCTTTTTTTTGTTTTCCTTTGTACACTTGGGAACAAAATGCTAAAAAACCAGTTTTCTAAAAGCATCTAATCTTTTGTAAAGAACTGATTACTGTTACAATCCAGCTTTTATTAGGCAAAAATCCCAAGTTACAACTTTTTAGTATGAGAAGCAAGTGACTTAGTGGGGAGAGCTAGGTAGCTCCTGAAATGCCTTGGGTGTGTCTTTGAAAATATCCTTGAGAGAAGAGAAAGAGATATCTATTTAAAAAAAAAAAAAAATCGTAAGATGAATGAGTGTGGTGCTGGTGGGGACAGCTGTTCTTTCTCTGTATGTATATACGTAAATTGGGGTAGAAAGTGAGTCTGGACTGTGGCAAATTATAAAATAAAGTGCCCTTGTTATTTCCAGTGCAAGAAAATTTCATTACTCTATTGATTTACAGTGATTAATGTGTTCTTTCTCTCTTTTCTTTTTTCTTTTTTGAGGCTGTATTGTCAGAAGAGTGGGTATTCACAGGTGCTTATTGATTCTAACCAGGGCTGAAAGATGATTGAGTGCTGTGACTTTTTGTGCCCTATTGTTTCTCCTTGTGCTCTGGTGGAAAAACAATTAAAATTATTCCCATTCCCAATAACATCTCTGGATGTTCTCTTAGTCTCTGAATATACTGCTAGGGATGGAGATGGGAATGCCAGTGACCACCCGACAGCCCAATATAAGATTAATGCTGATCACCTTATGAGATAAGAGCTACAAAGAGTACAGTCACGTTCTTTAGAACAAGACTGAAGTATTAACTTAACCTGTAAAACTGCAGACGTATAGTAATAAAGAACTATTAACAAAGAAAATATTTAAGGGTTTGGCTGTATTGTAGTTAGTTTATGGTAACCAAACAGCCAGAAACACGTCTGGTTTTAGCTGATCAATGAGAGGCTGCTACTGTGTTTTATATTGTCCTGTCACTGTGATAATGACATTGGGGATGTAATTGGTTCTTTAGTTTGCTCGATACTATACATATTTGAATCTATAAATAGGACTTAGCTTTGCTAAATATAGATTTGGATTATGGAGCAGTGCTAGCACTGATTTTTTTTTTTAATGTATTGCTTTAGCATTTTAGTGAACGAGAATGGCTTTGTTTCACACAAGTGTGTTTCTCCTCTTGCTGGTGAAATGTGGGCAAATAAAAACATAACTAGTAGGCTGATGAGGGGAATAAAGGGGATGCTGGAAGAAATAGTGGAATTTGAATCATTGTCAAAATGATGGATTTCAAATCATTCCCGACTGCTATTATAATTCGGTTGCACTGGCCTGTGTGGCTCCTGGTTACAGCTGCCACCACTGCTGGGTCGCAGGTGCCTGGGTTTTCTGTCTGCGTCCACCTCTGCCTCCAAAGCATACTTTTCTCCTTTAAAGGCTATTTTTTGTCACTGGGTAGCTGTGGACTCAGGGGCAGTAAGCGCTATCCTCTTACTGATGAGAGAACTTTGTAAAGGGACAAGGGGGAGCTCCCCAGGTTGGTGGCCATGCTGTTGCCCTCGTTGCTCCTTGGTCACTGGGATATGATATTTAGGAGGGGCAATCTGTGGCATCGCACAGGCATTGCATTTGAACTTGTCTCATGGTAGGTGTGCAACTTTTCACAGAGAACGAAAAAACATACCAGAAAAATAAGAAAGTTTCAGTGGTTTTTTTTCCCAGTGCAAAACTAAACAGTAGCCAGAGCCCAAATAATTGGGAAGTAGTGTATATATGTGCTGCATACTACATACAGCTCCGTATAACTTGAATGACCTTTCCTCGTAGGAGTCAGACAGTGAAGGCTACTTGTTTTCCAGAGGAATCTAGAGTCCTGGAAGAACTCTTCAATTGCCCTGAACTTGTGTGCAGATAATGTTCTTGCTCTCGTCCCTCTGCTAATGGTAGCTTAGGCGTTTGTCCTGGAGACTTTCAAAATTTCTGCGTGATTACTGCTGTGGGAAGGCAGAGAGCAGAAATTGTGTGGGTATGTTGTTCTGCAGGTGCCTCCACACACAGAAAATCTTCCTTAAGAAAAGTTCTTCATAACTGCAACCAAAGGATCATGAGCAAACAGCTGTAAGGAGGTGACTGTGCAGGGATGGGGGTATGTGGGACCTGACACTAGCCCAGTGGTGCAAGCCGTGTGAGATGTAGGCAATCCTAGTGTTTGGGCTTTCTGGTTTTACAGTAAGGAAAGCAGGCCCTGCTGTTCCAGTTGGATGAAGCAAAAATACTTATCTTCCTTGTGTGTTTTGTGTGTCTGTGGCTTTTTTTTTTTTTTTCCCCTCTTTTGTTTCCCCCCTGTTGGATTTGTTTGCCCTGTCACTAATGTTTTTACTCTGGCAGATAAGTGTTTGGAGATGAGGCTTACCTGAGCACAGACGCTGACAGTTTTGTTGCAATAAAACTGTGCTAGTGCCCTTGTACTAAATCACAGTCACTAATTTGGAGACTTGAATTACAGGTATGTCTTCTGAATTGCCCTGTACAATTAAAGTGCAATATAAATACCTGCTATAGATCTTAATAAGCAGCGTAGTCAAAGTACTGCCAACTATGTGCTGGCTGCTGTTGGAATGTTAAATTTTTTACTGCTATTAAATATAGCAAGCAACATGGCTATTGTCAGGTGTTAGAAGTAACACCAGTGTTTCCACCAGCACAGCTGTTTAGCTTGAAGTGTACCGTTGTCTCCCCTGAGGAAGGGGACATTTGTAGAAGGTAAGGTGTACTGTAGACAGTAATAATAGTCCTCTGGCTGTCAGGGGCTGACGGCTCCTAGAACAATCGCAATAGCAGCAGAGCTCAGTGCTCAATACAACTTCAGCAAACCAAAGAAGTTCTACCTAGAAGATTGCTATCAGGATTGTGTCCTGGCTGCCAAGCTAGTGTACGTAGTGAGTTGGAGTCTGGTGACTGAACTTAGGGCGACTGTGAGTCTGGTGCAGTCTTTCACACTCAGCTAATGCTCAAACTCCTTGCTACGTGTTTCACTGCAAGCGATGCTGCTGATCACCCTGTGGGTGGGGGTAAATGCTCAAGGGGGAGATGTGGGGGAAGCGGGAGACATTAGACTGCTGCATTTCATTACAGGGAAAAGATGCCAGGGTTTCCAGGCATAGAGCACTGAAGTTAACAGTCAGGAATGCATTCACAGCTAGAAAGATTTGGTGGCAAAACCGAAGTCTGATATTGGGCGGAAGCGGGGCTGCTCCCTATTGATCACTTGTGAAAACTGGTACTGAAGATGTTGGCTTTAGGTACATCCACTTGAGACAGACTTAGCCAATGCCAGTCTACCTGAATTTTCTAACATGTCATCTTCCTAGTGGTTTGGGTGATGAGTCTAAAATAAATACTTCTTGTTACTGGAATTATTCCATGTGGACAGGAATAGAAAGGTTCTACTAACACTTTCTTTCCACTGAGGTTACACCTCCTACTTAGACTGCACTGTTAAGGCTGTGGCAAATCTGATTTTTTTTTTTTGCCATGTAACTACTACGTTCATATATGAAAACTAGATTTTTTTTTTTTTAATTCAGTGAAGAACATGTCCAGTTGAACAAAGGTGTAAGGGGTTGTTTGTAAAGGAAATGACATACTCTTCTCCAAACCTGCAACTGTGTGAGTTGGCCTCTGGTGGAAACTTGCATGTTTTATCCTTAAGATAGTAGCTCTTTAATAATGCAGAATGGTGTAATTTTCTTTTCCAGTTGAAAGAATTCTCTCTATACTTCTGTTGTACTGTTTCCCGTAATGTTACATGCTGTGAGGCAGGTACATTGAGTACTGTGAGTTTTCTTTTCTGGGCTTCAGAGAAGAAATCCAAACTAGCTTGGTGCTAGGCAGTTCTACCCAGGCTCAAATCCTTCTTCCTCCCCTCTTCAGTTCTGAAGTTACCTGTTGGATGTGGAATTACTGATGCCATCCAAGAGATGTTTGTATTTCATCAGCTTTACCTGGATGGCCCTGTTCCTACGTTACGTCCTTTATGAAGAAAGCCACTGATAATGAGTATTAGGAAGAACTGCCTCCTGTTATTATTGAAAACCAGTGACGGGCATCACTGAAGTACAGAAACCTGCACCCTGTTTGTAATGATGTGGTTTGATCCTTTTGAAATCTGATTCAAGCAACTTCTTGTATTTCTGGGATTTAATATCTTGAATAGAAATAATCTGTTTTAGTGTTTGCTATTTGAATAAATCATTCAAATTTCAGCACTTTGGGGAGGCTTTCACATCATCATTGGATTTGTGCATCTAACACAGATGGTCTGAATTGTTCCATTGACTTCCCACCATTCATTACATAAAGAATTTAGTCTCCTAAATTGCAAGATGTAACACAGAGGCACCTAAACAAAGAGGGTCTAACACTGGAGTTGGTGAAACTCCCATTCAGATTTGTAAATGGATGCAGCTGAGTATTTAATGGGAAAATAGTAGTATTATTAAGGATGAAAAAAAAATATTCATTTATCCTTAGAAGCTGACAGTCTTAAACTGTAGTGGCATAGTAAGGGAAAAATACTAAACTACTGTTAATGTCTCATCATTCCTTACACTTCAGAGAAAAGTTGTAGAAATTACACTTTGGTCAATGTGTTGCTAATGTATTTGCATTCTGTGTCTCAGATCATATGTAATGTCTTAGCAAAAATTATTTAGTTATTTGTCACGAGCGAGTTTTACAAAGGATACACATTGATAATCTGTCTTAATAGTGAAATATTTTTGCTTTTTTAAAATCTATGTACCATATGTAGTGCTGTTGAGGCGTTAAGCTTCTACCTCCTTGCTGATTTGATTTATTACTAACTTTTATCTGAAGGATATAAATGAGCATAGAATTGCTTGAGGCCTTCATCTAAACTGCATATTTCTTTGATTTAGGATAATGAAGAAGCAGAACATTTTCCCATGGTGCTTGCTTATTGAAAGTCGTGTTTAGCCCACTGGACGTGATGTTTTTTGTACACGCACACACTCCCGCTATTCTACAAGATTCCATGAAAAATTTACAAGTGTCCTTAATAAAAAAAAAAAGTTGTGTCAAGGCACATCATATGCAAAGAGTATTTGGTTTTCTGCATCACAGGCCAGCATGTGTTACCTAGAGCACACTGGTAATGCAAATGTCTTATTTCCCTTGCCAGCTAAACTACATTAGCTACGTCAGGTATTGTAATTGATGGTATCTTGCTTAACTTTCATCTCTCACTCCCTGTAGTTTGTGACTGTTTTCTGCCAGGATAATGTGAAACTTTAATTATAAAGACTAAAGCCAGAAGGAATGTGGTATAACTGATACATGGTTCAGTCTTCCAGTGGAATAACTTTCTCTGCAGATGTAGTCAAGCGAGTATTTCAATGCTGTGCATAACTCTCCAAAGATCTGAAAAATACTGTTTTTCTTTAAAGTATCAGATTGTTGGGATGTACCCTCAGTGATACTTCGTAGTACATGAGTGAAGCAAGATGGGCATAGAGAGCCTTGGCTGGCCTGAGGGAGGCAGAAGGCCAGTTCTTATTAGGGTCTGACTGAAGAACATCAGACTGTTGTCTGAGAAAATCTTCACCAAAATGATTGGGTTTGATATTTTGGCTTCTCAATGGAAGCTTATTTTTGTGACCAGCTTTACTGTGTCCTGTTTCATGTAGTAGATTTTTCCCAGCGTAGAGAGAAATGAGGGAAAGATTACCTGGTGAATAGAATAATAAAATTTCCTTGAGCAGCAGCAAAAGCTAGAAGAGTTTGACTACTGTGTAACCTGATGGGGTAAGCCTTAGGCAGTAAAGGATGTAGGGATAAGGTTGTTTAACAAATATTAGTGTTTGCTTCTCCCACATGGTGACATAGCACTCTTAACTTTTAGATTGTTAGAAGATTTTTTTTTAAAAAGGCATGAAAACTAATTCCATTTTCTGACTAGCAAATTCTGACTGATTTGGAGTAAAATTGCAGAGTGAGGGGAAAACCTTGATGTCCTGCCTTTTAATACCACGCTGTTGTAGCTCAGGCAGGTATTTTTGACATTGTGAGAGTGATTGTGTGTAAATGATCTAACAGAAAATGTTAAATCCAGCTCATTAGCCAAGTGCTCAGGGTATAAATAATGAATGAACTTCCGACGCTGTGGATTGACTACTGACAGGTCAGTAGGACTGGAGGGAGGGTACCAGCTTTTGCATTTGCAGAATTTGTAGTCCCCTGTGTGTGTTCATGTTGTGTAGGCATAGTAGCTGCAAAATACTTTGGTCTTTCCTGTATCTGTATTAAGCTTTTTTGTAAGCAGTTGTCCAATGTATAGGATGTGTTCACGTATGGTGCATTTTTTGTAACATAAATAGATTTGAAATTCTAATAAATGGTGAAGCTGGGTTTGGATGATGAATTCTGGCATTCAGCTGAGTCAGTCAGCTAAAGCTTCTCTGGCACACGAGCTAGCACTGCCGCGTCACTGTGCGCCAGCACTGCCGCGTCACCGTGCGCCTTTCTGGTAGGCACAGCTGAGGCGGCTTCAATTTGGGTATTCTGCAACACAGTACAGCATAACCATAACATACCTCAGCTTGGGCCTGGGTGGGGTGTTACCTGTGTCCCCATGGCACAGTGTGCAGGCCACCAGGAACAGTCTCGGCTGCTCGAAGGCCATTTATCAAGTTTGTGTGGTTGCTGACTCCAGGTCTGTAGCACGTTTGAAGCCTGACTGCACCTACTACTGCATGGCGGTACCTTTCTGTAACGGAGTAGCTAGAAATGTCCACTGAAACAAATGTTCAGCAATTAACAGTCCTGGTTTTTTTTGAGCCAGAAACAGTTCATTGAAAGGTCTCAAGCTTGACAAGTGTTCTCTAATCTAAGCTAGAGGTTGTTGGCTTCCCACTTGGGTTCCTACTGGGTTTGTCCTTGAGCAAAGTCAATGCCAAACAGCAAAAGATTTTTTTTGGTCTGAAACTTTGTCATTTGGAAGCTCCTTTCACAGCTGCTTGTGTATCAGCAAAGGGAGCTCACAACATGAAAGAAAAAACGTTTTTATAAATTGCCAGAAGTAATCTTGGCATCTGAAACCGATGTGGCTTTAGTCTTAGCCTGGATGGAATTTATTCCTGCTTCTGGTAAAAGAAAATGGATGTAATAAACATTTACACTTCAACAAGATTATAAAATAGAGATCCCTCTTTGCTAGTTGAAAGAGCTCTTCTGTTGAACTGTACACCTTCTTGTAGCTTGAAGGAATTTTTCTCTAATTCTCCAGTAATTTAAAAAGTTTAATACTGCTGGAGGGTTGTTTTCATGTCTGACATGGGTGTCTTGATGGTGCTTCAAAATGTCACGCGAACACTTTAATTTGCTGCTACCATTTTCAGACTGGCAGATGGAAATGAAGGCTTATTGTCCATTGGGGTTATATTTTTCCTGCCTCTGAACTGTCCTACGTTGTGGTGTTGACAGTCACTGCTGAGCTACCTTCTTCTTGCAATAAACCTGTGGGACACTGGCCATCTTCTATATTTGTGGTTTCTCTTGCCATGTACATCCTTTGCATAGAAGGCCATTCACACTCTTCTTTTATGTCTTATACAGCGTGGGCATATACACATATGTTTTACGGTATTTGAACATTTTTTCACTTTATAGATTTGTCCTTTTTTATTCACTGCTAAGCAGACAGAATTTGATCATGGTACTGCTGATTCGTTCTTGCATTTTGTGTGTTCTGACTGGTTATCTACAGGCAACACTGTGATCTCCAAAATGTTTACAGAGAATGGGGGGAAAAAAAATATATTTGAGGTGAGGGTATTGATTCAGCCTATTGGCACACTGGCCTGTGGCTTATTTTGCTTTTTGATTGGTCGCAATGATATTATGTCACTGCTGCAATAGGTTTCTCTTCAGTGCAACGTATTTTTCTACAGCATCTCTCAAGCTCCCCTAAACGGGGGCAAAATAGGAAGTATTCCTTCCTCACTGGTTACCGTGGCTCCTCTGCCTTCTGTGCTTTCATTATCTTGCTTTGCAGTTATTTTACCCAGGGGACCCTAAAGCACCTCCACTTCTCACATGTGTTTGTATTGCGTGTTTGTGTCAATGATTCTTTGTGGCTGACCACAGGGACAAAGCTGTAAAATCTATCTTTGTGTCGGGCACTGCTAATTTTCCACATGAGGAGATGCATCTTGGAAGCACAGCACCAAATCATACTGAATTCTAACTAATCTCTCCTCTTCCCCCTCAACCCCCCCTCCCTGAATACAAGCATTTGTATCCTGAGCATTATTACTGGCGTGTTCATCAAGCACTTCAAGTAGGCAGCTGCAGCTTCGGCGTGCATGGCCTGTGGCTATGGAAGGGCTCGGTTATTCCCTTGCTTGCTCTGTGTGTGTGCTCTCCCCAGAAATTTGCCTTGCTGCGGATCCTTGAGGCACTGGAGCTGTGTCCAGAGTGCCGAGCACCAGTCTGGGGGCTGTTGGGAGGGAAGGGCTTGGTTTGATTTGGGTGGGTTGTCTTTTTGCGGGGTGGTGGTGATGTTTGAAGTGCTAGTCTCCTCCTTTGCGAAGCTGAAAATGGGTTCCTGCGTTTGCCAAGGCCAATGATTTCTGCATCCCCGTGCCACGGCGGTGAGAGAGGCAGGTGTTCAGGTTTGCTTGTGCAAGTATATTTTCTCCTCCTCTTTCTCCTCCACCTTGGAGACAAAGGTATTAGGAAGATAGCCAGCAGATCAAGGGGTTATATCCCACTTCTGCTTGCTTGGTTAGCACCCAGTTTTGGCCATCCTGGGAGGAAGCCAGTCAACTGGACCAAGGCTACCAAGGAGGTTGGGGCAGTGGTTGCCCCAGGAGGAAAGGCTGTGGGGCTGGGGCTTATTCAGCCTGGGGAAGGGATGGCTCTGTGGGGGCAACAGCAGCCCCGGGTACCTCTGGGAGGTGACCAGGAGGTACAGCCAGGCTCTTCGCAGCGTGGTGGGAGAATAAGAGGCGAGGGGCGTAAAAGGAAACGAATGGGAAGGACTCCGTCACTGTGAGGATGTTTTCCAGCTAAGGCTATGTGAGAGCTAATGAGCACAGGCCATTTCAGTCCATTTTCCACTATGTTCCTGTGGCTATGTCTTAGTATACCGTGTGCCTCTTTGGTGTGTAACATCACTCCTTTTCAGTGTGTAATTTGCTAAGAGTCACACATCCTTTTCTAACAAAAAAACCACCTGCCTAGGTGATGACCCCCATGAGAGTGTCATACCTGGTACCTGTCCTTGCGGCTTCTTGCCCAGTGCTTAGAAGCAACTTTTGCAGTAGCCGCTTCTACCTTCTGTTGTGTTTTTGCTTTTCCATAATGTAATATTAAGGTGGCTGATCTGCAACTCCTGTTTTTCCCTGTCTCTGCTTTTGTAAGATAGAAGCTGATTTTCGTTTGCCAGTAGCTCATTTCTTTTTGTAATAAACATTTTAACAATTCTGAGATTTATGCAAGCTTTTTCTTAAGGAGTCAGATGAAGTTTATGAAGCCCAGCTGGTACAAAGAAAAGTCACCAGTAATTTCTAGTAACTTCCTCTGGCTGCCTTCTAGTGTGTTTTATGCTTTTCCTGGTGGTATTAATTGTACTAGCAACTCAGTCTTGTTAATGGTGACTGACACAAATGGGGTTTTACATTCTTTGGACTTCCAAATGTAATTTGCTGATGCTCTTGCTCTCTTTCATGCAGCAGTCCTGCACTTGATTTGTTCTTCCTCCTCTGGCTAATCTGCTTACAGATGAGACTTCTTTGTTGTGAGCTGCATCCCATTTCACGCCTTAGCTTTTCTCACTAATGACCATTGTTTTTGTTCTTCCTGCGCACTTTCTTCTTGTGTGAGATGGGCGAAGAAGGTCTTATTCGGGTGGCGTAGCAGGCTGTGTGTGACCCAGCTACCAGAATGCGTACGGTGGAGTGTACGATGTCTGAGGCTGTATTTTTTGCACTGTGTCTGTGTGGGTTGGAAACTTTTAAGTACCGCCTTTAGCAGAAGAAAGGTGGTTTCAAAGCTGTTGGATAATTAGGATGGAAATTCTGGATTATATTCTTGCTGCAGTGGATATTTCATATGCTGAACATATTGATTCCAGCTTGGGGCAATATGATTTAATCTTGATTTTGAAAAATACAAATATAGGAATTCTTGCTGTCCTTTGCCTCCTACTTTGTATATATATCTTTGTTTTAATGGTTTTAACAAGTGTTATCAGGTATCTTTGATTCCAGGTCAAAGCAAATTCTTATTTTGATTTTAAAAATGCAAGGAAATAAGGATTTCTTGCATCTGAACTTTTTTCTTAACAGCCATGGTTAAGCTTCTAAACCGTTGCACAGTAATTAGGCTTATTGCAGTGTGCCATGGTGTAGACTTATTTAAATTCCTCACATACGGATCTAATTTTGCATCTTGATGGCAGAGAGAAAGAGAATATGTAAAAAGGTGTTACACTTTTCACTGCTCTGTTATTGGAAGGTGATGAAATAAAAATCAAACCACCCAAAGTGCAAGGGTAATGTGCATTGGGCAATATTCCTTTTAGCCTCAACTGTTTTATACAGGGCTTTTCTCAACGTTATTGAGAGTGATGCAGAGTAATTAAAATGTGGTGATTTTCCCCTTCCAAGTAAGCGTATACATCCTATCAAAGAGCAATTGGATGATCTTAGGTAAATTAATTTTCTGCATTCAGACATGTTATCTTCTCCCCGATTCACATGTTGCTATAGCAACAATTGACTTCACAGGGCCTGACTCAGCTCCCAAAGAAATATGAAATACCCTGGTTTATATTTTTCTGGTGTAAGTCATGGGGATCTCTTCAGTAGCAGTAGCTGATCTTTATACCATGATTTTTCTTTTTTTTTAACTTGAAGATAAAACAGTTTTTTTCCTAAGTTGAATACATTCCCTTTCTTTTGTGTTTACATTTTTACAGTATTTTTATTAGTGTGACTAATTGAGTTACAGAATGAAAAATACAAGTGAGATTTTAAGTGATTTAAAAGGGCAATGATGCTTTTTAATTTTTTTTTTAATTTTAAGATATGTATTAACTTCTGCCAGTCTCCAAAACAGACATCAAATGGCAAAAAACTGGATGTCATTTACAAGTACGCAGGTAGAGTAGTAGTATACTCTATATATACAAAGTAAATGTTCACTCTTGCTGCCCAAAAAAGCAAATAGGTCACAATCCTGGGGCAAAGAGTATGGAAATGAAAATAAATAAACAGAAATACCCTTGTCTAAGGTGGTTAAAACTTACTGTAGTGCATTCTTGGACTAAAAACATGTTAAATGTTGTCTAGTGTTATACTAAAAGCAGAAATTGTATGTGTATGTATGTGTTCTTTCAGTAATTTAAATATTTGCTGTGGCTTTATAAAACAAGGATTGGGCTCTCACTGTTGTCTAAAGAAGGTATCCAATGTATGCCTCAGTCTAAGTTCTGACCTTTAAACATGAACAAAATATGATCTCAAGGAAAAACCTTTTGAAAGCCAAGAGTAGAATCCTGGTCCCATTAAAATCTAATATTTTCATCTGGAATGCATCCAATGAAGTGATCTTCTTGCTGTTTATGGAGCTGCAGGAGACTTTCACCGAAATGTGTAAATAAGATAACCTAAGATACCACACTCTGAAAAATCGCAAGGTAAAACATATATAGCGGAGTCTTGTATTTTGCTTTCTCAACTTGTGCATTAAATTTGACAACTTTAGACTTCTACCTGCCCACCCCAGTAAATGAACAGTGAAACACATAATTGAGCTAGATTATTCATGGATGGTAGATTACAGCGATAGGATTTTCTTGTTAAAGCCTATTTAACCATCAAGTGATGCAGGAGCCAGGTGGAAATGTTCCTCACTCTTGCAGAATTGTATGATGCCTCCATTGTGTCTGTAGGGAAAGTACATGTCAGTGATGACAAAGAAAGGAGTAGTGAAAAAATACTTTGTATAAGCTTTGGGAGCAGAGTAGTTATGGATCATTTTTGTGTAGTCTAATACTTTGGAGTATTGCGTGTGTATCAGACAGTTGTGCTTGGTATGTAGTGCACAGTCCACAATGGATTTTTTTTTTAGTGTGATTGGTGTAAAATATTGTATAAAACAAATCCATAATGGTGTAATACAGTGAGGAAAGCTCCCTTTGCACTATCAGGAGCTTGGACCCTTTGCCAGAGAGTTTGTCCTGTTTGTAGCTCATCAGTGGGGAGAAACTTAGTCCTCTTGACCCCTGAACACTAGCTTTCAAATAGTGAAACACCATGGACATCGCGTATGTCCTCTCCCCGTCGGGTTCCCTGGCGAGATCAATTAGGACAGGGTTGTACTGCTGTGAATCATTATGCCTTTTGATGTGGAAGCATGCCTTGGTGCTCCTTGATATAGTAAGTCCCAATAAAATCATAGTTGCTGTATCAGAAATAATCAGTGTTGTTACTGATGCTTACAGAAGACAAGTGAGGGGGCACTCTTCCCCCCCATAATCTGGTCATGTCAAGATCAAATATAAAAGCTCAAACTTGTAATCGTATACACGAATACCTGGGCGGCAGGTACATGGTCTGCCTGCATGCTTAGTTTCCAGTTACACTAATTTGAGCTGAAGCATGTTAAGCTTTCCTCTAGTGGCTTTTACTTGAAGTCCTCTGGGACTGTGCATATTCCCATTCCCTCCCCAAACGGTTGCATAGCCTTAAACTGTTCCCATTCAATTACAGATGTCTCTTTAGATAGGCAGATGTTGCTCTGACAGATCAGGTACCATCTCCTGTTCTTGACTGACTTGTTCATTCCTCACTTTGCTTGGAAAAAGCACTTTTACCTGGCTTGTGAGTGACTTTCAAGTGTTATGGGTCACTATACACCCCCCTTTATTTTATCAATCCATAAATTGACAGGACTGTAAATGGATTTAATAAACACATTTTTTTGCCATGTCTTGACTTGAGACCAGGCAATGGTAATCAATCGGTTTGGGGTGACAAAACGCAGGATGCTGTAACAAACGGCAAAGCTAACTGTTCCGCATTTGCAGTGAAAGCGCTTGTAATTGTTAGTAAAGCCAGAGTAACTTGATGTTTGTATGTCAAAGTTCACAGCAAACTGCACTGTCTAGCAGGTATTTCAAGTTCCTCTACATCCCTTCACAGAAGAAAGGTTAAACCTGTAATTTGTGTGTACTGTTTGAGGCAATGACCTTGCATGGAGCTTTTAAGTATGTATTTAAGAGTTCCTTTTACAGCTTTTCACCCATTATTAACAGAAATAATTTGAGTTCTACAGTAGATTTTTTTCCATTAACTTATCATTATGACCTTCTAATGGATGCTCTAATTAGGCAGTGTTTCTAGTGGGAATATTTAACTAAATTAAAATTGGGACAAATATGTTCAACATGCTCAGTAGCACTTACTAGAGGCTTATTATGCATCCATAACCTGCTCAATAAACAGGAGTAAGCAAGGAAATTTGGCTGAAGTATAGGGTGTGGCTTTCGTAAGCTTCTCTTGAAATACTGATACTGAGAGGTAGTATCGTAGAATCATGGAATGGCTTGGGCTGGGAGGGACCATCCAAGGCCATCTAGTCCAACCCCCCTGCAGTGAGCAGGGACACCTTCACCTAGACCAGGTTGCTCAGAGCCCCGTCCAGCCTGGCCTGGGATGTTCCCAGGGATGGGGCTTCTACCGCCTCTCTGGGCAACCTGGGCCAGGGTTTCACCACCCTCATTGTAAAAAAAATTCTTCCTTGTATCTAGTCTAAATCTGCCCTCTTTCAGTTTAAAGCCATTTCCCCTAGTCCTGTCACTACAGGCCCTGCTAAAAAGCTTTTCTCCGTCTTTCTTATAGGCCCCCTTTAAGTACTGGAAGTCCGCAATAAGGTCTCCCCAGAGCCTTCTCTTCTCCAGGCTGAACAA